>JAWPHD010004227.1:0-193605 GCA_037043455.1 Cyrtodaria siliqua
TATCAAACATGGCTTCTGTAAACTCTTTATTATCATTGCAAGCATCATGAATATCAAAATTAACATTTCCATCTTCCTTTGCAAACTCAGTTTACTCACATATCTAATAACAAATTAATAATATGTCTGTGGTTTACTGAAATGCTCAGAAAATGTTTCAATTTTAATATTATTTACAATATTAATCTTCTCACCCATCATTTATGTAATATGTTATTATAAGATTTAGGATCTGAATGCTTCAATTCTCTAAATATTTGGCTCATTTGATTATGAAAGATTTAAATGTCTTGTTCATTTTCTTTATATATTGCATTTAATACCAATCATAACACCGTGGTTTGTTTTAGGTTTATTTTTTCTAAAAACATCATGTTTGTTTATTTTTCTTTTCTTAACGACTTACCATCTTCATCAGTCCATTTGAATTGTTTAGTAGGGCTATTTTGTTTAATGAGATTACACTTTTTAGCAACCTCTACAATGGCATGTGTAACCTTTTCTGCTAACATGTTAACAAGATGGTTATTATATGACTTATTGTCTTCTACAACCGATAAATCTTCAATTAATTATTGAATCTGATTGTTATCAAACCCATTTCTACAATTTACACTGCTCTCACCGCTGCGGGTTTGAATCCCACTGGGAGCTCGACTTGTGAGGAAGTGTCGATTCTTAGGGACGTCGGGAGGTGCACAGTACTGGTTCTACCCAGGAAAAGTGGGTGGTCTGCCTCCACCACAAAAAATCGACCGTCATATGTAACCTTACATGTGTTGAAAATGATGTAAAACAGCATACAAACAAACAAACAAACAAACCATTTACACCGACATCCTTATCCCATACTGGATTGTTACTAGCATCATTGACATGATCAACAGTGTCTGTACAAGTATCTGGTGTAGGTTCTAACATGCTCATTGTTAAAACAAATGTTCTGGCATAGTTTAAATAAAGTCCAGACTCTATTGTGCCCATCGCGTCAGGTATACCTTGACGTGTTAGTTGGCGGACGGACTATAAACCTTAGAATTACACACACACACACACACGCATAGTTTAAATCTGACAATATAGGATCATGATTTACAGTTTTAAAATGCTTTAGGTTTAATTCCACTAAATCAGCCGAATGTGCTTGCCTGGTGCATTCGAAAGTAGTTCTGTATTAAAGAGTGCTAATCTTTTTTTTTCTTTAAAAGCTTTTTTTAGTGCAATTTCCTGTTAATTGTTGGCTGTAACTGTATTCTGGACGTTGTTGATATTTTGAAAAGGGAGCTCATCATGGTTTTGACAGTTTTTGATATAAATTTCAGAAGTGAAAGTAGACATGGTACGAAATTGCAAGGAGTAACAAATAGCTTTGACCTTTGACCCCGTGTTAGTATACAACTGAAGAAATGTTTCTTAGAAGGTATTAAACCCCCTATTTCCTTGTTGATGTTTAATAGCAGACATGTTTATTTGCATGATAAAGTAAGTTTCCCAGAAATATTACTAGGTTTGAGTTTTTAACAGGTTGTCAATATTCTGACTTTACTGTGGAATGGCAATGGAGACTCATTTACGCTATTATAACCTTTATCCTTGCAAAATTAATATCTGATGAATAAACAATCTCACACCTAGTCTATGACACTCCTATTCGTACAATCATGTACTCTTCACAATATAAGCATCAGTTTACACCGACCATTAGCAGTATGTATTCCTGAAAACTTAGTAAGCGCATGCAATCAGTACTGTTATTCATTAGATCTTTGGAGATCGCTGAGCCCGATACTTATATTTAGTGATCGGTTTCTTTTGTTTTCTTACTTAATTTTCGAATCGGTGGTTCCACTACTCCGGCCGATAAAAGGATCTGGGTATTGTTTAACCACTCATAGGATATGTTGTCTGCTTTTTAATTTAGTCTTTTGGCTGTTACTTGTGATACGCAGGCGTCATAACCGCTGCTCCCAACTAAATTCCTTTTTGTTTATTTCGCTCTTCGGGGCATATCATTTTATTAGATCCTGGGACCATACGCCGCCGGATATCGGGGATGAAATAAAGATACAAATATTGCTATATCCACCGCTATATGCTTGCCATCTTCGGGATGGTTAAAATTCTGTACTGTTGATTTTTATGAGTATTGAGTTCTGCTCAACCCGGGGCTAGAGGGCGTGAGCGGTAGCTAGCATATTTTACTACCTAGCATATTTCACTACCGCTCATGAACAGTCTCAATCAAACCGAGACTGCAATATTTCGTATTTGTCGCTCTCGGCCGTTTCAAAGGTCCATTATCATACTTTGTTTTTTATAACTCTAGTTGTTTGTGTTATTGTCACGTGAGTGCCGATCAACAAACCTAGTTTAATTACATCATTCTTACTAATAACATGTCCAGTGACATGATCAAAATTATCACCAGTTATATACTCATTCTTTTCTGTAAAATTTTATAAATTTCTAAAAAGTTCACGAGTTCATTCTATGGTTAACCGGACACACGGCACTATTTATTTTTTAAAGGGAATGTAGCGACACAGCCAAACCATCTTTCTAATTGAGAGCTCTGAAATACTTGAATAAGGGTGAAAGAATGATCAAAATCGGATGATAAACGAAGAAGATATGATCATTTGAAATTTCTGTTGAAACGGATATGGAAGCGGCCATTTTGAGAGCTATGACATCACGGTTCTAAATGTATAATATGGAATATTTATAAATATGAACATTTAATGATTTATAGGGAGAAAATGACAGCAACTGTATGAAAAATATGTAATACTTAATGGCAATAATGCTTTATATGACCAGTAACACAATTATTCATTTGCAGTGGTTTTCTTCGTTTTAAATGCTATTTATCAATATTCCATATACGGTAATATCGAACTATGACGTCATAGTTCTAAAAAATGGGGGCTCCCATTTTCTTTTTAGAACAACCTTTATCTGGTCATATCTTTTTTGTTTATCATCCGATCTTGATAATTCTTTCACCTTTTTCCAAGTTTTTCAGAACTCTCAATAACATAGATTGTTTGGCTGGGTCGTTACATTCCCTTTAAAACATTGTGGCGTTGTTTTGCTACTTGCATAATAATCAAAGTCAATTGTTTTGGCATGTTACTATTTATTGATTATATTGCACCAATAATCTATTGCTGAATAACGAAGGACGATTGAACACTCCCAATTGTAAGTAATAGATAGATTATGGCCTCATCGAGTTGGTTGATTGGGAGTGGCTATACCGTACTACAACTACCAGATATTGGAATTTAACGGTCACTATGACGTCACAGTGTTACGAAGTACACCATGCTACAAAAAAGATAGAGTATGTCTCAGTGTTTAAATCATGAAGGTAACAACCTCCGCTAAAGGTAACACTCACCTCTTCCGCTAAAGGTAACAAGGCTAAAGCTAAAGGTAACACTTTTTTTCAACATCTACAGTTTCATTGAAAATTCAGTAAACTGGTTCTTTTTAGTTACTGTGGCACCTGTGGCGTAAGCGCTGTTTACTTTTAGCGGTACATGCAGTTGTTACCTTTGTTACCTTTAGCGGATGTTGTTACCTTTACCGTTGAAATTGTTACCTTAGCGGCTGTTGTTACCTTTAGCTTTTGCGTTGTTACACACTGTAAAACAAGTGTACACTTGTTAAAACAAGTTTGATTGTAATTTAAAAGTGAACATTAAGCTTAGTACATGTATTGGGCGGACTTGTATTGGGTCGGATAAGCTACCGTGCGAGCAAGGGCTGCGTTATAGAAAATCAGCTAAGCGACTTCAACAATCTCATCTCAAAATCTCGTACACTTCTTCGAAGCATGATCCCGAAGAATGACGGGACTGGCCGAGTTTTCACGATTGGAACAATCTGCATTTCATGTATTATACTTGACAGCTCTGAATGTTGCAGTTATATTGACAGTTTTAATATAAAATACACTTAGGATTTAATTCAGTGTACAGTTATATCAAGTCGTATGAATGGCTTACGAGACACTTGTAATTAAATATGTTTTCAATACAATGAATAAGGTAAGTCACAGACCTGATAACAAATATTGATATGTCTGTGATATGTCTGTGATATGTCTGTGGGTAAGTATAAAGCCTAAATAATGAACAAGAAAAACACTTCAGCATAATTCAGTTAAATCAATAGATACACACACGACGCACGCACGCACGCACCTCCAAATGATCGTATCGTTTATCATCCGAGTTTGATAATTCTTTCAACCTTATTCAAGTTTTTCAGAACTCTCAATAATAAAGATGGTTTAGTTGTGTCGTTACATTCCCTTTAAATTAACAATGAAAATAAAAATTAACATGTTTGCACTTTAGTATAGATAAACTTTACAGACGAGTATAGAAGTACCAATCAATTAGCAACCAATGTTTGACTGACAGGTATATCTAACAAAAAACTTAATCGATTGTTTCTATATTATGTTGTCTGGTATCTGTATAAACAGTTAGAAGTGCAATTTTGAAAACCTACCAACACGGATAGTAACTGAGTATGAAATGTACGGCAAAATATTGAACGCATATCAGTATATAATTAAGGGGTTTCATTTAAGTGAAATGTATGTGGATCGAGACGGACATTATATTTTATAAATACAATAATAAAGTGTGTCTGGCTTCCTTTAAATTTCTAAAACTAAAAGGTAAGCATGAAAAAGAGTCCGTTCGTAAGCGGATACAATAATGATTTTAACTTATTATAGATCATATACCTAAGTATTTCTAAGCGTTCTTTATAATTTTAGTTAAGGAGGTTGGCTGGGAAAGGACATAGTGATGAGATTTTTTAAATTCATATTTAAAGCTTCTTTGGAATAATTTAGATTTAAAATTATCAAAAAAAGGCTAGGTCACCACACTTTTTTTCCCACTAGACGTCATTGAAGAAGGCACATATTCAAAAATTCACTAAAAAGAGGAAATATATAGTCATTGAACATTTTCACAATTGTTTTCATAACATTATGTTTATTGAAAAACAACAATTAATTTTCGATTGCATATATACACATCTTTCAAATCATACAAAAACAGTTGTAATCCTCATTCGTCTTTTTACTTTAAAAATCAAACATATATGGACCGTACCCCACCCACTTTTGTTTTTACCGAAAAATTAATTCAAGATAAAAAATTACGTTCTAATGATCAACTTTTTTTAAAACTTGTGTATGTCTAGGTCCTATGACATTTCTTTCAAAACAAGTAAAAAAATATATAGGTCACCAGGCTTCTAATGATTTTTTATTAAAAATTCTTTAAATTACACCCATTTTGGAATTATTTTGACATTTTCAATGTAAAATACTGTACACACAATATTGACATGAAGATCGAAAATAAAATTAGTCAGTATCTACTTTTAAATATGTATTCCACTACTGAAAACCAAAAATCTGCTTTATTCTATAGCAAAAGGATAAATTCTACTCAGAGCTACCCATACCCCCTATTTTGTTGACAACAAAAAATGATCACAAATGACGGAAAAAACATGAAAAAAAAATATCGCTTAACATTTGGTATGTTACCATCTTAAATCCTGCATTATATCCATATCTACTAGAATGGAAAAAATGAAACAATTCTGTTGTCAAATAAAACTATGATTTAAAAAATAAAATGTTTAGACTTGAAGATGTCAAAACTTGCCCAGCCAACATCCTTAATTCATATTCCATTAACTGTCTTTATCTAGCATGGCTTCATATTTGTATACTTACCATTGGTGCTGATAGGTTCTAAATGTTACAAAGTGCTAAATTGTTAAACGACCATCCCGTTTTAATACAAGTTAAAATAGGGTTTTAAAAGCTTTTCGGTTTATCAGATTGTTTTAATATACTAAAATCGTATAACTGTTAACGAATTTAAGTCCACAGAGTTGAGGCAACAAGAATTTAACAAGCTTTGCATGTCTAGAACGTATACAAAAAGGTTTTTGTTGCTGTTGTTTTAAATAATAACAATATATGTATCGGTGTTGACACTGTAGTTTTTGGAAGTCATTAGCAATGCATGTTATCCATTTAAGATTTATGGTAAATTTGCCATTGACTACCGGTGTTCAAAACCGCATAAACTCCTAAAATTTACGAATCCATTCTTATAGTTAAAATTGTCCGTTGTTATAGTAACAACACTACCGTGCCTTGTGAGTAGAGTTGGGTACCGTAACAAAATAAGTACTACGGTATACCGCGTTGTTTTTTATACCGTGTAAGCTTTGTAGCTTTGGTTCAATCTCTACCCAGAGTACACTCTTTCCTCATTTGACTCTGTCAAGGGCGAACGGTTAGGTCACGTGATTATTCAAAAAAGTTATGACGATGTTTATAATAAATCCTTTTGCGTGATCTGTAAGGATAAAATATCGACCTATATTAAATAATTTCAATTTTTATTTCTATGAGTTAATTTCTTTTTAGTAATTTTCTGCTATCCGCCGAGCTTCGGTTTGAAATGTTTACATATGCGTTTCGATTGAGGAGACCTAAGTACGGATTATTTTTGTAGTCCCGATTAAAACTAAATTGTTTTCATGCATTATTTCAAATCTTACAACGTCTAATTTGCAGATATTCTGAAAATTATATTTACACAAGAAATAAATAAGTTTCAGGCAAGCATATTCCAATTTAACAGGTTTTACCAAAATCTTGTAATTTAGTAGTTAGCAGAGATATATGTGAGAGCAAGGAACGATAACTCTGCGTGGAGATTGTCTTTGGTTATCGCCATCGCTCTCTCTGAGTTTGACTTATACTGTGATTGTGAACTTGACTTAAAAATACTACTTCTAGTAACTACGTTGGGAGTCGAAATAGCGGGCGATGAAACTTCTACTTTCACTTTCGCCGTCGTCGCAACAACAGGCGGCTGCACTTTCTCTTTCAACAATAACGGATGATGTCGGCGGAGGTGTGTTATAAATGTGTTAAATTGACGATGAAGCAGCAAACAAACGTGAATTAGAGAAATAAAACATATATTTTCTTCGGTAATATCCGTATATTTCTTGGTCACGGAAAGAGCCGAAGTACCAGTACGGTCCCAAACGTACCGCGGTTCGTACCGCCTAAGCTAAATACCGGTGTTAACCGGTATACCGGTAATACCGTGCACCTCTACTTCTGAGTATATAGTAATGATAAACTAGCGCTAGAAAATAAATATCGTCGGTGTTTTTTCAAAACGCGGAATATCCATTTTTTGCTATGTATGTTCACGAGTTGGAAGCGTGCGCAGGTAGCCCCGCCTTTTTAAAACGAGAAGTTTATTCGAAATAAGATGTTTTTAGAAAGAAAGTATCAAGTGAATGTATATATTTGTTAATAAAATACATCAGCTTACATAATTAGTATATATACATGTACTTTCAGATGTCACACACAATGCCGCCTGCATCTCCACCTCCGATTCCCAAACGCTTGGTAAAGACAGCTCTGCATCAAGCGGTACTTGACGGT
The DNA here is from genome assembly GCA_037043455.1 of Cyrtodaria siliqua. Taxonomy (NCBI): domain Eukaryota; kingdom Metazoa; phylum Mollusca; class Bivalvia; order Adapedonta; family Hiatellidae; genus Cyrtodaria; species Cyrtodaria siliqua. The sequence continues at coordinate 7,523 of JAWPHD010004227.1, forward strand.
CGTCTGCACCAAGTTCGTCTGCTCGTCGCCAAGCATGGCGTCAGTGTGGATTGTAAAGATGTGTTCGGACGTACGCCGCTTATGCTTACGTCGATGGTAGAAGAAATTGCTGGCGCGAAAATGGCAAATATATTGATTGCAGCAGGTACGAGTATGAGTCTCAGAGACAACATGGGTCGGACTGCTCTCAGCCTGGCTTGTATGAACGGAAGGGAGAAAATCGTTGACGAAATCTTACGTAAGGATATTTTAAATATCAACGAATCGGACAATGATGGGAACACTCCTCTTCATCACGCCGCGTCAAGCGGAAACCCAAGGATTGTCAAGCTCCTCGGGGAGCTCTTTGTAAAATTTGGCATTGATGTTGATACAAGAAACAAGCTGGGTTACACGGCGTTGCTTCTTGCGTGTAGGAACGGGCATTTTGTATCAGCGTATTTCTTATTAACGCATGGGAGTGCGTCACCTTCACTGCGTGACACAGAAACATTCCTGAATGCCATGGAATGGACACTGAAATGCAGTCGTCATGCAGCGTTACCTATACGTCGTCTTGTGGCGCCGCCTAGCGCACCAGCGTTTTCAAGGGAGACGACTATGTATCAAAAACCGATTACTCCGGTTTGTCAGCATTCGCGACCCACAATTGTAATTCCGTCGTGGAGTCGAGGGGAGGATATTGACTTACAAAGGAGTGAAACGTTCGTCAACGGAAAAGATGCCAGACAGTTAGTTTTGAATGAAATCAGTCGTGCCGAATCGCACCACTGGCCATCGAAGAATAAGAAATCGCAGAGACCATCCCACGGTCCACCAACTGCAAAACTGCTAGCGTTGTCAAAAAGACGAACACGGTCGGCGGTTGGACCGGATATGACGGCAATATTTAGGATGTATTCGGAGCAGTACCAGCCAGACTGGAGAAAAGAAAGGTCTTCGATGGCCTTACTTCATTCAAGGGGTGATAAGAGAAGCATGCATACAGCTTCGAAAACTCATTACCCGGAGATTGAAGTAGGTAGTTAGATCACGTGATGTACTCATCAGATCACGTGATGTACTGGTTAAAAAAGTTTTATTATCTGTATGCATGATTTGACGGTGTTGCATGGTTTCCAGTGATAGCGATAACTTTCGAAGTTTATAAAGTAATATATATATATAAATATAAGTGTATAATACATGTATATATAATTCAGGGTAATATAATGTGCATGTACGAATTTTCTTCTCTGTCAGGTATGATTGGGTATGTGCGGAAGGATACGTAATCAAAGGGAACAGACCAATACTATTTCTGCACCCAATACCCCTCAAATGTTGATGTTTTTGTTGTTTTTTTCTTTTCAAAAATGAATTTGTTAACTCATTGCAAAGTATCCGATATGCATAGAAAACGGTGTTTAGGTTGTAATTTCATACTTATAGGTGTTTAGGTTGTAACTTCATACTTATAGTAAAAATACAAGTACTAAAATAGGTGTTATTAGACACGTGCAACACAACACGGCTTGGGTTTAGATGAAGTTTCATGAACATAGGTCAAATACTTTTCAAGTGTTTGCCAAGGTTAGGTTGAAGGTTAAAACAGTGTGACGGACGACGACGGAGGACGACGGACGGACAACGGACAATGTGTATGCCATGCTACGCAGGCGACACACAAATGAATTGGCTAGTGGCAAATTTAGAGAAAAAGAAAAACTATTAATTACAATCTATACAATGTAAATGCGTGTACACGTATAAGATCAAAGGCCCTTTTAACGTGGTTATAATTGGCACTCTTTACACATTACACATTCAGTATGTTATTTATTTATATTTTACATATATTCTTTGATATTTTCTGTATATAAATCCACGTGTTATAATTAAAGTTTATCAATAAATACTGACAAAGTTAAATACAAATAAGATATGTATGAGTCATTGTCTAAACGTCTCGTGTTATCATTGTTATATGCACATCGCTACATTAAACCAGCGGTAACCAGCTGAACTTGTGATAGCACACCTAGCTAGTTAGAAAGTAGTCTGTGCAAAAGAATCAGGTTTTACGTTATTTTCAGCATATTTTGGCTACATATGACGGTGGATCTGTTCATGGTGGAAACACACCTCCCATATTTTCCTGGGTAGAACCGGTGCTGTATACCTCCCGCCATCTGTAAGAACTGTCTCCTTCTAACGAAACAAGTCGAGCTCCCATTGAGATTCGAGCCCGCATTGGTGAAAGGCGAGAATAAATCTTAAAATTTATTTATTTAACGGATTCTGTTTAATATTACGAGATTTAGCAAAAAAAGCGAAATAATCTGATAGTTTTTATTCCCAACGTTCTATAAATAAAAGTTGTCGGAGTAAATGTATTTGGCCGTTTGTGATACTTTGATTCACAGTTTTTTGCTATCTTTCAATAGCTGACCTCTCAACAAAAATAGAGCCTTTTTTTCCGCACGTGTGGATAAAATGCGCCAATTTGTGAGGACAAAAAGTCCCGTGCGGTCAAAAAGCATCAAATTTTGCAGACAAAAAGCATCTATTTTAGAGAGAAAAAATGAACAAAAAGCGCGAAACATAATGTGGACAAAATACGCCGTCACACACATGCGACAGCAACAATCTAACTGCTGCAGTCAATATCTACCCGGAGTTGTCGTTCCTTGCATCCATTTATAATCTAGGTCTAATTCTCAGCAAACCCGTATCAATATTGGCGTCAGGCCACGGTGTTGCTGTTTTGTTCGCCATTTTGATATTAAGCCATGGTCATGTGACACATTATCATGCGATCGCGGACTACTTTTCTATACGTTGACAGAGGTCTAAAATACCCTGGTAGACCCAGCAGTCGGGTCATTCAAATGTCTACTTTCGACTGCAACCGAACACAACTGCTGTAGTAAACCGACGTACCGACCATTTGAGTTCAATGCAAAAACACAGAGTGTATCACTTGCTATGGTAGTGTGTAGGACCTTGCAGATTCCATTAAATATTGCATTCTCTTAGACAATACAAACCACTCAAGCTTCTTCAAGTGTTTTCCACTGTCAAACAAGACCTGTACCCTCCGGGGTAGTGTTTTAATAATTCAGAATGGAAACGTTTTCACGAAACAGAGTAAATGTTTATACAAAGTAGACACGAATGCGACAAGAAATTAATTTCCTGTGTGCATCACGTTGATTTTCGGATATATCCCGCAGCAAATCGTCGCCATTTTTTTTATCTGGATCAATTAGATTGTGTCAGTTGAACGATCCAAGGTTCGACATGCAATCTTAGATGATCAATGGCCTCCTTTTTAAAGCAGAGCTTTCAAGAGGGTACATCAGGCTTTTCGTGGAGTTCTAGGGATCCGACTTAAAACTGAGAAGAACTGATATTTTCTATTCTAAAGGGCATCAAGATATCAACGACTGAGACTAAAAATGAGTACACATTTACAAGAAAGATCATTCTGCAGAGTAATATTAGACTGGCTGTCGTCTTAGTGGTTATAGTTTATTATTTTTTTGCGATCAGAATCAAATTAAAAATCTTAAAATCCTAAAAATGTTTATCAGTCTTTTTCTGAATAGCTCTGAACCACTTATATTTGAAGCCTATAATTCAAAGGGGACTTAATGCAGACTATTTTATTTGATGATAGCTTGAGTTGTCTCAAATATTATTAACATGAACAAACATACGGACAGTCCAGAGTAATATGTGCTATAATAGGTTACGCTCCAAGGTCAATTTAAGCATTTTACGCTGGATTTCATTCAAAATCTAAGGCGATTTCAAATGTTAGACTCGAAGAACAAAGTGCTATAATGACGTTTTGCTTGATATGATATGTTTATCATAGATGTTTGAATATTTTTTAAAGTTCTTGATTTTTCTAGAAAACGCCTGATGTACGTCATTTAAGAAGCAGCTTTTACGTCTGTTTAAAGGGAGTTTGGGTTAAAAAAAAAACACGCACCAAGCAATCGTTCAGTGTACATGACGTATGTCATTATCCCGCCATTATAAGGGTAGACTGGTATAAAAAGAAATCAAGTTCTGTTTTTCTTCATGGCCGAATTCATAGACTGGTATCAGTCTATAAATTGTAATAGTTAAAAGAGTAATTGGTAAAAACATTAAGGACTGATGCCAGTCTATTACAAGAGGTACTTTCAGCGAACTTATTGGATTTTGATCTGGTATCGTCTTGAGGCAGATTGTTGCAATATTAGAAACAATTAGAGGGTTTTTAGAGAAAAACAGATGTCTTCCCCCCACAGCACAACCTAGTTAAAATAAGTTTGATAGTGGATAGTGCGCAACCTTGTTAAGATATGTTTGGAAGTAGATAGGAAACATTTTTAGATAACATTACGGATTTGTGGAAAATTGTTTAATGTAACAAGAAAAGATAAAAGCAATAGTAAAACTAGAAAATATGTCCATGGGACACGGATGCACCACTTTAGCGCTGTCATTCACATAAAATAAAACGTCAGTGTTAATTACTTAGTCCAAAAATAAGGTCAATGTCATTAATGTTGACCTGGTTGTGGTGGGAACATATTAATTTTAATCTAACTTTGAGAAGAGTAGCGGCGACTGCAAATTTAAAGTTAAAATGCCAAAGGGCCATAACTCCGACATAACTTATTGAACTGAAACGCAAAAGGGATATGCAGAACTAGACATTATACCGATGCTTCCTAACAAGTTTCAACAAAATCCAACAGGCGGTTTAGGAGGAGTAGCAGCGACAACACATTTAAACTTGAAATGTCAAAGGAACATAACTCCATCAAAAATCATCGAACTGAAACACAAACGCAATATGCACAACAAGGCATCATACCTGCCGATGCATCCTACCAAGCCTCGTGGAAATCCAACATGCAGTTCAGGAGGGGTAGAGGCGACAACAAATTAAAATTTTCAAAGGGCCATAACTCCATTAAAATCATCGAACTCGAACACAAACGTGATATGCACAGCTATCGATGCTTCCTGTAAATTTTCGGCGAAATCCAACAAGCGGTTTAGGAGAAGTAGCGGCGACAACCAATTTAAAGTCAAAGTGCCATAACTCCGTCAAAAATCATCGAACCGGGGAACACAAACGCGACAAGCGGTTTAAGAGTAGACGGACGGACAGACAGCAAAAACAATATGTCTCCCCCAGGGGTTGGTGGGGGTGGGGGGGGGGGGGGGGGGGGGTGACATAATTATTTAACGATAGGCCTACATAAGAGGTACATGGTTAGTAGCCTAACTTAGAATTTCAGCTGTATTTTTGGATAGTGTAAGAACATTAATAAATGCAAGCCTTTCCCGAGTAGATCTATCTATCACTTTTCTACACGAGCCAAAATACAACAGCAATTCTAAGTTATTAATCACGTAATTTGCTTATCATGCAAACAGTTTTAAATAAAATAATTTACCTGAAAAACAAGAAAACAACAGCTCACGTGACGTCTCCTGTGGTCAAAATACAAATGGAGAAGTGTTGTCAAGGGAAGTAACTTTGGCAAAAAACGTTTTCTTCTTGGTACATTTATTTTGATAGCAAATGCGAAACACTTTCTTTTGATAATGCATTCCTAAATTGATACGTTTAAAACATAATGTGTAAATAAATGTAGTTTAAATGGTTGATTCGTGTACGATTCATGACTCTTCATCGAAATATAGCACGTACGTGTACCCAACTTGCATAATACAGCAGTTGGTTGGAAAATATTATGATAGGAGGAAGTAGCTGTATTTATATAGTAGAAAAATTAGTTTGTTTGTTTTGTTTGTTTGTTTGTTTGTTTGTTTGTTTGTATGGTGTTTTACGTCATTTTCAACACATGTAAGGTTAACATTAGTTATCGAAAATATGTTTGCATATACATATGTTTTATGTTTTTTGAATCTGCGATATATCTTTAAAGTAACAGCGTGTCCCAATATTCAAGTGCAGGCGGTGTCATTTTAATCCATATATGTATAGATAATGTTATTAAAGCTTATCGTATGTCTGGAATAGTGTACCGACTGATCTCAACTGTTCAAACACTGAAACTTATTTTAGTTTAATTTAATTTTAGTTTAAACACATTTTTTTTACATCGATTGTGAAACGAGTTCTTGCAACTTATATGAATCTTTTTCGATGGCTTCCTGTGTAGAACCAGTACTAAGCAATGTGGATTAATTATCTTGCTTAAAGATAAATAACATGATCAAGGCTAGGATCGAACCCATGACCTTTCGATCTGGAGTCCAAAGCTCTACCACTGGACCACGCACTTCACTTTTTTTTTAAAACCATACATGATACGAACGTTTTAAATATGACCTGTAACATATGAAGTTTTAAATTGTATTAAATTGTAAGTTGCTAGGTACCAATTTAAGACAATTTGAAACTTCAAATGTTTACGGGTCTAATTAAAAAAGTTCACATCATGTATGGTTTTGCACTACCATATTAAAACTTACTAAGTAATCATATAGTTTCTATGTTTTATTTATTTCTCGTCTTCTTTTGTTTGAAAGTTATCTCTTATTTTTAAGAATATATATGTGGTCAGTGTATATAATTCTTAATATATACTATAACATGTTTCTTCGTCTGTATATACTGAACAAAAAAAGAAACGTCCGACTTTTTTGCTGGTCTTTGCAGTTTTTGAGGGCGTATAAAAGCTTAAACAGCGTTTTAATAAAACAATGGTATTATTTGTAAGCACACTTAAGTGAGTACTAAATATCCCATTAAACAGTTTCAAATTTGCCAAGCAATAATCTTTTATGGATATGGAAATGTTAAAGGAAGGTAATTTGATAATTGTTGATATCAAAAGCTGCCATGTTGTCACAATTTGTGTTATGTTGTTTTATTGTGGTTTTTTTTTTGGCAAATTTGGGTAATTTGCGTAGATTTAATTTGTTTTTATGGCCAAAATGCATGTTTTAAGAAAAAGGGGGCTAACTGCCTTGTGTACTGAACTTTTCAAAAACATCTTTGTTTGGACTAATATTGGCGCTCTATCTAATTATTCTTAAAACATCATTAATTTGTTCCTGTTTTGCTGTCTAGGCAATCAGCATGAACGTCAGCGGAAGTTTCTTTTTTTGTTCAGTATACATACTGATTTCTTGTTCGTCTTCTTCTTTTTTGTTGACAATGATGTACTTTGAAATTTGGATGATATGATAACATGACTTACTGTATTTAGAAATGATGTCGAGTGTGCTCTAGATGGATAAATGGACTGTGCTATGGACCGATTTATTTCACGTAAAAAACAAAACCATTTTGAATAAAATTGTATCGAACTTTCGGATATATAAAGGCACACTTTCTGCCATATAAGTATTTTTTTCTGATATTATGTTCACATCAGTAGTGTTGAATTACTGTCATATACTATATGTTTGTCATTGAAATGCGTAAAATATGCATTTGGTTGAAAATTTCACTTGACCATACAACATTCATTTTTCTTAAATTACTGACCAATAGTCCTTAAAACATTAAAAAACAAACAAACATGTTTTACAAACCATGTCGTAATAAGATCCTACCGAAGTGCGCACAAGTACCATGTAAGGCTCCATATATTAGAGAGGGTTTCAGAAATATATTTAATTTACTTCAGCTCGGCATTAAAAACTTCAAAATGAGACCAAAATAAAAGCAGCAAAACAACACCTCCTTAACGAATGTCTTCGGCGAAAAATAATCCAAACTTTCTTATTGCCTATTGTATTGTAAAACTGACTTGAGGTCCACTTTCTGTGCACAGTTGCCTAGGGGTCGCTCACAACACCAAGGATCAAAACATACGCCAATTAATTTGCTCTATTCGGATCATCAGGTCGTCAACTGCCTTGTGCACAACTATTCACCTTTAATCACAAGGTATCATATTTTCACGAAGCGCAATTAGAAACGATGACATGCATAGGAATGCATGCACCTTGACATAAAGACGACTTCTGTCAGCTTACATTACATGGACATGAGTGGTCATTTATGGATGGACAGTGATCGCAGGCGTTTAATTGTCTCGAATAATACAAGTATTTTCCTCGCTTTTCTTTTTAAATAGTTGAGTTAATGTAACGCTACCCCTGACCCCCATCCCCACACACACCGCACATACTCCCCATCAACGCCACCAACACCGGCGCACAATAACATCATATCTTCGTAGTATAAGTATGTAACCATATATTTGATAAGTATTTGAACTGATCAATCCGTTGAGCTCTACGTTGTCCGTCCGTCCGTCCGTCGTCCGTTAACTGTTTGATGTCAACACGCTAGCATCTTCATTTTACCAAACTTGTTCAGAATGTTACTATCAATAAAAGCTCGGACAAGTTTAAAGACCAGCCATATATGAATCACCCCATTCCTACCATCGCCACCACCTCCACATCCACCCCACCCCACCACCTCTTTAATCCCAATTGATGTTTTAATGTTTTATTTTATGAATTTATCTAGGTCATAGAAGAACTCGTCGACAAAATACACGAAACTAGCTATGTCGGACTAGAAACAGCTCCTCCCCAAACGCACACACTCTTGGCAATTCGAATAATTTCAACTTCAGCATTTTGTTCATGTTTTACAAGCCTTCCTTGTTTATTTATTTATTTCATATTTGTAACCTTGGGTTGTGCACAGACATACTAATGAACAGATAGGAAACTTCCTATTTTAACCAATGAAGTAACCAAAGTATCACGTGGCACCTTAACTTTTTCTTCTATCTTCTCTCTCAAATATTCTCTGATGTTGATGAGAATACATTCAAAAGATTCATAATAAAGAGCAAAATGGGATTATAATAATATATGTTTATTTTCAAAATAAAAATTGTATAAAAAGAAGTTTCAATTTAAACATGTCATTATATTTCGCTTTTCTCTTAAAAATCAAGGTTTTGACATAGTCAAAGTTTCCGTCAAATGTTTTATCTAAATGTAAGAGAAAGCAAAATACCATCATTGGAAAGAAAATTAAATTTGTGATGGGATTTGGCATGAATGAAACTTGTATCTATAAAACTCTTCCTGATATGTGTGTTTACAGTTGGAAAATATTTTGTGAAATTTTCCCACTGAGCGACGTGAAATTTAGATAATTTTCGTAGAGTCCAATCTATTTGGTATTAGGTCTGTGGGTTGTGTGACTGAATCATACAAACTGTATTACATTTAACATTAACTGCTCAAGCTGACATGACTTCTTTAGCTAGGAGAGCAATACAGGCCATTACGGACCTCTTGTTTTAGTGTAACGTTGAAACGTCGTGCCATCTGGATTGTGTCATACTGTATTCAAGCCGGTTCATTTAGTTTTCTATTTAAAGTACATAATCGACATATAACATGTGATGCCGATTGGCACCTGGGGGCAAAACGAAATAGAAGCTATTTTGTAACCACCTTGTCAAATCTGTAATTTGCTCTTAATTTCTCATAAGACATTAATCATCCGCCTAACAAATTGTGCTAATCAAATCCGTCTTTTCCTTTTCAACTTAGTCAATCCTTTTCCGTGTCGGTGATTAGGAAATCAGCGCCTTAGAATAGTCTCAAAGCTACCGTATAAGCACTGGACCGCAAGACAATTCAAAGACAATCTACTTGCTTGATTTATTACAATATAGCCGACCTTTATAACTGAAATATTTGATCAGCATTGGGTCCGTTGAAATGTTCGAAGGATTAAGTGTTAAAGATTTAATATACCACAAAAGAAGATTTCCCTGGCGGGATTCGCCGCATGCGCCATAGGGAATTCATCAAATCGACAAAACAGCGTAAACAGTCGTCCATATAATAAAACGCCCCCGTCATCAAAACGGGTTATTTTGCTTAACCAAAATGCTTTAAATAGTCATATAAACCGCCTCCTGGCAAATCAAATTGACGACAATATTTATCAAATTTGAATTTCCAGCACAATTGGAGTGATACAAGGCGGCGTGCTGAGTCTATTCATTTTGCGACCCGAGCGACCCCTTCTGATTGGGAGACAGCGGCGATAGAAGAACACAAATGAATACAAATGAACACAAATGAAATATTGGGAGCGTGTTAATTAAATGAGCCGATACAGATGCTGTTTGCAGCAAAACATGGTAATGAAACCTAATGATCACCGAGAGATGTATTCTGACAACTGGAGAAAAATTGACGGGGACCCGTCATAACCTGAGACATCTTCAAGTTTCATCGGAATATCTTAAGTAGAAAGGAATACATTTGAGAATTGTTAAGAAATACGCACAGTGCGAAATGGCGCGTACTTAATTCGGTACTTAATTAACGGTGCGGCTTATTACATACATTTTGGTTCTTCTGAAAGGGCGTTTGCGGGATAATTTGTAACATTTTCAGACATGGTTCCCAAGGGAGTCGTGGAAAAAGAGACCAAATTACCGAACCGAAGCTTTAAATGTATTGGGGGGAAATAAACAAGAATGAGACATTGGTACATATAACATTTTATGAGAAATGATTAATTCATCTTTGAATGGGAGAATCAGGGTTTCACCTCCGAGCAATACATATGGTGTTAACTGTAAAAATTGAGATTGGCAACATATTATATTTGTTAAATGTTAGTTACTTCAAGAGACTTCATGAATATTTATGAGTTTTGCTTGATTAATTCAAACATCAAATGTGGAGAAATTCGTCTATCACGAATTAATGAAGCGTTGTTTGAAAAAGCTACGTTTTGTTCGTTCACGTCATACAAATTAAAGTTTGTACGAGTCCAAAATAATCATAAAAAAATGTCATATAGTGATTTAAAAAACTATCACATCTTCTGTACATTCTGTCAGACTACGATTGTGTCATGTTTCAGTGGAGACAAGTTCTAGTTGATAAAGCTGCTGCAGCCGATGGTTGATTTCTTTAAGCTGAGGCCCGAGGACCTGGGTTGGTATATTTCAACCGAGGCGTGCGACCCTGGTTGGTATATTTCGCCTGAGGCTTGAGGTCTCACTCTGGGTAGGTATCTTTCAAGTCGGAGCTTTGTCACATCACATGTTTCGTATATAGCCCCAAGAAAGACCCATTTTGTGCCGGCTAAAGTAAAGTCCCAGACCGAACCGGAAGTGAAGGAGTCAAATCTTCGTTTGGACATTGTATAAAATGTGGTTTGGAAATATTTCCTTACTAGAAGTTGTCTGTATTAACATACATTTCAAATGTTTCGTTTTGTTTGGATTATTCAAGCAAAGTGATATGATCTTTCCGGGCAACCGTGGTCACTATTTAACGTGTTTTGACAATCCAGACGACTCCCATGCTATATTTATTAAACTATTCAATTTAAAAAAGGCATGCCACCAAAAGACAGAAATCAACCAAATTGGCCAGACAAGACAACTCTTGACGCAATTAAGGAATTTAGTATTTCACTAAGGAAACATCATGAGGCAGAAGGTTAAAAATCTTGCACACTACAATGAAATAATCAATTCAAAGTAAGCGAAATCCGAAGCAAGTATTTCTTCTTATTCTTCCTTCTTCTCTTCTTCTTCTTCTTCTTGTTCTTCTGCTCCTCCAAATCTTCTTCTTCTTCTTCTTCTTCTTCTTCTTCTTCTTCTTCTTCTTCTTCTTCTTCTTCTTCTTCTTCTTCTTCTTCTTCTTCTTCTTCTTCTCACTAGTGTGCGCGTGCGTGCGTGCTAACGTTTATATATAGTAAACCACTTTAAAAAACGCATATATACATTCTCTTTTTGGTAAAATTCTTTTTAGAATACAGCTGTTCATAATTTTATACCATATGTATTTTTTAGCTTAATTGCCAACTTTCTGAATCACAATGTACGGGGGGAGTGGGGGTGGGGGAGGGGGAGTGGGGAGGGTGCGGATTTTCTGTTCCTCATAGGCGAAACAAGTTTGGAAATGATACAATGTTGTTTTTAAAGCCCTTCAGTATATAAGCATAGCCCTTAAATGAATAGATCAACTGTATATTCAACGAGAGATATTCAGCGATTCTGGCCTCCAATCTAATTATTGTTCGACATGCAGGAACAATACCGCTGTACCCATATCTGGCAGTCGGTAAACACTCGTTAGTATTGTGTGATATGTATTATTTTCTTAGACAAAATAAACTGCGCGGGATATGTTTCCAATCGCAAAGGCTTGATCACTTGTGTTCGTAGAAACAACAAACATCGGTAGGTGCACGTGTAGGTATCATGCACGGCAAGCTTGTGGAACAACATCCAGACGCAAAGTAAATATATTGGTTGGCATCATTTATTTGAGAGTTTAGCACATGTTTATTTCATATACTCGGCGGATTAGCAATATAATACGTACGTCAGTGTTCTAGTTGAATACTTCCCATTTAAATGTCATGGCTACATTTATTCATTTTCATACAAATGAAATGTGGTTTTGCGTCCCGTTAACACATTATATTCGAACATATTGTTACAGTGACAGGAACCTCAGAGGGAAATGAAATGAAGCGAAGTTTCTCATTGATGATCAGACATGCTTTCTCCAGGAAGCGGCCCACACCGGGAAGAGGTCTGTCGATCTAAAGCGCAAAACCAAATATTCACTGAGCTACCGACACCATCGTACACTGCCACCTTTAGATCAAAGCCAATTCAGTTCGCGTAAAAACTAAAATCATTAAGTAAATGTGTTTCTAATGTGTATATTTGTAAAAGGACGCGGATTGTTCTTTCCTTCAAGTTTTGTTTCAAAATATACATTAAATAATAACCGTGGCGTTATTGTGGAGTGTCCGCCTGGCATGAGGGACGTCGTGGGTTCAATCCCCGACCAGGTGTATAAAATACTTTATACAAATGGTACATACTATTAGTTATTGGGTTTGTTGATGACCCCCTACAGACATATGTAGGGTCAGTAATATGTATAGGGGTCGAGGCAACAGCCGAGTCCCCCTATATAAATGACTGACCCCACATATTTCTATAGGGAGTCAGCAACAAACCCAGTAACTGATTTATTGCACCGAGCACCTTTTTTTAAGGCAAACGTCGATATTTAAACCATTTTAATGGAGCGTGAAACTTCATTGAGATGTTCGCGCAATTTGACGTCATGACGTTGACGTCACGATCGGTACAGTTTAAAAACATTATTACTTTACTTATTATGTTTGTTACTAACGCCTTAAAGAACTATTTGCAAATGATTTAAACTTTGAATCGGAATTGTAGTCCATATTGTTCTAGTGACCCTCTATGAAATCTACTGACCCACTATAGAATAATAGAGGGTCACCATGTGACCGCTCTAATCCAATGGAATTCCAAGGATTTTGTGCGAGATGCAATAAAATACTTTATAAAAATGTTACTAGTAGCTCCCTTGCTTGACGCTCAGCATATAAAGGGTAGGTCTAGGACTGCTCGGCCCGGCGTCAGTATAATGTGACTGGGTGGGGTATCATGTCATGTGTCCACGGCGTGGTATTCCAGCATGACAGCATTATAAAACTGAGCATAGAGCTCACTGCTATAAATAGACAACGTCGTGATATGACTGAAAGATTTTTGCTAAAAGCGACGTTAAGATCCCATACAAACATATAAATACATTAAATAAATAGATAATAAACACGAAGAAATTATACATTTGAGGCTGCGCATCGACTCATTAGCATTTTTATCGCCCTACACTTTCGTCTATGATTCTGCCATTTCTGAAAACAAACCAACAACCCAATACACGTAAATAAACAGTCGTGGGGATGAAGTGGCTAATTAGATAGCTAATGATAAATGGATGGCAGGTTACGGCGGTTTCACGCGCTGTCCGGTATTAATTATCAGCTGCGGTAACGTACGTTACGTAACGTAAATAACTATTGCAAATGAGGTTTTCAAGATAAACATATCGGCTCTGTTTACCAACAACGATCACGTCTGTAACAACCTTATATTTATTTTGTGTATAATTGTTTTTCTATGGGAAGATAATCACGGTGAACGACGTTTCATATTTGATCATTGGATTCATTAAGGAAACTAACCCACCAAATAACCGAAAAATTACCAATTACAAAACTGTTTATCTAATAATGTGTATGTGCCGATTTAATGTATTTTTTTTCAAGTGTTCTTAAAATACCCGTGAATGAATAAAAGTGAGTAAAATGAATTATGAGTTGGTAATTCTTAATTCGACCCTCAGGTTTTGGGGTTTAGTCCGGCTGGTTAACACCGTTTATATTGTGTTTATATAATTTGGATTCTCAAGATATATACATACCTAGTTATTTTGCAAAATGTGGCTGTTGGTGGCTGGATAGCTACTTCAATGAAAAATAATTATTGTATATTTCCAGTCATGCTTTTTGCAATCTACTTCTTATCAGGTCACACAGATATATTTGGCGAAACAAATGTTCGCGACACCAAACATATTCTCAGACATTGAATATTAAATATGAAGAAGAAACTTGATTTGCCTTGTTATAGGTCTATGGAGGTTCGAGGCCATCCTTCACAAACCTTACACATTTGCATATTACAATATTGCAATAAGTCTAAGAAGACCCTTGAGCAAATATCAATATATATTATATGTTTTTTAATATCGTGTGTTATATTTCACAGACTGCTCCATATATTATGTTTGTACAGTCTTTTTATATTTTTTAAAGGGACACATGGCAATCTTGAGTTTTATTCAACATTAAAATTTGCTCCTCAGTTTACTTATCCTGCGTCATTTTGACTTTAAAACTGCTTGCATATAATTAAATAAAAATTGAGATTTCAACTTTCTTCACTATTTTTCCAATTTTTTAAATATATTACTGGTGCAATATTATAAAAAGTTAGTAATATGCAAAAATAATTTGCTTTGAACTATTCTAACAATTAATATTAATGATTGAACAAATGCAAGTTAAGAGGAAAACTAACGGGACGCCGTGATTTTTAAAAAATCAAGATTGCCGTGTGTCCCTTTAAAGTGAAATATCTCAACCGTTTCTCCTTCCCGAGTCTCATATTGAGACATTACGCTGGTCAATGAATATTCACATTCAATTATAGGAATCAATTTGTTTGCAGATCAACACCTAATTAGCCGTATCACGTGCCAAGCATGCTTCTCGGGCTGCACGAACCGTTAACTAATTGCGAGGCAGATGCCACAACATACTCTGTAACGGGCGAAAGTAAAATTACGACAGCCTGCGTGCTTTGGAAATAAAAGGATAATTGAAACACTTTCCGCCATTTTAGTGTAATCCCATATCATGTTTTCGAGGGATGCAGTAAGCCTTTGATCCGAACGACAACTCGTATAGTTACACGTTAACTTTCTCGCCTCTCGCCGCTGCAGGTTCGAATCCCATTGGAAGTTCTACATGCAAGAAAGTGTCGATTCTTACGGATGGCGTGAGATTATAAGAATCTTTCATGGGTATCCGGTGAAGATAGGGAATTCCAACACGAGGTATGCGTGTTTTTATCGGAACCGAGGCTCTGCCGAGGTTCCGATTAAAACACTTATACCGAGGATTGGAATTCCCGATCTGTACAGAATACCCATGATAGATTCTTTTTCTTGCATATCAGAGACATGTTGCGCGTTGACGCCGCCAGCTACTAACGTTGCGCATGTTTTCCGGCATACCGGATGTTGGCGCGCGTGAATTTTACCTCGACCCTAGGGTGAGATGGAAATATCTAGTCCCGGTAAAATGACGGATATCCTTGTCCGGTATGCAAGAAATAAGTGGGTGGTTTGCCTCCAACACACAAAAAAATCGACCGTCATGCAAAGCCAAGAATGTGCTGAAGAAAGTATATTTATTACAATAATGTATTGTGTTTGTATGTTGTTTTACGTCATTTTCAACACATATAAGGTTATATGACGGTCGAATGTTTTGTGGTGGAGGCAGACCACCCACTTTTCCTGGGTAGAACCAGTAATGTACACCTCACGCCATCCGTAAGAATCGACACTTCCTCACTTACATGTCGAGCTCCCAGTGGGATTCGAACCCGCAGCGTTGGAAGGCGAAGGTTTACAAGCGACGTCGTTAACCATTCGGCCACGGAGACGCTTAATGTGTCATTTCTTTTTACCCCAACAACGCATTTTATTTGATACACATACTTTAAAAAGTATAAATACACCAATGCGTAATTGCTGTTCGTTTTTAGATTGTAATAGGAGAATTGTTTTGAAGATCTAGGTATTTTTTAATACAATAATATACAGAGTACAGAAACTAACCCTCCAAAGAACAACAAAATTATACTTCAAAATCCTTTATCAAAACTCATTCCAGGTGTTCAGTTGATGTACTAATGCATATGTGCCGATTAAAAGTAATGTTTTTTTCATAGGTTCTTAAAATACCCGTGATTGAATATGCGTAAAATGAATTATGAGTTGGTGACTCTTAATTCGGCGCTCCATTTTTGGCGTTTGGCCTGGCTGGTCGTTTATATTTTGACTACAAAGTTTGAATTCTCAAAATATGTAAATTATATATATACCTCGTCGTCAGTAGGTTTAGAAACAGTGTACATAATTATGTGGTAAAATTTGGTTGTTGTTGACAAAATAGCTGATTTAAAAAGATGTGGATTCAAGTTTAAAGTTCTCCGGCCATGTACATGTTTATGTTTATTTTTAATCGAAATGAACACACACTAATATATATTTACAAGTCACACATTGCAATATCTGAAAAACGAGAAACAATTTTATTTGATGACGTTGAAAACTTTAAACAGGTAAATTAATCCAGGTAATTTATCAATTATCTGGCAATAGTTGTGCAGCTATACAATTCAGAATTACCTCATTTCCCCGTGCAGTCACACAGTGGTAAAAGTAGTATCTACGTCATGCAAATAATACTTATTTTTACATACAACTTAGTAGCGGATTTAAATATATGTTTCTCGCCGGGACTATGAAGAAATGTTTAAGGCCAAACAAAAAAAAAGGTGTGTTTCCTATTGCATGCTTCTAAAAAATTAGGGTCGGTATTGTGAGATTCTACATGTATTTATCTCATAAACCCCGTACAAGTTGATTATACAACTGAAAGTTTCTCTGTGATATCAGTTTACCTCAATATATTGTGATAAATCATTGTTCAGAACAATTTTTATTTTTTATTTTTTATAAAAGGTTTTAGGGTCGGCCCCTTAAAAATAGGGTCGGTCGGGCCACCGGAAACATAGGTGTTTTTTTTTTTGGCCTAAGAGTTGAAACTTTTAAGTGATAATACTATAAAAAGGGTGGCTATTCATCTTTAAAGGGACATGCGGCAATCTTGAAGTATAATTATCGAACACCAACAATTTCGCCTCGATTTATTAATCCAGTGTCGTTGTGAGAACGCAAGTGCATGACACACCATATTGATACAATTTCTCAATCTCTACCCAGAGTTGTCGTTCCTTTCACACACATACATCTCTGTCAACGTCTCATCAAATACCAAAAATCTTGGCAAACGATGAAAAACGATGGAAATGCAAACTTTCTTGATGTCACTAATATTTTTTGGAATTAACTTTGTATGAAATGCTTAAATTACAAAAGAAAACAATTTTTCGGCTTGAATGTTTTAAATATACAGTAAATTATGCTCAGAATTATATTGCGGTAGAATAAAGGTTTGTACTTTGGCATATCACTCCGCCGTCAAAACGTTCAAAATACGCACCACTAAATCGTTCCCATCGGGTTACAGTACAGCATTTTGCTTATCAGCACTTTCCAGTATCATATAGCTCTTAACAACCTACCTTAAATTAAATGACTAACTTAACATATGTATCAAAATGGAGAAAACAAGTCGTGTTTCTTTCGACTGTTTACGTGTCATTCAACCGCCGATAGTTGGTGGAGTCACGGTGTTGAAGTTCTGTTCGCCATTTTGATATATTAGCTATGGTCTTGTGACAAATTATCATGTGATTTCTTAGACGTTGACAGAGGTCAATGTAAGGGCTTCTGGGAAAGATTGACAATTTCTACTGAATAAATTAATAAAAACACTGCAGCCGTCAGTATAGGGTGTTAATTAATAAGCTATTTAATGAATATATGCTTACTGTTTCTATATTGCAGAAATAATCTGATATCGAATGGAATCAGTTGGCGGGAAAGTATTTACTCAGCTTGGTTTATGTGTGAAATCGCCAGTGGCTGCCATCTTAAAGAAACATCATCAAAGCTGGATTGAGCAGGAAAATATTTACTTTTCGGCGCGCGTGTTTGTTATTAGACGGCGCTTCTTCATTATTCGGACGTTTGTATAAATATAAATTAAATTCCGAAATGTTTATCCGCTTTTCATGTGAAACAGTTATTGCTTTTTAGCATCTTGATCCTACGTGATTTGTTTGTTTTCGGGTGTGAGAGTGGAACAGCGAACATCATTTAAAATATCAACTGATGTACTGCATTTTAGAGACCAAAAGAAATTTACATGGTTTTAACGGACTTCTATTTAATCTGGCTGTATCAATACATGATTGTATTTTAGGAATTGGCTTAAAGGCAGCTTTCCGCTCCACTTTGTACAACAGGCCAGAGTAGAGTATTAAAGGGACACACGGCAATCTTGATGTTTTTCTCAAGCATTAATATTAGCGTCTCTACTTATTTATTAAGAAACATTTTGACTTTAAAAAGGCTTGCATATCATTAAATAAAATTTTGCGTTTTCAATTTTCTATGTTATTTTACCAAATGTTGAAATATATTATTGGTGCAGTATTATCAAAAGTCAGTACTATACAAAAAACAATTTGGTTTATACTATTCTTATAATTATAATTAATGATTGAAATAATGCAGGTTATTTAGAAAAACTAACGGGACGCCGCGACTTGATTACCATGTGTCCCTTTAATGGGAGACACGGCAATCTTGAAGTGTTTATCATGCATTGAAATTAGCATCTCGATTTATTTATACAGTATTATTTTGAGTTTAAACCTACTTGTATATAATATAAAATAAAACTGTGAGTTTTCATTATTTGGGCTTATTCAACCATGGGTTTAAATATATCATTGGTGCAATATAATCAACAGTTAATAATATGCAAAAACAATTTGCTTTAAACTATTTTTATAATTAATATTACTAATGAACAAATGAAAGTTATGTAGAAAAACTAAGACTGCCGTGTGTCCCTTTAATATATTACCTAGAATAAAATATTGCGATGTGTATAATAGAATTACCCCCCCCCCCCCCCCCCCCTCCCCAACCCCCACCACCACCACCACCACCACCACCACCACTAGCCATATATTGATATTGATGTGCATATATTATCTATATAAGACTAACTGGTAACCGGTACACAAATGCACACCACACAAATATTAAACATAACAACATAACAAAGCTGTAGTCTAGTTTGATTGGAATAAAATATTGCGATGTGTATAATAGAATTACCCCCCCCCCCCCCCCCCCCCACCCCACCCCACCCAACCACCACCACCACCACCACCACCACCACCACATATATTGATATTGATTGCATATATTATCTATATAAGACTAACTGGTAACCGGTACACAAATGCACACCACACAAATATTAAACATAACAAAGCTGTAGTCTAGTTTGATTGGAATGGTGTTACCCCTTTCACCACCTCGATGCAAAATGTTGTATTATTATACTAACAGGAAAAAGAAACGCGACACGGGAATTTCCGCTATATATTGTATGCACAATATGCTGCTGTTAATCGAATGGTACATGGCTACGTAAGATCTTTCCTTTCGGAAAAATACTAAAACAACCCGTAACACAGCAAATAGTACTCCTGCAAAGTTTCATTATTGACAGCGTACGCGTTTGGCTCAAGCATGTGAGCAAACTTAGGATGCAAAACTCTTTACGTTAAATACAGTACTGAACTGACTCAATTTTTCAAAGAGGAACTTCATAATTTATGAATTTCTTATTACAAGGTGTAGTGTGATTAAAACGTCTACAACATCGTGTCCTTTAACTAACTGCTACTGTTTTTTTTTTACAAAACATCTTGGGATTTCCTTGAAATATATATGGAAATAAATGTGCAGTATATACAATATATAGCGGAAATTCCCTTGTCGCGTTTCTTTTTCCTTTCAGTATATATTAAAACACTGGCGCAAAACATGACGTACCCAACTGGCCACGGTGCCGCTTTGATCGTGACCCACTGATGAAACGACATACGTTCCTCTCATTGCACACACAAATTACGTTAACCGTTAGAAACCGAAAGTCAATTAGTAATGGCATTTCCAACTGTTAGTTAATGAGTAATGTATCTACGGGATTTTATCGGTCCATTAATTAAAGCCGGGTGACAGCATGCATATGGGTAATTGAAAATCGGAATTGGTCTTGGAATATCTCGAAATTCCAGAACACGGTAACGGTTTGATGTTTGAATCGTGACGTCTATACAAGCAAGGTAGCTGTCGAGGGAAAATAGCATTATATCTGGATAGGAATTGGGAACAAAGTTTACATAATTAACAGAGAGGTCACCTGTGTCAAAACAATATTGATTTTTTTTTTAAATGTTGTCAAGAAGACATAAACATGCCATGACTGTTTTTTCCTACCAGACACTTTCTTCCCAGTTATTACAATCAGTTCTTCCTACCAAACATTTTGAATCAAGGTGGACGACCTCGCTTCGTTCTGGTCAAATCCGTGACATACGTTACATATTGATTACATATTCACCTATGTAGCACGACATGCTAGAAGTACACATCAGCACATACAATTGTTCACATGTAAGGGATGCATGCATTACAAGTTGTCAACGCAAATAAACTGTTCACTGCTACCATGTGTAATTGTAAGATTGCGTTATCAACGTGAAAAACTCAAAGAAACTGTTCATTGCTACCTTACCAGTCGCTGCCTGACTTTAAATCATCTTTATTAAATGAGAAGAGTTAACAGATGCTTATAATCGACTGACCATCTGACAATAACTTTATTATTATGGAATATTTAAAATATACTCATCTATTGTTTTGTTAAAGGGGATACACCGGATCAAATACTTGCAATCTATAAATGATTACACATTCATTATTTTACTCCAACATCAGTTGGAGAAGTTCAAAGGGAGGGTGTATCAGACTTTATTATTATTTTTTATTATTTTTTTATCTTTATTAAATGAGACGAGTTAACAGATACTTATAACATACTGACCATCTGACAATGACTTCATTATTATAGAATATTTAAAATCAACTCGTCTATTGTTTTGTCAAACCTAAAAGGGTTATACCGGATGAAATACCTGCCATCTACCAATGATTAATTTTGCTCACGCTTTTTAAAGGGATGATGCATCAGGCCTTTTCTGTTTAAAAGAAGAATCTTTTAGTTAAAATTTATGATAAAAATGTCATATCAAAATATGGTGTCAGAACAGTGTTGTTCAGATCTTAAATTTGAATTATATATGTATAAATATTAATTTAAAACGGGGGTAAAATACTTTAATTAACCCTGGTGCGTAACCTAGGATATCACATATCATTGTGCAGAATGAACTGTAAATAAGGGGTCATGTTTAGGCGCATTCGTTATGTGTTGGCCCTTTAGAACAGAAAATATCATTATTTTTCAATTTAAAATTGGACCTCCTAGACCCCGCCCAAGAAGTCTGATGGACCCCTTTTAAAGTTATATATTATTTTAACCACATTCTTACTTGTATAGTATGGTATGACAGTGTATACTGTATAACTGTACTATTCAATTATTGCACGAGTGTTTAATATTCAATTATTGCACTAGTGTTTAATATTCAATTATTGCACGAGTTTCTAGAACTGTGCTTTTCAGTTATTGCACACGTGATCATATAATTATAATTTTCAATAATAGCCTTTACCTATCATTGTATAATATGCACCTCTACATAACTGTATACTATTCATCAATTCATAATTTAAAAATGCCTTTCATTGCATAACTGTACATATTTAACCATTGTCTTGCATTATATAATTGCTGTATATTATGGGTAGCTTATATGTAAAATAATATAAAATTAACCATGCCTAATCAGGCCCGTAGCTACGCTGAGGTTCACCGAGGCAGATTTTTGGGAAGGTACCAAACACTGAAGTAAGCATTCTAATGGAATATCAAATAAAATAACTGTAATAGACTGGAATATATTTGTCCAGGGACTAAGTATACTATATATTTGTCCAGGGACTAAGTATACTTACTGATTTGTCTTAACTTAAAACTGAAAATCTGGCCAGGGAATGAACTAAAGTGCAGGAAATCACATGTAGAAAACATTTTTTTCGCGGAACATGTCCTCAGACTCCGCTAGGTAGGGGTATGACTCGGTTAAATGTCAGGGTATATACATTTCCTCTATGCCAGGAAACAAAGTTTCACAAGTCCTCGCACTCGAATATTGTTACATTTGTGCTTTTCTCCGTTTTCGATAGAACACTTCTTGAATTCATTTTAAAAAAAAAGAACATTCCATAAATCTTTTCATTTGATAAAATATTGGTTATAAAAGGTTTCACGCGGACTGTTTCAGCGAGCACAATTTCAACTCGCACTAATCCAAACAGACTAATTAAAGCTCATCAATGTCAGTACCGATGAACGCTCGTCCCTACTCCAGCTTTTAACATCGATCAATGGCAATGCTTTTTCTCATTTTTGCTGAACAAATATGTATTGAAATATTCAAACGATACTTTGGCATTGTTTAACCGTCAAAATGGCTTCAGCAGACGAAATATTGATGTAGTCACGTGGATACCAGCTGTCAATTAAAAATCAAGAAACCAGTCCGATACATTTCGCAACTGCAACCAATCAATGAACACGCTTGCTCCTAATGAAAATTCAAATTTCTCTCGCGCGTATCGTATTCATTTAATTTCCATAAATATGAAATGTATTTTATGTTTGTCAAGAGAAGCATCATCGAATTGACAAAAGAAAAGAATGCAAGTCTTAGAGATTAATGTCTTCTTGTAAACATGTTGGAAAAAGCATCAGCAGTCGGTCAGCGCATAGTTAATTGTGAACAAATACTCACAGATGTACACACATTGGTCCGGAACATTATGGCCGTCAATAACGGTTTGTGAAATAAAATATGCACTCTTGAAAATGCCAGATTCGGAATAGATCTCCAAGAAAAAAATGATATGTTCAGTTGGCTGTCAATATCATTCAATTTAAGAAACCTCTTTGACATAACTCGTTAATATGTCTTTTAAAGGTTTGACTATGATCAGTCGTTTGGAAAGACGGCAGAATCATTCGGAAAAGAAATTAGTAATTAAAACCCATCGGGTTTATTCATTTATTTCTTCAAACATTCATATTTAACCCTCTGGAACGTATTTCCGACCACTGACCACAAGAATATTTTCAAGATTGTATATAACCACCAAGGCGTGAAAATTGCCATAACATTGTCAAAGGTCGCACCCATCCAGTGTTTATTGTAGTTCCCCTCCTCCCATTTGCCTTGCACTGTCATTTGTAATTTTACCCGTCACGCCGTGTGTAAGTTAATAGCCCTAAAATGACGCAAAATTCCAGTTAAAAGGCCATAATCCGGAAGTAATTTTCAACATGATCGGGATCACCAAACGCCTGTAATGTTTCTGGTAGGAGGGATCAGAGTGTCAATTGCGCGTAACGAATGTTCAAAGACGTCTGGTAGCAGTAATGTTTAGCACTATATGGTGAATGGAGATGAATACAAAAACAGCTATGTACACCACGGGAACAACATTTCCTCAGTACATTTATCAACATCATCCATACGGACATTTGTTTTTATAAAAGCAGTATTCACACATTCTCTGTTTTACTGCCAAATCTGCTACTTGTAGTGATTTGTACTTTCAGTCGGGCGACATCTTTATTTATTTTGTTTCAACAAGGCTTTTTTAAAAGAAATATCCTTGGTGCCAAAGACAAACTCCTCATTTCATGGAGTTTTGAGTTTTAATTTTTTTTGAAATTAAACATTAGGAAAGAAAGTTTTTATTTCATGGAATTATTTTCATGGAATTATTCATTTTTCTGTTCATGGACATTTCATATACATGTTTTTTTTTTTAAATAATTTATTTCAACATAATTTTTTGTGTTTGTTATAAAACCCATGTACAAAATTGAATTGCATTATGATACTTTAAAATGTTAGGCTATATACGAAATGTTTGGGTGATATATTTCTACTTTGTTTTAATATAATCAGTGCTCCCAAAATGAAAGAGAATTTGTTAACTTCAATTTATGAAGTTAACAAATTCTCTTTCATTTTGGGAGCACTGATTATGATACTAAGAATTTATATAATGTTACAATTTATGTATGTTACACATCAGATGTATTTAATTTAAACAATATTTTAATCAAGTAATGAATGGGACTGGACAACAGGCATTGCCTGTGGAAGACCCTCCCGAGAGATGTTTGAAAATATATCACCCAAACATTTATAGTTCTAACATTTTGAAGTACCAGTATGAAATTCAACTTTGTACACAGGCATATAGGCTCCTGGTTTAAGAGAAACTGTATTGCATGTTGAAGGGAATGTTGCAATATTCTCCAAAAAGATTTATTGAAAACAGATGTATAAAAACCAAGAAAAAGTATTCTCAAAAATTTAAGAGAAACTGTATTGCATGTTAAAAGGAATGCTGCAATATTCTCAAAAAAGTTTTATTGAAAAACAGATGTACAAAACTTAGAAAAAGTATTATCAACATATTTAGAGAAACTATTGCATGTTAAAGCGAATGTTGCAATATTTTAAAAACAGTTTTATTGAAAACTGATGTATAAAACCTAAAAAAAAGTATTATCAAAATACGATTTCAAATAAAGGAAATATGACCCATCCAAAAGAAAACAAAAAGAAACATAGAGGCAAGCATCTTGCAATAATAAAATCAACAAGCCCTTATACCATATAAGGCATTATTGATAAATATCATTTTAGGCAAAGACAATCACTGCAAATTAATGTAACCTCATAACATGAGCATATAGTGTATACATTTTATACTTTGTATACTATAATACAATTCTTTGTAAGCTTTCAATACATCTTGACCTTTATATTTTAGTATGGTCATGTCGATGTCATGATGAGTTTATATTGAAAGTCTGATGAAAAAATGTCAAGAAATGAGAAAGTTATAGCCAACATTAAATTTTCGTGAAGAAAACAAGAGGTCAATGACCTTGAAGCTCTACTGATAGGTTTTTGATAGCTAGATCAGCATTCCTGTGAAGTTTCATGAAAATCCGTCAAGTAGTTTCAGAGTAGTCGCTACAAGTTTTCATTATATAACTCTATGTAAACAAAGATGGCCGCCAGCGGCCATGTTTAACGTCAAATCAAAATAATTTTTGACAAGGATCAACATCATGTCATACTGATCATTTTAGAAAAAGTCCCATATCAATATCACTTATAGTTTTCAAGAAGTAGTTGCTACAAACTGGTATTTGAAAATCTATTTTTAGCCATGGCGGCCAGCTTGAATTTTTCGGCCGACCTGAAATTTTGCTAGGATCAGTTAGACATCAAGAGCAACATTCCTGTGAAGTTGCATGGAAATCCGTCAAGTAGTTTCAGAGGAGTAGTCGCTACAAGTTTTTACTAAATAACTCTTATGTAAAAAAAGATGCAGCCATGTTTAACATCGAATTAAAACGATTTTCGACAGGGACCAACATCATGTCATGCTGATCATTTTAGAAAAAGTCCCATATCAATATCACTTAGAGTTTTCAAGAAGTAGTCGCTACAAACTTGTTTTTTAAAAACCTATTTTTAGATTTGGTGGCCATCTTGGATTTCACATCAACATGAATTTTTGCTAGGATCAACTAGACTTCATGGGCAACATTTCTGTAAAGTTTCATGAAAATCCATTCAGTAGTTTCAGAGGTATAGTCGCTACAAAAAAAGTCTATGGACGGACAGACGGCTGACAGACACCGCAACACAGCATAAGCTCTGCTGATCTCTGATCAGTAGAGCTAAAAACGAGTATTTTACCCATATAATGACCTTCAGTGTGACCTTTACCTTTATATTTTAGTATGGTCATGTTGATGTTGTCATGATGAGTATATATATAATATTGAAAGTTTGATGAAGAAATATGAAGAAATGAGAAAGTTATAGCCGAAGTTAAGTTTTCGTGATGGACGGACTGACAGACTGACGGATTGACGGATGACAAAGTGATCCCTATGTACCGCATTTTTCTTCGAAAAGACGACACAAAAAGATAAAGGAGGTATGTTCAGAAGAAGATTTAAAAATATTTTCTAATCTGGCTCTATTTTAAACTGGAACCCTAAAATGTTATGCTTATAGGGACATATGACAATCTTGAAGTCTTTATCAAGCATTGAATGATGATGATTTCTAAGGTTTAAAGTCCCTTTACCATATTAGCCCCCGGGAAGAATCCCCTGTTGACTCGGCATTATATCTGGACTATTGTTTAAGTGACTGATTGTGTGTAGTGCTATGTATCAAATCTACAGTCTACTTGAAGCAGATATAGTGCTGCCACACTGGAATACCACGCCGTAGTACATGATACCCCACCCAGACACATTATTCTGACACCGGGTTGACCAGACGTAGTACTAACCATTATTTGCTTGTCAGGCATGGGTTACAAGTAATACTCCATTTTTAAAGTCTTTGGTATGACGCGGTCAGGGGACTCGAACCCACGACCTCTCGAATGCAAGGCAGACGCTCTAACCACTACACCACAATGCTTCGGTATCAAGCATTGAAACTGACCTCTCGATTTATTAAACCAGTATTATTTTGGCTTTAAATCTGCTTACATATATCTAAATATAATTTTGAGATTTCAACTTTTCTTCGTTATTCTACTATAGATTTGAATATATTATGGGTGAAAATAATCAACAGTTAGTAATATGCAAACACAGTCTGCTTTATACAATTCTTATAATTAATATTAATGATTGAACAAATGCAATTTAGTAGAAAAACTAAGGGACTCCGCTAGTTTTTAAACAATCAAGGTTGCCGTATGTCCCTTTAAATATAACCCAATGATCACCATTTAAACAAACATGGAACAAGACCAGAGGGCTTATGTGATATGCATAATAATAGACCTCTAACTCTTGCCGTGTCTGAGAAGCAGATATTTTTTGAAAGATTTTCCTATATAACTCTATGTTAAACTTGGACTCCGGGGCAGAGCCAGGTTTGATCCAGGGTCACCATTTGAATAAACTTGACAGAGGGCCTAAAGTTTATGCTACAAGAAATATATGAGAGCTGTATGCCTTGTGGTTTCAGAAAAGAAGATTTCTATTAAGTTTTTCCCTCTTAAGTCTATGTAAAAATGTGCAGCCATCATTGACAACAGAGACTTCATTTGAACATTTGATCCTTAATATCGATCTGTAATTCATGCATATTTATACTTAATGCCATTAAAAGTGCAAGGTTTTTTATTTTGTGTTTATTTCCAAGATCGATTGTAGTGTTATGTACATGTTAGAAATTATCCACATTCCCTATAAATCTGGTGACCGATCAAATTCATGTATTGAAAGAAGTAAAATCGGAATTATGCAATCGATCTTGGAGACATTTTAATTAAAAATAAACACAAAATAAAAACAAGAGGTCAATGACATTGAAGCTCTACTGATAGGTTTTTGATAGCTAGATCAACATTCCAGTTTCATGAAAATGCGTCAAGTAGTTTCAGAGGAGTAGTGGCTACAAGTTTTCATTATAACTCTATGTAAACAAAGATGGCCGCTGCCGGCCATGTTTATCGTCAAAATCAATATAATTTTGACAAGGATCAACATCACGTCATACTGACCATATTAGAAGAAGTCCCATTTCAATATCACTTATAGTCTTTTGAAAATCTATTTTTAGCCATGGCGGCCATCTTGAATTTTCGGACGACCTGAAATTTTGTAAGGATAAATGAGACATCAAGAGCAACATTCCTGTGAAGTTTCATGAAAATCCATCGAGTAGTTACAGAGGAGTGTAGTCGCTACACGTTTTTACTAGATAACTCTATGTAAACAAAGATGGCCACTGACAGCCATGTTTAACATCGAATCAAAACGATTTTCGACAATTGAATTGGATTTTTATAGTCGCACCAACAGCTAAGGTCATATGGCGACTTTCCAGCTTCCACTGGTGGAGGAAGACCCCAGGTGCCCCTCCGGGCAATTTTCGTGCACGGGCGGGCACCTGGGTAGAACCACCGACGTTCCGCAAGCCAGCTGGATAGCTTCCTCACATAAAGATTCCTAGGCCCCTGAGGGATCGAACCTACAGCGGTGAGGGGCAAGTGATTGCAAGTCAGAGACTCTAACCACTCGGCCACGGATTTTCGACAAGGACCAACATCATGTCATGCTGATCATTTCAGAAAAAGTCCCATATCAATATCACTTTTTTCAAGATGTAGTCTCTACAAACTTTTTTTTGAAAATCTATTTTTAGCTGTGGTGGCCATCTTGAATTTCCGGCCGACCTGAAATTTTGCTAGGATCAATTAGACATCAAGAGCAACATTCCTGTGAAGTTTCATGAAAATCCGTCAAGTAGTTTCAGAGGAGTAGTTGCTACACGTTTTCATTATATAACTCTATGTAAACAAAGATGGCCGCTGGCGGCCATGTTGAACGTCACATCAAAACAATTTTCGACAAAGATCAACATCATTCCATATCGATCATTTTAGAAAAAGTCCCATATCAATATCACTTAGTTTTCAAGAAGTAATCGCTACAAACTTTTTTTAAAAAATCTGTTTTTAGCCATGGCGGCCATCTTGAATTTCCGGCCGACCTAAAAAAAATCTGGGATCAATTAGACATCAAGAGCAACATTCCTGTGAAGTTTCATAAAACATTTGTCAAGTAGTTTCAGAGGAGTAGTCGCTACAAGTTTTTACTATATAAATCTATGTAAACAAAGACGGCCGCTAGCGGCCATGTTTATAGTCACATCGAAATAAATTTCGACAAGGATCAACACCATGTCATGATGATCATTTTAGAAAACGTCCCATATCAATATCACTTACAATTTTCAAGAAGTAGTGGCTACAAATTTATTTATTTTAGATCTATTTTTAGCCGTGGCGGCCATCTTGAATTTCCGGCCAGCCTGAAATTTTTCTAGGATCAACTTGACATCAAGAGCAACATTCCTGTGAAGTTTTATGAACATCCGTCAAGTAGTTTCAGAGGAGTAGTCGCTACAAGTTTTTACTATATAACTCTATGTAAACAAAGATGGCCACTGGCAGCCATGTTTAACGTCGAATCAAAATAATGTTCGACTAGGATCAGCATCATGTCATGCTGATCATTTTCGAAAAAGTCCCATATCAATATCACTTATAGTATTCAAGAAGTAGTCGCTACAAATTTGTATTTTAAAAATCTATTTTTAGCTTTGGTGGCCATCTTGGATTTCACATCAACATGCATTTTTGCTAGGATCAACTAGACTTTATGGGCAACATTTCTGTAAAGTTTCATGAATATCCATCCAGTAGTTTCAGAGGAGTTGTCGCTACCAATAAAAGTTTACGGACAGACGGACGGACGACGGACGCCGCACCACGGCATAAGCTAAAAATGACGACATTGTGGAGTGTGTGGTCCAGTGGTAGAGCGCCGAACTCCTGATCGAGAGGTTGTGGGTTCGATCCTCCGTCGCGGCGACGTTATTTATCCTTGAGCAAGATACTTAATCCACATTGCTTAGTACTGGTTCTACCCAGGAAGCCATCGAGAGTGATTAATCTAAGTTGTAAGAACTTGTTTCGCAATCGATGTAAAATAAATATGTTTAAAACAAAACAAATAAAAGTTTACGGACAGACGGACGGACGGACGCCGCACCACGGCATAAAAATGCACTTTTAATGGCGTTAAGTATATAATAGAATTTAATAAATAAGTTCAAAATGCGACGACCAACCGAGAATTATATCTTTTCTGCCAACTTGTTTAATAAATTCAGCCCGGTGCAGGATAGGGCATACACGTTATACTCATTCATATTTATTACAAGCTGAGCAATTACCAGAATGTATACCCTGCTTTGTACCTTTAACGGTCAAACACATCTTGTTGGAATGTGTAGACTTTGATCCTATGCGTCAAAGGTACTACAATGTTAATACTATGAAAGAGTTATTTGATACTATAGATGTTAGTCTTGTTTTAGATTTCCTGAAAGAAATCAGACTATATAAATCATTATAATATGTTCTTATATATATTTACTTGTTTATATATCTGTTGACAGGCATTTGTTGATTTGCATATATAGTTTATATTACTACCATATCATCCCTTATTTGTAAATAGTTTTATATTTACATTAATTTTTAATTACTACTTCATTTCTTCATCTTTCATCGGTCTTTGCGCACAATATGACCTATTTATGTATCGACATGCCTTAAAACACCATTCATTCATTAATAAATTCAATAATAGATTAGCATGGATGCGAGATCACTATGATCTGATTACAAACGTGAGCACAGGCCTAATAACAAATAGATTGGACACTACCAAAATTATCTAAATTTCAAGTGGCACAGTGCGAAAAATTCACAAAATATTTCCCAACTGTAAACGCACATATCATGAAGAGTTTTATAGATAGACTTTTCATTTATGCCAAATATTCTTTCCAATGATAGTATTTTGCTTTTCCTTACATTTAGAGCAAAAAGGAAGTTTGACGGAAACTTTGACTGTCAAAACCTTGATTTTTACAAGAAAACTAAACAAGAGGTCAATGACCTTGAAGCTCTACTGATAGATTTTTGATAGCTAGGTCAACATTCCTGTGAAGTTTCATGAAAATCCATCGAGTAGTTTCATAGGAGTAGTTGCTACAAGTTTTCATTATATAACTCTATGTAAACAAAGATGGCTGCTGGCGACCATGTTTAATGTCAAATCAAAATAATTTTTGACAAGGATCAACATCATGTCATACTGATAATTTTAGAAAAAGTCCCATATCAATATCACTTATAAGTTTTCAAGAAGTATTCGCTACAAACTTGTATTTTGAAAATCTATTTTTAGCCATGGCGGCCATCTTGAATTTCCGGCCAACCTGAAATTTTGCTAGGATCAAAAGCCATCAAGAGCAACATTCCTGTAAAGTTTCATGAAAATCTGTCAAGTAGTTACAGAGGAGTAGTTGTTACAAGTTTTTACTATATAACTATGTAAACAAAGATGGCCGCTGACAGCCATGTTTAACATCGAATCAAAACGATTTTCGACAATGACCAACATCATGACATGCTGATCATTTAAGAAAAAGTCCCATATCAATATCACTTATAGTTTTTAAAAAGTAGTCGCTACAAACTTGTTTTTTGAAAATCTACTTTTTAGCCGTGGCGGCCATCTTGAATTTCCGGCCGACCTGAAGTTTTGTTAGGATCAATTAGACACCAAGAGCAACATTCGTGTGAAGTTTCATGAAAATCCATCAAGTAGTTTCAGAAAAGTAGTCGCTACAAGTTTTCATTATATAACTCTATGTAAACAAAGATGGCCGCTGGCAGCCATGTTTAACGTCGAATCAAATAATTTTCGACAAGGATCAACATCATGTCATACTGATCATTTTAGGAAAAGTTGCATATCAATATCACTTATAGTTTTTAAGAAGTAGGCGCTACAAACTTGTATTTTGAAAATTTATTTTTAGCCGTGGCAGCCATCTTGAATTTCCGTCCGACCTGAAATTTTGCTAGGATCAACTAGACATCTAGACCAACATTCCTGTGAAGATTCATGAAAATACGCCAAGTAGTTTCAGAGGAGTAGTCGCTACAAATTTTTACTATACAAACTCTATCATAGACATTAAACATGGGCACCAGTGGCCATCTTTGTTTACATAGACTATGTAAACAAAGATGGCCACTGGCGCCCATGTTTAATGTCGAATCAAAATAATTTTCGACAAGGATCAACATCATGTCATGCTGATCGTTTTAGAAAAAGTCCCATATCAATATCACTTACAGTTTTCAAGAAGTAGTCACTACAAATTTATTTATTTTAAATCTATTTTTAGCCGTGGCGGCCATCTTGAATTTCTGGCCAGCCTGAATTTTTTCTAGGATCAACTAGACATCAAGTGCAACATTACTGTGAAGTTTCATGACGTCTGTTTAGTAGTTTCAGAGGAGTAGTCGCTACTAGTTTTTACTATATAACTCTATGTAAACAAAAATGGCCATGGGCAGCCATGTTTAACGTTAAATCAAAATAATGTTCGACTAGGATCAACATCATGTCATGCTGATCATTTAAGAAAAAGTCCCATATGAATATCACTTATAGTTTTCAAGAAGTAGGCGCTACAAACTTATCTTTTAAAAATCTATTTTTAGCTATGGCGGCCATCTTGAATTTCGGGCCGACCTGAAATTTTGCGAGGATCAATAAGACATCAAGAGCAACATTCCTTTAAAGTTTCATGACAATCTGTCTAGTAGTTTCAGAAGAGTAGTCGCTACAAGTTTTTACTATATAACTCTATGTAAACAAAGATGGCCTCTGGCAGCCATGTTTAACGTCGAATCAAAACGATTTTTGACAAGGACCAACATCATGTCATGCTGATTATTTTAGAAAAAGTCCCATATCAATATCACTTATAGTTTTCAAGAAGAAGTCGCTACAAACTTGTATTTTAAAACTCTATTTTTAGCTTTGGCGGCCATCTTGGATTCCACATCAACATGAATTTTTGCTAGGATCAACTAGACTTTATGGGCAACATTTCTGTAAAGTTTCATGAATATCCATCCAGTAGTTTCAGAGGAGTTGTCGCTACAAATAAAAGTTTACGGACAGACGGACGGACGACGGACGCCGCACCACGGCATAAGCTCTGCTGATCTCTGATCAGTAGAGCTAAAAATGACGACATTTTTAACTTTAAACATCTTTTTATACAATTTCTTACTTTGAAAATAAACATAAATTTTTATAATGTATTCTCCTCAAAATCAGTGAATAATGGAGTGAGGATAGAAGGAAAAGTTAAGATGCCAAGTGATATTTTGGTTACTTCATTGGTTAAGATAGGAAGTTTCCTATCTGTTTGTTAATATGTCTGTGACCTGAGCAAAAGTAGAAAAGATAATTCTCGTTATAAAAATAATTTATTTTTCTATCAAAAGGGTAAAACATTTAGAAAACTCTCCTTGTAACACGGAATGTTCCAGATTTCTACCTGAAAAAAAGAACAGACAAAATTGTAATGTTCAGAAAGATACAGCTATTAAAACAAAAGTTAATTTCTGCATTTTCAGTTATTTGATTTTATTATAAACAACACAAAGGTATGGCAGAACGAACCTGTGAAGTTGATGTAACTTTGGAGGAAACGCAATGTTCACACATCAAACAAAACTTAAAAACATCTACATCTTCTTTTGTTCTTCCGGACTACCCTATTT
This sequence comes from Cyrtodaria siliqua, assembly GCA_037043455.1. NCBI lineage: Eukaryota > Metazoa > Mollusca > Bivalvia > Adapedonta > Hiatellidae > Cyrtodaria > Cyrtodaria siliqua. The sequence goes on from JAWPHD010004227.1 coordinate 41,153, forward strand.
TATAATCCATTGTTTTTAGCTGTATAAATTATTCCATATATGGTAAATTAGATCTATGATGTCATAGTTCTCAAAATGGCGGCTTTCACATCAGTTTCAGAACCTTTAAATGATCATATCTTCTTTGTTTATCATTCGATTGTGATAATTCATTCATGTTTTTCCAAGTTTTTCAGAACTCTCAATAATAAAGAGTTAGGACTGTATGCCTATACTGAAATGCAAAAGAAACGCAGCATGGAAATTTCCGCAATATATTGTATATACTGCACACTTAATTGCACATAATATCCCGAAGAAATCCGAAGATGTTTTGTAAAAAAAAGTTGCAGTTTATTGGAGAAAGGACACAACTGTGATGTTGTCGACGTTTTAATCACACTACACCTTGTAACAAGAACTTTATAAATGTTGAAGTTGCTCTTTGAAAAACTGAGCCAGTTCAGTACTGTATTTAACGTAAAGAGTTTGCAAAATTTTGCATCCCAAGTTTGCTCACATGCTTGAGCCAAACGCGTACTCTGTCAATAATGAAACATTGCAGGAATACTATTTGCTGTATTATTTGTTGTTTTAGTATTTTTTTCCAAAAGGAAAAGTCTTACGTAGCCATGTACCATTCGATTAACAGCAGCATATTGTACATACAATATATAGCGGAAATTCCCATGTTGCGTTTCTTTTGTGTTTCAGTGTACATTCCCTTTAGTAAATTCAGTAAGTTCACAGATTTACTCACCGATGAAAACGAGTATATTTTTTCTCTCTTCTCCCGGCGTCCAAGATGTGGTTATATGCGAGTCGTACAACTCATGTACCGCTTGTACCACACAACGTCTGTCCTCGTCTTGAAGTGATAGCACACCCTGCAAAACATAAATATGTGTCATCCAAGGGATCATAATCTTTCCAATCGTAACATCATAATATAATCGTAATGTCGCATTAGAGGTCTACAATCTACAATGACCTTGACCTTTGAGAATGTGACCTCAAAATCAATAAGAAGAGTTTCATACATGATTAGTGCATAAATACAAGATTTAAAATTCAAAAATGAAAAAAAAGAAGAGTTTTTTCGCAACAGTGACCGTGACCTTGGGGTCAATGTTTTGGAGTGAAGCATTATACCACCTGAACTATCACTGAAGGTAAATACTCCCACTTAAATTATAAGTCAAACAAAGGGCCATAATTCTGTAATAAGTTAGGCAATCAACACTGGGTGATGTAGAGGGACATAAGGTCGCAAGTTATTACGTATATATGAAATTTGGGAACAACCCATTCAAATCTGTTTGAGGTATGCAAGTAATAAAAAATTTACGGGACAGGACGCGACCGGACAAGAATACGTTACGGACAGCGTGATTCCTGTATAGCTCCCATTTCAGTTTGTGAAAGCGGGTATAGTAAGTACAAGGATGAGTAGGAGAGGTCAGCAAATCAGCACCATTGCAGTTAGGATCTGGAAACAACGCGAGACGGACGGACAGACAAACTGATGAATGGATCTCATTGGTATATCCTGTAAACTCGATGGGTGTTCTGCAGAACACAGGTGTCGCCCGTCAGTATAACAAGGTTTTTTGGACCCAGATAAATGACCTTGACAAACTGACCTGAGTAAGTTTTCGTGAAGAAAAAAATGAGTATTTAACCTTCAGTGTGACCTTGACCTTTATATTTTAGTATGGTCATGATGATGTTGTCATGATGAGTATATATTGAACGTTTGATGAAGAAATATCAAGAAATGAGAAAGTTATAGCCGACGTTAAGTTTTCGTGATGGACTGACTGACGGACGGACGACAAAGCGATACCTATGTATTGCATTTTCTTCGAAAAGGTGACACAAAAACTTATGTTGATATTGCTGATTATATCTCGTTTTTTCTTTGAAAAGACAAAACAAAAAGGGTCTGTCGAAATTGTCAAACACAATTTCACTGTGGTATACCCTACCCTGGATATTGCTATGTACAGTGAGTATTGGTGAGTATTATCATTGGATTTCGCGACGCCGGAGATCGAACGAGGGTAAGTTCAGTTTAAATTTTTAGTGTTTTTGAGTTTGTTTGATATAAATTTGATAAAAAATTAAATCATTTGATCATTTTCCTAGTCCCTGAAAACCCGAAAATGTTTCGATATTGCTTAAAAAGGTAATAAGAAGGCAAAACTCGGCTCTTTACTCACGCAATAAATAAACTAGGGTCTGTCAAATTTGATTTTTTTGTTTATATTCTTCCGTAAACGAAAAAGTTGAATCGAGCAAATTGTGATCCCTAAAACCAAGTAGCTTTAGTCCAAATTTCTGAAAAAATTATGAAAGTAAAAAAAAGATATAGGTAAAAAAAGATACAATCAAGTGAACCGAGTATCGATTTAGTGTGTGCCGAGTATTGCATTCTAGCTCAACGTTAGTGTACCGAGTATTGTACAACATAATGAGTAAATTAGAATGGTAAAACGATAAATTTTGTCTGTTTCTTATATCTACTTACCGATTAAGTCATTTCATTTTGCTGGAAATATATTGTTATATTATATGTATAAAAATACTTTAAAAAATCGTTTAAAAAAGACGATATGACCGATAAAGAGGTAAAGAGAAACATGAGTTTCACTGATCAATTGGGTGATAATACTCACCAATACTCACTGTACATAGCAATATCCAGGGTACGGTATACCACAGTGAATTTGCAGACTCCGTTTCATAAATGCAGAGAGTACTTCTTAGATCTCCGATAAATATTACTGGGATTTTCCGATCACAAAACCACTGACCTTCACCCTGAATAGTTCCATAGCATCCCCAGCTGTGTTACATATAGACTTCTCCCACAGCAAGGTCTGTAGGAACTTGTCGATCTTGTCCTTGTCTACATCTCCCTCCTCCTCTAGGGTTAATGTTGTCACAGACTGCAAATATACCCCACTATATATTATAGTTCATTTGATTTTTTCTGTTAAAAAAAAAGAAGTGTTTAATTTCGATATTTCATTTTTCAAGAAGGCGAAGCTACTGGGAACACATCCTTAACAGAAAAGGGCTAGTCCACTGTCTCAAACCACAGACCTAATAACAAATAGATTGGACACTATGAAAATTGTGTAAATTTCAAGTGGCACAGTTCGAAAATTTCACAAAATATTCCCCAACTTTAAACACATATATCATGAAGAGTTTTATAGATACAAGTTTCATTCAAGCCAAATACCATCACAAATTTAATTTTCTTTCCTATGATAGTATTTTGTTTTCTCTTACATTGAGAGCAAAAAAGGAGTTTGATGGAAACTTTGACTATGTCAAAACATTGATTTTTAAGAGAAAAGCGAAAAATGATGACATTTTAAACTTTAAACATTTTTTTATACAATTTCTTATTTTGAAAATGAACATAAATTATTATAATACCATTTTGATATTCACTATGAATCTTTTGGATGTATTCTCATCAAAACCGGTGAATAATTGAGAGAGAAGATAGAAGGAAAAGTTAAGGTGCCACGTGATATTTTGGTTACTTCATTGGTTAAGATAGGAAGTTTCCTATCTGTTTATTAATATGTCTGTGCTCAAACTAACTGATGACAGTTGTCTATCTTGCTATTTTTTTTATAATTATCATTCTCCCACGGCACGTCATGTTGGTAATATAACGACGGGAAAATAATGTAAATATAGGAACTGATTCTTTTTTTCTGCATTTAAACGCCAGTAGTAAATGGCAATTTACCAAAATACGCTAAAGTCCTTCATGAAATTGTTAGCGCTTCATGGAATTTGCCATTTTCTACTGCTGTTTAAAACTGCATAAACACTGAAAAAATGCAAAAACAATTCTTAAATGTAGTAGATTTGGAGTTAAACTTACCCCACAATATTGTAATTATATAGGCGATATTAAAGGGGTTGATGCACTATTTTCTAACAAGGTTTATTTAAAAGGGCTCTGAACATCTTGAAAAAATCTGAAAAAATTATCAAAATGCCATGAAAAATAAAGGAGATATGACCTATTGAAAAGTTGCAAGAAAACATAAATGGAGGCTGCCATCTTGGAACGATGACGTCATCGCGCCTTTTTACCATATATGGTATATTGACAAAACGTATTTTATAGCAGAGAAAATCACTGCAAATGAAAAATAACCGTGCAATTTATACATTTTACATATAGTATGTATATTTATTTTTAATCAATTTGCAGTGATTTTCTTTGCTTTAATATGTTTTTTGTCAATATGCCATTTATGGTAAAATGGCGCGATGACGTCATCGTTCAAAGCTGGCCGCCTTTGTAAATTTTCAATAGGTCATATCTCCTTTGTTGTTCATGGCATTTTGATAATTCTTTCAGCTATTTTCAAGTGTTTTAGAGCCCTATTAAATAAATAGTGTTTGAAAATAGTGCATCAACCCCTTTAAGGTAAAATAAACAAGTTTATTTCAGTTGTGGAAAATAATTACAGACATGTATTGCAAATATTGAACAATTCTCTCCAGACCAAGATTAAAGGGACACAAGGCAATCTTGATTTTTTAAAGAAATTAACCCGCCAAATAACGGCAAAATTATACTACAAAACCGTTTATCCAAACTCTATCCAGGTGTTCAGGTCATGTATATGTGCCGATTAAAAGTTTAGTTTATCGACGGGTTCTTAAGATACCTGCAATTATATATGCATAAAATGAGTAACTCTTAATTTGACGCTCCAGTTTCGGGGTTTTGTGCTGATCGAGTTTGGATCATCATAATATATAAGTTATATATATATATACATGTACCTCGTCATCAGTAGGTTTAGAAACAATGTACATATGTTGCTAAATTTGGCTGTTGTTGGCGGGATAGCTACTTTAAACTTAAAATTTAAATATATGAAAACAGGTTTTAAGTCAAAATGATACTGGGTTAATAAAATGAGGAGACAATTTTAATGTGTTCTAAAAACTTCAAGTTTGCCGTGTGTCCCTTTAACGTTGTCACTGATTTTAAGTATACTCCAATGTCTGAAGAACAGAATAGAACAATCTTTATTTCTCTAGGGCATGGCAGACAGAAGAAGTTAGTTCAATTGCTGGTATATGCATGGTGACAACAACAATTCTGGGAAAACACTATTTATGCCATTTTTTTTCAAACAAGGTTTGTTTTAAAGGAGTCTGAAAAACTTGAAACAAGAGGGCCATGATGGCCCTATTTCGCTCACCTGAGTAAATTTTGAACCAATAAAACACTGAACACTTTTAAAGCAAAAAAATCACTGCAAATGAAAAATAAGCATACAATTTATACATTTTACATCTGTATCATATGTATATTTATTTTTGATCAATTTGCAGTGATTTTCTTTGCTTTAAAATGTATTTTGTCAATATGCCATAATATATGGTAAAAAGGCCCGATGACGTCATCATTCCAAATTTTCAATAGGCCATATCTCCTTTATTTTTCATGGCATTTTTATAATTCTTTTAGCTTTTTTTTTCAAGCCTTTTTAAATAAATCTGTTTAAAAATAGTGCATCAACCCCTTTAAAACAATTCTCATATATTCCACACTGCAATTTACATTAGTGCATCAACCACTTTAAAACAATTCTCATATATTCCACGCTGCAAATTACATTATACTTCTCCACAATATGTAGTGTTAAAGGGGCAGATGGCAATCATCAAATTAGACTGGCTGTCATTTAAATGGTTATAGTTCTTTTAATATGCAGCATATCAGAATCGAAATAATTCTTAAAATCCTAAAAAAAAATATCAGTCTTTGTCTGAATAGCTCTGAACCATTTATGTTTGTAGGTAATAATTCAAAGGGGACTTAAAGGGACACACTGCAATCTTTATTTTTTAAAAACTCACGGCGTCCCGCTAGTTTTTCTGCATAACTTGCATTTGTTCAATCTTTAATATTAATTATAAGAATAATATTAAGCAATTTGTTTTTGCATATTATTACGTTTTGATATTACTGCACCAATAATATATTAAAAGTTATAGTATAAAAAGACGAAATATTGAATATTAAAATTTTAATTGATTTAAATGTAACCAGGGTAAAAGTAAAAATGATACTGGATATATAAATCGAGACTCCCATTTCAAACACTTGTAGATTGCGGAGTGTCCCTTTAATGCAGACTATTTGGTTGGATGATCGCTGATGTTGTCTCTAATATTATAAACATGAACAAACACAAGGACATGAAATATTTTTATTATACTTTACAGTGAAATAGTGGATTTTATGATTAAAATAAAACCTTATATTTTCATTGAATATTTTTTCACTCAAAATGATGTCAAGCAACTGTCGACGTTGTTGACGTGTTTTGGCGCCTTATATTTTTTCTGCATAAATTTCCAGGTTGTGAGTATATAATAAATCGAATATTTGTTGATTGGTCCTGAATAAAGGATTATTTTCATATATATTCACTCAAAAGAAACAAATATCCTCTATAGCATTAAAATTATAACTTGTTATTGTTATTTAACTACAGGTTTTAGTATATTATTGGTGTAATATTGACAACAATTAGTAAAATGCAAAAAAAAAAATTTGCTATGAAAATTCCAATACTTAATATAAATGATTACAAAAATGCAAGTTATGTATATTTGTTTGTTTTGTTTGTATTGTGTTTTATGTCATTTTCAACACATGTAAGGTTATATATGACGGTCGATTTTTTTGTGGTGGAGGCAGACCACCCACTTTTCCTGGGTAGAACCAGTATTGTACACCTCGCACTATCCGTAAGAATCGACACTTCCTCACTTACAAGTCGAGCTCCCAATGGGTTCGAACCCGCAGCAGTGATAGAAGTTATGCAGAAAAATAACAGGACACCGCAGGTTTTAAAACATGAGCACTGCCTAGTGTGGCATATAAGCTTGTGATGTCACTGGTTAAGATCTAATACATTGAAAGTTATTTAGCCACAATCACTTTTAACAGGCAAGGTTGCAGGTTAAAGGCAGTACATCAGTATTTTCATGGGTGTCTAGGTGTCCGACTTAAAATTGACAAATATTGTTTTTATTCTAAATGTCCTAAACATAATGAATGAGCCTAAAAATAATCCCTTATTCGCAAAGGAATTGATTCTGCACAGTAATACATGCTATCCTAGGTGACGCACCAAGGTTAATTTCAGCATTTTACGTCCGATTCCGTCCTACCTATATGGTGTTTCCAAAGTTTAGACATTAACAAAATGGTTCTAACATCATATTTTGATTGATATAAGTGTTTAATCATGAACTGGAGCAATTTTATAATTTTAGATGTTTCTAGAAAAATCCTGATGTACCCACTAACCCCTTTTTACAAAGGGGAAGAATTAAAAAAAATATGAACCAGAGAGTTATGGGCTTTTATCAGATGTATTCATTGGATCATGCAGAAAATGTGTACAAAGTTTCAGTGTTGTAGACTGTATATTTAAAATGTTATTAGCCACCATCAATTTTCTGGATAAAATTAACAGACAGACAGACGGACTGACTGACGGAACTCTACAACATAATACGGGCATATAAAAGTCAAGATTACCATGTGTCCCTTTAAACACATTCTATGAAAACCGTTTTTCCTTTCAATCAAGATCCATAGAAATGAAATAAAAACAAGTATGCCTAGGTCTGTCAACTCTAGCCTCTCTACAAAAACAACTTTTTCTTAGCAGCACATTAAACTGTAGGCAATTCTCACCTACCAGTGGCATATTAATGATCGCTAGCAGTAAAACTGACGGCTTGTGCATGTTTTGTATATGTTTATGATTGTTATGAAAACTGTTATTCCACTTTTCTGTTTGCCAGGGCAATTAGACCAGCCCTTATGAGCCATAAATCAGTTAGGAAATGGTGGGTGAAAAATGAATAGAATTTATATGTTTTGAAAATATGAGAAAGTTGAACAAATTGGGTAATTATGTTGTCAGTTTTGGTGCTGTTCAGTCAACAGTAGTCAATTCTCACCAACATAAAAATCACCTAAAACAGTTTTCTGCAAGTCATTCTACTAATAGACTGGAACTAATTCTCTATCTTCAGAGGGTGAGTTTAAATATGAAAGTCACAGACACAGTCTGGAAAAGTCATTATGGGTAATGGCTTTTTTTTTGGTATGGAGGTTGGATTTCAGGTAGTATCAAGAACCATGGACACAAAAAGAAACTTGTGAGAAAAGTAATTTAAGAGACAGGCAACACTAAACAAATGTGCCCATTGCATTGGGTTTTTTAATGTGTGGGTGAAAAACAAACAAAACTTATATGTTTTGAAAATATGAGAAAATTAACACAAACTCAGTAATTTTGTTGTGTGTTTCAGAGCACAACTCACTCTAATTAATTTTGTAAAATATCAATGGTGGTTTAAAGGGGATTGGGGAAATAGATTTGAGAAACAGTGAGACAGATCTAAAAGTTATACCTTATCAATGATATGAATGTCTGTACTGCGAAATCCCCTCTCTTTAAATGTTTCTTCTATACTGAAAAAAAGAAAGATTTTGAATCAATAAATAGACTGAGTCCTTAACGGGACACACGGCAATCTTGAGATTATTTTTTTTAAAACTCACGGCATTCTGTTAGTTTTATTAACTTGCGTTTGTTCAACTATTTATATTAATTAGGCCATAATAATTGCTAGTTTCTCATCCAAATTAAGTTCAAAATAGGGGGGGGGGGGGGGGGGTTTGTTTTTGAAGAAATAAAAATTATGGTGGGATAAAAAAACAGGGGCGGGCGGGGATGAGAATCTAGCAATTAATTTATTATGGTCTTACAAGAATATTTTAAAGCAAACTGTGTTCGCATATTATAACTGTTGATTATATTGCACCAATAATATATTTAAACCTATTTGTAGAATAAGATGAAAAACCGAAAACCCAAAATTATATTTAATTCTATGCAAGCAGGTTTAAATCAAAATGATACTGGATAAAAAATCAAGAAGTTAATTTCAATGCTTGATAAACACTCTTGTTAAACACTTCAATATTGCCATGATTGTGTCCCTTTAATATGACAATACATGTATAATTTTAGTTTTAATATAAAATGGGCAATCTAAAACTGTGTTCAGTAATTAATATCAGTTCTATAATAGCATTACGTGGTCTTAGTATTAACTTTCATACCCCATCCAACCCCTTCTCCAAGAAGCGAAAACGGGATTGCCTTTGTGAAATATGAAATAAAACCTTAATTTCGGCTTAAAAAGTTTGCATACTGTAAAATTCAAACATATGATAGGTAATTTTAAACAGGTTATTGCATTATTTTTTCAGCGAAAAATGTTTTTTAGATGTGTTTCATTCTCGAAATTGTTACAAATTCCTGCTAGTATAAACTTTCACATCGCTTAATGAAATTAAGGCGTGACCACGTAATGAAGCTATTTCCACAAAATGAGGTTTTATTCAAAGAAATATAACTGACAAAACAAGTTCATTACAATACTGAAATTAAATAGTTTGCGTCTATACACAGTATAATAACTAAGTTTACCTTAATGTAGTGAGATCCCCGTACGCATTCAGATCTAAAATGTCATCTAAGTTGGTTCTGAAAAACGTGAAAAATATAGTTTTCATGTAAGTTGGTTCTGAAAAATGTGAACAATATAGTTTTCATGTAAGTTGGTTCTGAAAAATGTGAACAATATAGTTTTCATGTAAGTTGGTTCTGAAAGAGAAACGGTTTTCATCTAAAGTGAAAATTATTGTTTTCATCCAAGTTGGTTCTGAAAAAGTGAAAAATTATTGTTTTTCATACAAGTTGATCAGAAAAAGTGAAAATTATTGTTTTTCATCCAAGCTGGTCTGAAAAAGTGAAATTTATTGTTTTTCATCCAAGCTGGTCTGAATAAGTGAAAAATTATTGTTTTTCATCCAAGTTTGTTCTGAAAAATGGAAAAATTATTGTTTTCATCAAAGTTGGTTCTATAAAAGTGAAAAATTATTGTTTTCATCCAAGTTTGTTCTGAAAAAGTGAAAAGTATTGTTTTGATCCAAGTTGATCTGAAAAGGTGAATTATTGTTTTCAACCAAGTTGATCTGAAAAAGTGAATTATTGTTCTGATCCAAGTTTGTTCTGAAAAAGTGAAAATTATTGTTTTTCATCAAAGTTGGTTCTATAAAAGTGAAAAATTATTGTTTTCATCCAAGTTGGTTCTGAAAAAGTGAAAATTATTGTTTTTCATCCAAGCTGGTCTGAAAAAGTGAAAAGTTATTGTTCTGATCCAAGTTTGTTCTGAAAAAGTGAAAATTATTGTTTTTCATCCAAGTTGTTCTGAAAAAGTGAAAAATATTGTTTTCATCCAAGTTGGTTCTGAAAAAGTGAAAAATATAGTTTTCATCCAAGTTGGTTCTGAAAAAGTGAAAAATTACTTCCATCATCCAAGATTTTTCTGAAAAGATGAAACATATTGTTTTTATCTAAAGAAAATACTGTTTTCATCAAAGTTTGTTCTGAAAAAGTGAAAAACATTGTTTTCATTCAAGTAATTTTCTTTTTTTCGTGTTTTTTGGACAAAGACGTTTGACCTGAACTTATTTTAAATCAGTATCAACACACATATGATTATAATGTTTTTATTTTATTGTCTATAAGGTATACTTAAAGTGAATCCTTTCACATGAGTGCTTTTATTAATTATTTTGTTTGCTTGCTGAGCACCGTATCATTTCAGTAATCTATTCATCATAAAACATGCAATCTTGAAGAGTTTATCAAGCATTGAATTACTGTCTCGATTTATACATCCATTATCATTTTTGACTTTAAACCTGCTTACACACATAATTTTTTTTTTTTTGAGTTTTCTGTTTTTTGTCTTATACTACCATAGGTTTAAATATATTATATAAATACATTATATATAATCAACAGTTGCATATATAGAGGATCTTACAGGAGTACTCATTCATTATTGAATTTATTAAACGAGTTGGCAAAATGATATAATACGAGGCACTTGCAAGTTTAATAAATTCAATAATGAATGCGAACGAATGTTAGATTCTATTTATCACATAACTCACATATAGACTTTTATTGCATTTTGCCTGTCGCTTTAACATGCGAAACCGACATACACCGTGCGAATTATTATCTTTTTTTTTTTACCACTTTTACTAGGCTTATTTGGATACTTATATAACCAGTGGTATATCGAAAATCTAGAATAGTGTTATTTCACTCCTACACCGTAAGTATGCATATATATGTGTGTGCGTTAAAAAATGGCCATGCTACACCCCTGCACGTGCAAACAAAGGAAGAAAGGGATACATCTAACCAAACTTGATGGAATATACAACTACATAATTTTTGTAAAAGTTCATTTTTTCATTTTTTTGGCATCTCATGAATTTATAGTTTAAAAGTACTTAACAAAACAAAACGATGGAATAATAGTCAGAATTAAAAAAAAAAGGATTTAAATTTAATTCATGGGAAATTGTGATTGAAAAAATTCACACATTTCATAGATTATATGATGCATCAACATTAGTAAGAACTGCCTGTTTGATTTCTAATGAAACAAATCTAACGTTTAAATTTCTGGGAAATAGTTTTGATACGCAGCCAACAAGTGTTCCTAGGTCGTGAAATAACTTTCTGACGACTTGGACCATATGATTCCATTTCTCAAACACATTGTCTGTCATTTTCTTGAAACGTCAGGGCGGATTCAGGGGAATGGTTTTTTTAAAGTCTTAAACTCTAAGCAGTTAATGTGAAAAAGCGTTGTTTTTTTAAATTTATTTTTTTATTAACTGTTTTTTAAAAGTTTCAGCCCGCTAAAATCTAGAACACGACTCCCCCACTCCACGCACCCCTAATCTCAAAATCATGTATCCGCCCCTGGAAAAAAAATAGCGCCGAACCCTAACCGTACTTTGGGATATACTATAATATTAAAGATTTTGATGGGCGATGAATTAATACTTGGGACTCGCAGCTGTTATTATTTCACGGATGAACTCCTTTAATCAAATGTGGTATTTTGGAATTGTATCCAATATTTATTCAAATAACCATCGTAGATTTTTTTTGCCTTCATTAACTTAAATGATCTGTTTTAAAAACAGGCTTAATTTCAGTATGACAGTACAGAGAAGGATAGGGAGAATGAATGAATGAATGAATGAATGAATGAATGAATGAATGAATGAATGAATGAATGAATGAATGAATGAATGAATGAATATGTCACGTAAACACATAAATAGATCATATTGTGCGCAAAAACTAATGAAAGATGAAAAAATTAAGTATTAATTAAAAATTAATGTAAATATACAAGATAGGGAGAAAATGATCTAGGATTCTAGAGACAGTGTTACAGTATATGTATATAGTTAAATCAACACTCTCTTCTTCTCTCCATCCTTTTTCTCTATTCTATCCTAATGAATTAAGTATAAATCACGAACTATTGAACGGTATACTTTTCATTCGTATATCTATTTGTACTATTAATTGAAAAGCCTATATATATTACTACCGGCGTTTGATTTTCGCAAAGATGTTCATGCAAAAAATATTCCTGAGTCAAGATTCTTTGAAATTCATCACAATTTGTAATTTGTGCAAAAAACATGATGTTATAATCACGTGCTTCGGTGGAACTCTCTGTCTTGTAAAAACAGCACGTAATGTTACATTCACGTGCTTTCAGTAGCATGTAAAACGCATGTTAAAGTGACTTGTAAAACAGCTTTCATTTCCTTTCTGCAAAAACACAAGCAATTTTCTACACCATTTCCCCTCATCAAAAGGTAATCGTGTTTGTTTCGGGGTCAGAACTTCTAAAAACATTTTCGCTGTTTATATCAATACTGGGTGATCACTTTGAACTGCCTTGCCAGCAGCCATATGGGGCTATATCCATCCATGTTTTAGCGATCAGCAAACGTCTTAATAATGTCATTAAGTGATTTAGCATGGGCGGAAAAATCATCAGCAAGGGGGAAACTTCATCAGTATCAACAAGGCATAATGCTGCAGTTGCACAACCAATTTACAGGCAATTACTCATATAATAGCAAAAATATTAAATTGTTTACCAGTCATCAAAATCACAAGCGCGGTGTCGACAGTCGTTCAAGCTCCACTGGCTTATTTATGTAATTTCTATCAACCTTATAAGAATAGGAACAAGAAAACTGTATATTCGTTTAAAGGCTCATTCACACACTTTCTTGTGTTATTTCAGAGACTTGGGGATGTTGCATTATTATGGAACTAGCTTCATTCAAAAGGGCTTTAAAAACTGTTGAAAAAGACGAAAAAAATATCGAAATGTCTTAAAAAACATAGGAGAAATGACCTTTTGAAAATGTGCAAAAAGACTCCAATGGAAAGCAGCCATCTTTGAATGATGATGTCATTGCACATTTTTCCATATATGGAAAATAGATAATAAATAGTGTTTAAAGCAAATAAATGTATTAAATTATAAATACAAAGTAAACTATTTATAAAGTATATGCTCTTTTTACGATTTACATGTATTTGCAGTGATATTCTTTTTATTAAATGATATTTAAATGGTAAAAAGGCACGATGACGTCATCAATCCAAGATGGCTGCCTCCGTTTGAGAATATTTGCAAATATCTAAAAGATCATATCTCCTGTATTTTTTATGATATTTTGATAATTCATTCAGCCTTTTCCATGGTTTGAAAACCCCTTTAAATGACTCTAGTTCCGGAATAGTGCAACAACCCCTTTAAATGAATCTAGTTTCAGAATAGTGCAACAATCCCTTTAATAAACTAGAAATCTGCAACGAATGTTTTCAGGTTGAAGATATTTGAAATTTCATGTGAACTTTCATTTGTGACTGTATAAAAATTGTCATTTCCTAAACGAACAGTCTGCATATGGTCTCAAATTATGAATTTTAGAATGCAATGGTATTTTCAAAATATTTTTAGGTTTACTAAAAATGTCAACAAACGTTATTTAAAAAGGTTCAACTATGGCCTATTGTATGCTTCTTCCTGTTGTTGTTGTAGTTTTGCCGATATTTGGAACTGTATAGAATTCATCATTTTTCAAAGTAGGAGTCTGCAACTGGTCTCAAATTAAAGAAATAATAACCTGTGTGTAGTGATAGTATTACATTATTTTTGTCTTAAATATAAGATTTGAGTCAATGCCCAATCTCTACTGCTTAACTCTCGGGTTATTTCGAACGGACCTGGACATTACGTGGTTCCGCCTTAATTCCATTAAGCGATGGGAAAGCTTATATTAGCAGGATTTTATAACGGATATTTCAACAAAAAAACATGTTTAAACAAGTTTTTTACAGAAAGAATGTGACAACCTGTTCAAAATTACCTATTAAATGTTTTAGTTTTACAACTTTCAAACTTTTTATGCCGAAATTAAGGTTTTATTTCATACTTCCGCCAACCCGTTTTCGCTTCTTGGAGAAGGGGTTGGATGGGGTATGAAAATTAATACTCGGACCACGCAATGGAAGGAAAGGACAGACCTAGAAGTAGAATGAGAATAGTAGATAAATTTTCATATAGGAGGTGTTATATAAATATTGCATCCAAGTGAGGGTGACAGTGGATATTGTCAACCTGAGGAAATAATATCGACATTACTTTTTTGAAATTTGACAATATTCAGTATCACCCTCACTGGGATGCAGTGTATTAGCCAGCCAGCCATGCAGCCGTCTTTTGCAAGGCCGTTTTTGAAAAATTGCGGCCAATATTTGGAGGAGTGGGTGTTTTTACTTGTCGCAAAGTGGCGCGTAACGCGTGTTAGCAAATTATTTTGCACACCCCGTTTGCATATTTGCACACCCAGTGTCGGTGTGTTCTTGGGCAAGACACTTTTCCTTAGCCTCGTCCGTCGGATGGGGACGTAAACCGGGCGGTCCCGTGTATCGGTCTATCCTCCGAGCACGTTAAAGAACCATAGGAATCTATTTGATAATAAGAGTAGGGCAGGTTCCCCGATTCCTATGTATCCTTACCGTCTCTCTGGGGCGGCTCTAAAACACCTGTACTGTGTTGATGAGCCGTTAAACAACATTCAATTCTTGAATTTCTGCCTAATACACTGTTGGGATGTAATATTTATTTTATTATATGGAAAAAAATATGTTTGGGATTTTTTTTTTAAAACCAGTTTTGATTTAAGTAACAAGTTTATGAAAACAAAAACACTTTAAAACATTTTTTACACATTATATCAACATTTTAAGAATATGAACAATCAGATATCACAGCAATCATTTGCACATAGCAAGCTGACTATGGAAGAGCCAATAACTATTTATACACTTGCTGTGACATCACAATCATGAAACACTACTTTATCTTTTGACCGCTTAGCGTAATAATCAGGAAACGGTTTTAAAATGTTTCATGCTAGGATTTAGGCATTTTACACAGGAGTGTAAACATGTGATATAATAATATATAAATATTGCATTCCATTGACGATGACAGTGGATATTGTCAACCTGAGGAATACAACGTCATCTGAGGTGAAGCCGAGGTCGACGTTATTTTTCCGAAACTGGGATGCAGTATTTATTTTATTATAACAATGTATTGAATATATGGGGAAAAACATCCTCGTTTTGATAAGAAAATACGAAAACATTTTTTTGAAATAAAACATTTTGACCTAAGTAGTATAAAACAAAATTAATATCTTTAAAACATGTTTTTAACGTTATATTTTTTTATTCGTATCACAGTTATTGAAGTAATGTCTCCAACTATATTTTAATAAGCGTTCACCGAATTTCATTTGCGCATAGCGAGTTCATCATGGAAAAACCCAATATCTAATTATACTTCCAATGGCGTCACAATCATGAAACAGTACCTTAATTTGAATAGTAATTTCAATACTTTTGCGCTGACCCCTCGAAAGGATGATAAACTAATTCCAAAAAAAACAAAACACCAATCATCCTGAAATAACCAAACTCTGCAAAACAATTAAATTAAGTGATAAATTAAAATACTTCCACTCTTTTGTGCTCTTAATTATATTCAGTTTTTGTTACATTTGTTGCAGACGGCATTTTTTTCTTTTTTTGCTCTTCCTCAAACTTGACAGAAAATAAAACATTATGTTTGTTGAAATATATACTGACATGCTGATTAACACAGCAACAACTACAAAAACAAATACTAATATCATTGCTAAGAACAAAACACAACAATTTGGAAAGCCGTCTGCAAACATGCATCATTCCAACACTTTGAGTGACGGGACCAAACCTTACCCTGGATTCCACAACTAATTAAGTATGGATACATGTAGGTATCAATCAATTACGAGAAAACAGAAGCAAAAGCCATCTTCACATTTTTTCTTCTTCATATTCTGTTGCAACTTCTACATTTTATATAACCCTGATTACTTTATATTATTATTGATTTGTGCATTTTTGGCTGCATTTTTATAGGTCGGTAGGGATGTATGTATTATGTTGTGGCGCTGACCGTCTGTTTGTCTGTTAACTTTTACCTGACAACTGACTGTGGCTAATAACCTTCATGGATGACAGTAAACTCTTAAAATGTGTTTTTCCAAACGCACATGTAACCTAAGAAGGCGTGCGATTAGTTGACGCCATACAATGATAATATATAGACATAATGCCATAACCATAAGAACTGAGTAACACAGTAGTTTTCCATATTTTAAGGGTATTAGAATTAAAAATGAACTCAGTTATGGTTAATAAATGTGTACTTTATCACTATTTGCCATTCAATTGTAAACAAAGTTTCACTCAACCCTTGGGCTCATGAAATTATTGTTGACAACTGAAGTCCAATAAACGATGTTCTCTTTCTTAAGTAATGCACAGATATTTTTATAACTACAAACAACACATAGCAGACATATTTGAAGCCAAAAGTTGCTCCTTCGTAATTAGAAAGTGTCAAATTGACAAACACGAAAAAACAACTGACACCTGAAACGGCTGCACGTTTACATCAAAGCTCCAACAATGATCACTGTAAAACTAATTATGCGCGTAAACCAACATCCAACAATGAAATATCATTTGGCCAAGAAAATGTTTACTGAGCCTTGTATTTTATCCATTCCTAAAATGTTGATCTTGGCTCTGCTTCTCGCGTTGTTTTTTTTCCGTGTGGAATTCTTTGTCTCCCGAAGAGTCTATCTGTACTTACGATTGGAGTGCTGTCATTTTGTAGTGATTATCACCCACGTTTACAAACAGATATCATTAAGGAAACATTATGAAAGATAAAGGAAGGTGTTAAAAGAAGAGTCGTATAACCGTGAGGCAATATAGAGCGTGTCATTTTAATAGATAAACCAGACAGCGAAAGGGATATATTACATGCATCTATACGAAAGACGGTTGCAGTTTGAGATTCAGCACTGTTTCAATTATATACTCAGCAAAAATAAAACGTATCCACTTTGTTTTCCTGCAAAATCTGTGACTGTAAGAAAGAACTAACACTTGTAGCCTGATTTTCTTTGAATAACAACATCTTTATTTGATGTTCACACAAAATTTCATCGAAATATACCGAATAACAAAATATAAATCACAATTTAAAAACATAGGTGTGAAAACGAAATTAACAAAACTTAACAAATGTAAAGGTTAACGACAATAGCATAGATTTAGAAAGTTCATTCGACTACACAGACAATATTAAAAAACTTGCTAATATCTCGTGTTTCCACTTTACAATTCGATGTAAAGTGGACGCATGAGATATATTAGCACATGCGATATTAGTGAGATTGTAAATATTTTCTGTGTATTTGAATGAACTTTCTAAATCTGGGCTATTGTTTGTTAAGTTTTGTGAATTTCGTTTTCACACCTATGTTTTTAAACTGCGATTTATTTTTTTATTATTCGGTATATTTTGATGAAATTTTGTGTGAACATCAAATAAAGATGTTATTAAAAGAAAATCATGCGACAATTGTTAGTTCTTTCTTACAGTCTCAGATTTTGCAGGAAAACAAAGTGGATACTTTTTATTTTTGCTGAGTATAGAAAAACTAATTTCACAATTTTTAGCAAATAAATGCATATCAATACCTCTCTGAGTATTAGAGTAGAGATCACAAAATCTAACACGGTTTATTAAAATACTCAATGCTGATTGGTTACCGAGAGAGTTTTAAAATTCGTATCAAGACCTCTGACGTCACATCCTATTAGGACGTCATTTAAAATGATTTTAAAAGTCAGAAAACATCAAAAACAATGATTACATTAGTTTTAAAGCAATGTTACATTCAAACAGCGAACTGAAATTGTTACAAACATGATAAAGCTGTATATTTTCTTAGTTGGTTTTGAAAGATGGGCATACAACGTAAGATGTGAAAATTTGTTTGTATTATGTTTAATCACTCGAAAATGTGTGTATTAAAGATATAAGAATCCATGTCAGATAAGAAATAACATATTTCCAGCGGGTTTATATTGTGCGAGATCAAAACCTGGTGCTTGGTACTTGAAACACATCAAAACTGTTGCCTATAATGGCCCTCGGTATCAATAATCTTCAAATCCCGCCCACCAGGTATTAATCTGGGACAATATAAACTCCTCTGGAAATCATTTATTTCTTAACTATTTTGTCAGTCTATTTTAAAGGGAGTACATCAGAACTGATATTTGTTCAGAACTGTTCAAATACATTATTTCTGTATTAAATTCATAAAAAATAACCTAAATGAGCCATCAACCTGGAAAAGAAATTACATTGAATATATAAAATGAAAGACCCAAAGTATTTCCTAAATATGGTTATGCACCAGAGTTAGGAATTTGAAACAAATAATGTATTGGAACGCGAGCTTCATTTCTAGATATTGCCGAGGCCTGATAAGACATATTGTAATTTATAAGTATTGCACGGTATTACCGGAAACTGTTAATGTTCTATCCATATTATTGAACCATTTCACATTTAAAATTGGTCTTTTGATGGCTTTTAATTTTATCACCAAATTTAGCCCCAAAGTCTGATATACTCCCTTTAAGCCGTGCTGGTCATCTTGAATTTTACAGAAACATAAATATTAGCTTAGAAAAACTAGATATCTCAAGAACTTTTTGCTGATTGGTAAAAAGTTTAGGGAGAAGTAATCACAAAACTTTTCTGTACTAAGATACAACAACAACAACAAAGATGGCCACTCACAGCCACTCCCCACAGCCACGCACAGCCAACTGTACAGACTTTATTTTGGATCAACAGTATGTCATGGTGACTTATTTAAAGACCATTTTTATGTGCCAAAGATTTTAATACCTCTTATGGCTTTAGAGGAATAGCAGTCACAAACTTTCATTATATTTTTAGTCTATTTTTAGCCATTTCCACCATCTTGATTTTCCAAGTAATTTGATTTTCAGTTTGGACAACTGAATTGAATTGAATGTTGTTTAACAGCTCATCAACACAGTATAGGTTATTTACAGCTGCCCCAGAGAGAGGGGAAGGATACATAGGAATCCGGGAACCGTGCTCTACTCCTATTACCGAATAGATTCTTATGGTTCTTTAACTTGCTCGGACGGACGAGGCTAAGGGAAAGTGTCTTGCCCAAGAACACACCAACGAAACTCAGTGGCACCACGGAGGATTGAACACAGGGCCTCCGGTTTGTGCTACCGATTGCGCCACGCCAGCCCTCCAGTTTGGACAAACTAGACATCATAATTAATGCTCCTGTGAAGCTTTGTGGAATTCTGCCAACCACTTTTGGAGGCATAGGGGTCACACCAAAAAGCTAACACACTGATGGACGGACACATGGACAGACAGACAGACAGACAGACAGACAGACGACAGACAGATGCTGAACAATGAGTAATCACATCTGCTGATTTTCTATCAGTAGAGCTATTTTTTCATTTTTCGTATATTTATTCCGATTTATATATTACTTATTCCAATTTTATTCACATTTTCTACAAACCTCTGCTGCAAAGCTTTGCAGTAGGATGTTTATTTCTAATTAATTCCAAGGGTGCTGAGTTAATGAGTAAACTCTATGCATAGGGGGTCGAATTAAAAGTTGCAGAATTAAACACATTGCAGAATATTCTCAATCACTGAGAAGGCTTCAAACAACTTGTCAAGAGTAATGAAAATTGAGGCAGAATTACAGATATCAATAAAAGCGGAAGCCTGAAGAAATAGCAATCATCAATTCATCATCCACAATGAAAACAGAAAATAATGTATAAATAACAATTCTAAAAAGACAAAAACCTTCAGACATCGTAGAAAATAGAATACAAGTCTTTACAGATTAGTTTGAAGACATTTGCTGTTTGCACTTGTACAGTTTCCGTGGACTAATATTACAGCTCCCCATTCCGACAACAAAATCATCCTATATATTTGAAGCGGCGACGACTGTACGGTTTCTCGGAGGTTATTTGAGGGTAAATATGTTGTTTTTGAGTTGCCTTTGTTGATTGAAAATGACAAAGCTATTATATTTGGTGACACAAAGAATAATTGGTCTTGAGCGCACACAATATTCGGTTTCTTGTAAGGCTACAAATAATGTAGAGGGAAACCAAAATATCTGAAAGAAATCAAAGTTAATGTAGTGGTCACAAGGAGCCGCGTTCAATAATGAGATAGAAGCCCCGGAAGTGTGAGGAAATATTTAACATCTAGAGGAATGTTTGATTGATAAGACACATCCATGGGTAGCTATGTAATCACAGACCATTGGTTTCAGTTAAAGGGGCACACGGCGATCTCGATTCTTAAAGGTTTTTTTTGTAAAACATGGGGCATCCGTTAGTTTTTCTGCTTAACTTGCGTATTGGCAAATAATTATTATTGCCATCTTATTACAGGACAGCTAGGGAGAGTGTTTCAGAAATAGGGCAATTTTCATCTTTGAGATAATCAAGGAATGTATATATATTTTACTTGAAGAGCAACTAATAATGTATTTTGAATATGTCGGATATTCATATTTAAGCAATGTTAATTCATGTTCTAAAAAAAATAACCCCAAAAGATGTTTGATTTGGCAGGTATGGGCAGATGGTGACACTGAAGAAAATGACTGAAATGTATCCACAAGACGACGCCTCACATTCATATGTTTGTAGAAACATTATTTCTAGAACTTACTTGGCATGCGTTGTTTCCAATAACCTTGAAAATGTATTTATGGATCTGAAACAGGGAGAAAAGCAGTATCAATATCAACAGATCACAGGCACTGTGACAGCAAGTCCTAT
Source organism: Cyrtodaria siliqua (assembly GCA_037043455.1). Classification (NCBI taxonomy): domain Eukaryota; kingdom Metazoa; phylum Mollusca; class Bivalvia; order Adapedonta; family Hiatellidae; genus Cyrtodaria; species Cyrtodaria siliqua. The sequence goes on from JAWPHD010004227.1 coordinate 62,485, forward strand.
ATTAAAAGAAGCATATATCTGAATTCACATTGTTTTTTTTATGAAATCAATCTTTTTGAATCTCAATGTTATTGTAAGTGAATGGTATACTCGTGTGAATTCAAAACAGAATGTTCACTCAAAATGGACAGAAGAATAAATCATCCAAAACTATAATGGATTTCATTTAAAATTTGATCAATGAATTTAGGTGCTACCAAACCCACAGGTATTCGGCACGTAATTTGGTCACTACTACACCCCTTACCCATTTCCAAAAAAACAACAAAAAAAAAACATCACCCAAATATTATTTAAATAACATTTTAATACTTTTAAAAAAAAAATTTTTTTTTTCACATACATGTATATATATGTATTAAAATGTTATTTAAATGATATCTGAATGATGTCTTTTCTTTTTTTTTTTGGAAGTGGGTGGTGGGTGAAGTAGTGACCAAATTACGCGCCGAATACCTGTGACCAAACCATGGCAATACTTTTCAATAATGTCAACATAAACAATATTAATGATTTAAAAACACAAACAAGTTTTAAATATAATCAAAATAATATTAATGAAACACATGAAAGTTAATTATTCCACAGCAGAACCCGTCTTCCAACTATAGTAATAACAGCAGTTGTATTGTCACCCCCTGTGGCCAAACACATCCTACCTAACGTTACATCAAAATGCACATTTTGGTATGTTTAACTTTGGATACTGTTTTGTAAAGAAAACTTAAATTTCTAAAAATGTTTAAAGTTTCATTCCAATCAGTTACCAAAGACACGTTTGCTCAGACGTCTAATTTAATTACAATCAAAACAAAAGTTCATATTTCAAAAACGAATGTGCACGCCGTCTGCATCAAAGCATGCATCTCATGTTCCAAATACTTGCACATGCAAGTGGGACTAAACAATGTTTTGTGTAGAATCACACATTTATATGGTATCCAAAAATGCAAATGGATCTGTTAAAGTGCTTTAAGATTATTTCAGGGTGTTTAAAATGCATCTAAAAATAAACAGTTCTCAGTTTTGGAGATTATGTCGTCCAGGAGTCAGTGCTGTTGGTACATCATTACGCTGACAATTCTTTACATGCGCTGCTTGTCCGTGTCTCAGTATCGACTTATATTATGTCGTTCTTGAACAATTTAATTAACATGATGCCAGTACTTAGATATCTCTGCCCTATTGTTGATGTCGAGTACATTGACAATATGTGATATTATAATACAGTTGCAGGTGCTATTGTTTGTCGGAGGTATCGTATTGGTTTGATTAGTTGAAATGGATCATTACGCGGTCCGAGTATTAACTTCCACACCCCATCCAACCCCTTCTCCAAGAAGCAAAAACGGGGTTGGCTGGGGTATGAAATAAAACCTTAATTTAGGCTTAAAAAGTCTGCATATTGTAAAATTAAACATTTAATAGGTAATTTTAGGTTATCGCATTATTTCAGTAAAAAATGTTTCTAACATGTTTTTTTGACCAAATATCCATTATAAAATCCTAAGTGTGAAGTTGATCTAATGGATTTTAATAAAACTTGTCATGCACGTCTAAACATGAAATGCACACTTATCATGAAAAGAATATAAACAGCGTTTTTGTTTAGACAAATGCCAATAATAATGAAAAGCAAAACACAATGTAAATTCTATTAACCTGACATATACTGTTACCGGTAAAATGTAACAAGAAAGGAAGTAAAACCAGAAACAACTATTTTTATAATATAATCATAATCAAAATTGATTCAAATACAAAAGAAAAATATCTCTTCAAGAAAATATATAAAATGGATCCAGAATTTCCTTAAAATCCGATATACGAATAAAATCCAAATAATATTGGTAAGTGACTCCCCCCCCCCCCCCTCCCCAAACCCACCCTCCCCCAACCCCACCCCCTTTAATCTGAATTGTCAATTAATCAATTTCACTTCAAGTCTTTCCTGGTTTATTAATTCACAGTAGTCCAAATAATCCAATAATCCAATGTCACTAGATGAGCGTAATATTATTTTTAATCCTCTTACAATATAGTTTAATTCACAGCATCCAATATTTTGTAAATCCACAATTAAAATAATGAACCAGATATTCCACTTTGAATACTGATACTGAATAAAACAACACAAATTCTACTAAGTTCTACTAAGGCCAGCTTTATATACCAACATGGAACATTCTAGATTAAAAAAAGAATGTTCTGTAACAATGTACACATCTTAGCAAGTAAACAATAATTTAGAAATTACTAGAATTTTTACATAAACATTGGATGTCAATCAAACTATCTGGTCTAAAAATATCCAGCTATTTATATATGTGCTATAAATAGAAACAACTTGACAGCCAGAATCAATAAACATGTACACTTATATAGCATTATATACACGAGGGTAAGAGTACAGGTATGCATAGAGAAATTTATAATGTGCATGTAACTTGTCTTTAGGGCTATTCCAATAAAACATACCCGGGACCCCAGGAAGCCACCCATAGATCCAAAATTGAGTTTAAAGAACCAAATTCCAGAAATACGTGGTACAGCTATTAACTTTTATACCCCATCCAACCCATTCTCCAAGAGGCGAAAACGGGGTTGGGTGGGGTATGAATTTAAACCCTAATTTCAGCTTAAAAAGTTTGCATATTGTAAAATTAAAGCATTTAATAGGTAATTTTAAACAGTAAAAAATGTTTTTAAACATGTTTTATTGTCGAAATATCCATTATAAAATCCTTCTAACATAAGCTATCCCACCGCTTAATGGAATTAAGACCATGTAATGGGAAAATAGGGTTCACCCATAGATTTTAATAAACTGCCTTCCTGGGGTCCTGGTATGACTTAATGGAATAACCCTTACAATAAAATTGCATTTTCAAGATAAATATGTGAAATGGATATTGCTTACCTGATTTGTTGTTTAAGTGTGTCAAGTTCTTCTAACGGTATAAGATCAGTTTTGTTGACGATAGTTACATCTGCCAGAGCTATCTGCCTATCAAACAAAAATGACTTTAATATAAGCTAACAAATGTATACGTAATAATGAATGAATGTTGTTTAACGGCTCATCAACACAGTATAGGTTATTTAGAGCCGCCCCAGAGAGAGAGGAAGGAAACATAGGAATTCGGGAACCGTGCCCTACTCTTATTATCGAATAGATTCCTATGGTTCTTAAACGTGCTCGGAGGCTAGACCGATACATGGGATCGCCCGGTTTACGTCCCCATGCAACAGACGAGGCTAAGGATAAGTGTCTTGCCCAATAACACACTGAAGAAACTCAGTGGCACCACGGAGGTCTGAACCCAGGGCCTCCGGTTACAAATCCGCCACGCTAACGACTGCGCCACATCAGCCCTCTGTATACATAATATAAAAATTACAAATTTCCGACACTGCACACACTCAATATTTAGCTGCTGGTCTGTTTGCATTTAACAACATGTAAAGTGAAGTACGAAATTCTTAATCAAACTTACAGTGCCGAAGGTACATTATTATTGGTCTGCCTTGTCTGTTGGATGGGGACATAACATAATTGTTTGGGGCGCTTGTTTCAGCCAAAGTACTTTTGGACTTTTAAGACAAAATTCAACTAAATAAGATGTATATCATTGAAACAGACATTTTTAGTGGCAAATAAAAAGGCCTTACTTTTCAAAATTGGTTGAGAAACAAAAATTGCATATGCAAAAATTGTTTTTGATAGGGCATTTTCAATGCAAACATTCTGCTGCGTCAAAAATTCGAAAACAAAATAAATATTTTTTAGAGTTTTTATTCAAAAATGGTTTCAGTGTGTTGGATAAATGTAAATTAAGGCACTCTGAAAGTTTTGTTGCAAGATCTTACGGCTAACTGAAGTCATTTGAGATTTCTTAATTTTCTGTTGCCACAGAAACAAGAAATTTACATGGAAAAAGCCCCACCAAAAAGCATTTTGGTTGCAAAATATTTATTTCTCAATCCATTTTGAAAATTAAGGTGTTGTTATTTACCACTAAAAATTCAAGTTCTAATGATATATTTATAAAATTGCGCATGTTACGGCTGAAAAACCTTTGGCAGAAACAAGTGCCCCGAACAACATTTTCTGTTAACCACGATAACAATAAAAACACAAGGTCGTAATAAAAGAAGAATTAAAGGAAACAATATATCAGCTAACAAACATGCTTACGTAAAAAAATGCAAACTGACCTTTCCTGACTCATAAAATAAGGGGCTAAAGGGCCGCAAACACCATTTCAAACAGTCTATTAACTCATTTTAGGATTATCGTATATTTAGAATTTGGTGATTCTTGATTCGAAGAAATGCATTAATCAGGGTAGAGTAGAAACTTAATAAGTTTTAAGAATGGATGGAGTCTTTCCATTTTTGCTAAATTTAGGTTTTCATTGGTCCAAATCAAAATGCTTCATTCATATGGTATTCAAAATTAATTGTAACCAATCAGAATGCTTCATTCAAATTCAAAATTAATTGCTTTTATCATGACATCATCTTGGTATTATGACATCATTCAGTCTGTTATGAGAACTGACTTGAGTCTATTAATTACTGCAAAAAGACAGATTTTTATTCTCTCACTGAGTAATGAGTTTCTTGAAACCAAGAATCACAAAATTCAGTTAACAGACTTCGTTTTAGCTGAATTTGACTACATACCTGGTACATTCGTTCACTGAACCATCAGGTTTTTGTTCTGCCAGATACTGGAATAGACATATATCTATTAAAAAGAGTAATAGAGAAGTGTTAAAATGCTATTGCAAAATAAACTAGCATTTACAAGGTTGTAAGAAACTTCATTTGTTCATAGTATCAATCAAAGTTTAAATCTAAGACAATTAATTGATGTTATTTCTTTGTAAATGTCTCACAAACACACGTAAAAGCCTTAAATCAGCTAATCTCACATATTGATGTTAAAAGTATGTTGGTAACCCCATCCCTTCCCCTAACCCAACCCCCATAACACATATTTCAGGTAAGCCTCAAAATCAGCTGATTTTACAGATAGATGCTTAACATATGATGGATATCACCCTTGCCTGCAACACAAATAATTGATTGCAAAACAAGTTCTAAGCAATGTGGGTTCATTATCTTGCTGAATGATAAATAACATGACCACAACAAGGATCAAACCCACGACCTCTCAATCTTGAGTCCCGACGCTCTGGATCATGCACTCCACTACCACTCTGAGCGATACAAATGGCACGTATGACCTCTTTATGATGTAAATATGTGAAAAATGAAATCATTATTTACTGATATATACCAAATAAACTCACCTTTTTGCAATACTTTGCATCTATCATTGTAATAATACCTGAAATAAAGATCATATTAAATATTAAAATAAACACATATGTCTTTGTCTTAAATATTCCATGTATGGAACTACAATCCTCAATTATTAAAGTGTGTCTGTAAACTTTTTGTTTGGATTTTGCTGAATTGAATTTAATTGAACTGGGTTTTACGGCGCACCAACACATGAAAGGTTATATGGCGCCTAACAGGAATGAACATGCCAGGCTCATCCTCCATTTACATCAAGATAAAATATGGAGAATGGGCCTAGAACCTTCAAACCTGCAGAACTGCAGAGTTGCTGCAAATTCTGTAGTAGACACTCCATTTATGATGGAGCCCCATTTCCATACGCGGTGTCATGATGAAGACCTTAAATGAGCATGATAAAAAATCATAAAATGAACACGAAGGTGGGGTCCTACCCCTTTGCCTCTGGCGGGATTTGCAGTGTTTGTATTCTACCCCGGCAACCACACGAGGAGGATTTTGCTGAAACTTGCAGTATCATGCTAGTTCGGGGAAAAATGAAATCATAAATTTAATTGTAAATTTACTGATATTTTCCATTAAAGTTCAAATGTATTACTCATTGATATTAAAATATATAATTATCCACTGTGATGTATCAATATATACATTGAAATATCAATAGGAAAACATCATCGATAACAGTGATTTATCAATAGACATAAATCAATCATTGTTTACATTTACTGAAAGAAATATACCATTGTTAACAGCGATTTATCAATAGAAATATATCATTGCTAAGTGATTTAATGATAGAAAATACATCCTTGTTTACAGTTATTTTTCAATAGAAATATATAATTGTTTACAGTGATTTATCAAAGGAAATAAAATTTAAAATAAATCATTTATCAATAAAAATATATCCTTGTTAACAGTGATTTATCAAAGGAAATAAAATTTAAAATAAATCGTTGTTTATAGTGATTTCTCAAAGGAAATAAAATTTAAAATAAATCATTGTTTACAGTGATTTATTAACAAAAATAGATCATCATTTTACAGTGATTTTACTCATAGAAATAGATCATTGTTTACAGTGATTTATCCCCTATAGTGGCTGCTCTATGATACTAACCATCCAGATATATGTCACTGCACAATTCTTCATCTAACCAGAATATAGATGCTATTGGACCTGTAAAACAAGAGAATCATTACATAGGGGAGAAAACCTGAAAATGGCATATCCAATGTTCCAGTTAGAGTTACTGTTCCTAAATGAAGCAGTAGAACAGATGTTAGGATCAGGGTTCGACGCTAACTTTTATAAGTAGGAAGCCTGCAGGACTTCTTGTCTTTGAAAAATGGTGGTCCTTCTAACAGATAGGTGGTCCTTCTCATGTACAGCTATACTTACCGAAACATTACAATAAAAAAACCCCACATATACAGTGTTGTTCTGTTCACATTATTTTTCAACTTTGTCTTTTGTTATTTTCGTAGCAGAGACGTTTTTGAGAATTTTCCACATTTTTAAAAAAACGTGAAAACCCATTACACAAAGTCAATCATGCGACCGATTGACGCTCCTACATGTATAATCCTACTACACGAGATGGATATACATCATGTATATTTTTAATGTTCGTAATTTAAAATAGCTGGCCCGACAGGCCACCAATCTTTAGAAAAGTGGTGGTCCTTCCGAAAATCAGGTGGCCTCGTGCCAGCGCACCTGTGTTAGTGTCGAACCCTGTAGGCATAACTTACTTTTTGGTAATATAGAAAGTGTATAGGACAGAGTTACTGTAATTATGTGTATTGAAGGAACTGGAGGCAAACTGGAATACAATCTAAATATAAATATACCAACACATCAGTTTCATATAAAATGTATTAAAATTGATACTCATTTTCTGTCTGGCTTTATTGTTTATGAAAAAGCCTGCAGACTGAGTTCTTGTTGTAAAAATCCTAAGTATTAATTCATATGGGACTTTCAAGCTTTGATAACTACTTATTTTGTGACTGATGTACATTTTTATTTAAATATAATTGTGTACAGCTGACAGAAACAAGAGCACAGCCTAGCAGTTCTGTTACATAAGAAATGCTCCACCTCCCTAATTAAGTAATTTTTTCGATTGAAATTCTGACCTAATTTAACAGATTCTGACCTAATTTAACAGACGACATAGCAATCCTCTGTTTTGGTCACGTTAGGCTAAAGGGATACTGATGCTGGTTGAGAGGGGAGATAACAAATGTAGTAGCACACCTGTATATCTTGATAGGGGAGATAACAAACATGGGTCAACTATATGGTGTCAGACCAGTCAGGAAGTACTTCCGGGTTGTAGGGTGCTGAAATAGTACCTTGAAAGAATCCAAAGTTTCTAGTTTGCATGTGTTTTTCCCACGATTAGTTTCTATTTCATTGTTAAATCTAACCTGAGGTTAAATTAGTATGTCTGTTGTCATGAATAGTATTTTACTGTGTTTGTCAGGATTATTTCTTTGGAGAGTATGAGCACAGAGGTTAGGTAGAAATGTGGTTTTGACAGATGTTTATTTCAATGACGTGAAATGTTGAAAAACTGAATCAGTGTTTTATTCTAGATATGGGACCGTTTGCTAGCCAAATGTGTTTAATACACAGAATAAAAGTGTATTTAAGCGAACGAATGTTGTGGAACTTGTGACTGATCTCCAAATATAGCCTATATTGCATTGTGTTCAATGGGCTGATTTTGAACACCATATGTAAATCTGTGGTTGAGAGGGGAGATAATCTGAGAAGGGAGAAAAAACCTCGATCAACAACATGTACTAGTTCTGTGATTGAGAGGGGAGATAACAAACCTGGGACAACTACATGTAGTTCTGTGGTTGAGAGGGGAGATAACAAACCTGGGACAACTACATGTAGTTCTGTGGTTGAGAGTGGAGATATCTTGATAGTTCTGTGATTGAGAGGGGAGATAACAAACCTGGGACAACTACATGTAGTTCTGTTGATGAGAGGGGAGGTAACCTGAGAAGAGGGATAACAAACCTGCATCAACTACATGTAGTTCTGTGGTTGAGAGGGGAGATAACCTGATACGGGAGATAACAAACCTGCATCAACTACATGTAGTTCTGTGGTTGAGAGGGGAGATATCTTGATAGAGGAGATAACAAACCTGGGTCAACTACATGTAGTTCTGTGGTTGAGAGGGGAGATAACCCGAGAAGGGAGATAACAAACCTGGGTCAACTACATGTAGTTCTGTGGTTGAGAGGGGAGATAACCTGATAGAGGAGATAACAAACCTGGGTCAACTACATGTAGTTCTGTGGTTGAGAGGGGAGATAACCCAAGAAGGGAGTTAACAAACCTGGATCAACTGTATGTAGTTCTGTGGTTGAGAGGGGAGAACTTGAAGGGGCGATAATAAATGTAGTAACAAACCTGGGTCAGTTAATCCTGAGGTTGGGAGGGGAGATAACCTGAGGGGAGATAACAAATCTGGGTCCGTTAATCCTGTGGTTGAGAGGGGAGATAACTTGAGAGGGGATATAACAAACCTGGATCCGTTAATCCTGTGGTGAGAGGGGAAATAACCTGAGAGGGGAGAACTTGAAGGGGCGATATTAAATGTAGTAACAAACCTGGGTCAGTTAATCCTGTGGTTGAGAGGGGAGATAACCTGAGAGGGGAGATAACAAACCTGGGGTCAGTTAATCCTGTGGTTGAGAGAAGAGATAACAAACCTGGGTCAGTTCATCTGTGGTTGAGAGGGGAGATAACAAACCTGGGTCAGTTCATCTGTGGTTGAGACGGGAGATAACAAACCTGGGGTCAGTTAATCCTGTGGCTGAGAGGGAAGATAACAAACCTGGGGTCAGTTAATCCTGTGGTTGAGAGGGAAGATAACAAACCTGGGATCAGTTAATCCTGTGGTTGAGAGGGGAGATAACAAACCTGGGGTCAGTTAATCCTGTAGTTGAGAGGGAAGATAACAAACCTGGGGTCAGTTAATCCTGTAGTTGAGAGGAGATAACAAACCTGGGGTCAGTTAATCCTGTGGTTGAGAGGGGAGATAACAAATGTGAGGTCAGTTAATCCTGTGGTTGAGAGAGAAGATAACAAACCTGGGGTCAGTTAATCCTGTAGTTGAGAGGAGATAACAAACCTGGGGTCAGTTAATCCTGTGGTTGAGAGAGGAGATAACAAATCTGGGGTCAGTTAATCCTGTGGTTGAGAGGGGAGATAACAATCCTGGGGTCAGTTAATCCTGTGGTTGAGAGGGAAGATAACAAACCCGGGGTTAGTTAATCCTGTGGTTGAGAGGGGAGATAACAAACCTGGGGTTAGTTAATCCTGTGGTTGAGAGGGAAGATAACAAACCTGGGGTTAGTTAATCCTGTGGTTGAGAGGGGAGATAAAAAACCTATAAACAAACCCAGGTCAACTAATCCTGTGGTTGAGAGGGGAGATAACTTGAGAGGGGGAGGTAACAAATGTAGTAACAAACCTTTGTCAACTAATCCTGTGGTTGAGAGGGGAGATAACTTGAGAGGGGGAGGTAACAAATGTAGTAACAAACCTGGGTCAGCTAATCCTGTGGTTGAGAGGGGAGATAACTTGAGAGGGGGAGGTAACACATTTAGTAACAAACCTGGGTCAGCTAATCCTGTGGTCTCCAACAGAATGTAATCAAACTTTCCCTTCTTTGTCATCAAGTTTTCAATAGCTTTAACACCATTGTCTCTGCAATCAAATATGCATTAATAATAAAAACGTCTAAATAAAGAGAAAAATGCCAAGGTTTCAATAATCTTCTTTTTTCAGTGTGGAAGTATAATAACACCATGACAAAAACATTGTATTACATTAGTGTAATAAATATGCAAATGAAGGTTGTATCATCAGCCATAGACCTAATAACAAATAGATTGGACACTAGGAAAAGTATCTACATTTCAGGAGGCACATTCCAAAAATTGCACAAATTATTTCCCAACTTTAAAACTTTAAACACATATATCATGAAGAGTTTTACAGATACAAGTTTCATGCATGCCAAATATCATCACAAATTTTTCTTTCCAATGATAGTATTTTTCTTTCTCTTGTATTTACAGCAAAACAAGGAGTTTGACGGAAACTTTTACTTAAAACGTATGTCAAAACCTTGATTTTTAAGAGAAAAGCGAAAAATGATGACATTTTTAACTTTAAACATCTTTTTATACAATTTTTCATTTTCAAAATAAACATACCTTATTATAATCCCATTTTGCTATTCACTATAAATCTTTTGAATGTATTTTCATCAAAATCAGTGAATAATTGAGAGAGGAGATAGAAGGAAAAGTTAAAGTAGCCACATGATATTTTGGTTACTTCATTGGTTAAGATAAAAAGTTTCCTATCTGTTTATTAATATGTCTGTGCATCAGTTTTGAAAATGGCAACACTAATGATTGTTGCAGTTCACATATTATAAAATTGTATTATTGTTTTCATTCTCCAAAACGGTTTACAAGCTTACTTGACAGAGCAACATAGACAACCATTTCTGAGTTCCAACCATTCTTCATATCTCTCTCCGTCGCTGCCCACTGACATGGACTTCTCTATGGAATCACCTGCAATATAAACAATGTTTTTCATAATCCTAAGCCTTACAAACTCTCTGCTGGTAAGGGAACAATTCTGTGGACCAACAAATGAACAGTATCTCTCAAACAGTATGGTGGGGCAGATTCAGTGAGGTGGTGCAAACTGCATGTACCCTCACTTATATGTAAAAATGTAAAAAAAGTTAATATGCCCCCTCCCTCACATACCCCAATCTAAACTGTTAACACCCACCACCCACGGACCACGTAATGGGAGTGAGGGGAAGCGAAAGAAAGGATAAAAAAATAGGGCTGAAAATTTAAGATGGACTGAAAGAGAAAAAAATGTGGACGCTCTACTGGCTAAAACAGCTCTTATAGATTAAGATAGATATAGCTAGATATAGCTCTCTTCTCCTATAGATTTAACAAAGAAAAATACAATATAGCATTTTTCAACAAATCAACGGCCATAACTCTGTTATTACTAACAAGATCTAGCTAGTTTTCAAAATTGTCCAAGATTTCATTGATATACCGCGCTTTGCACAACTAGACATCATACTGAAGCTTCCTGCCAAATTTCATAGAAATCCAACAAGCCATTTAAGGAGTAGCGCCGACAAGGAATTTAAAATAAAAATGTCAAAGGGCCATAACTCCGTCAAAAATTAGCGAACTGGAACAAAAGCGTGAAATGCACAACTAGACATCTTACCGATGCTTCCTGCCAAGATTCATCGAAATTCAACAAGGCATTTAGGATGAGTAGCGCTGACAAGAAATTTTAAAGTAAGTGTCAAGTAATTAAAAAGATAATGAAAAAATTTAAAAAATCAATCAAAAAAAAAAAAAAAGGGAAAAAAAAAAGAAAAGGGGGGAAAAAAAAAAAAAAAAAAAAAAAATTTGAAACAATTATAAAAAAAAAAAAAATTGCAATTGAAAAAAAAAAAAAAAAAAAAAAATCAAATTAAAAACTAAAAAAAAATATAAACAGCTTTTGCCTATACAAGCCTAAGTAAAACTGACCCCCGGGGTGGGGCCAAATATGACCAATAGGTCACCATTTGAACAAACTTGGTAGAAGACCATAAGCTTATAGCAAATGCAAAATATTAAACCTCTGGCTCTTGCAGTTTCAGAGAAGAAGATTTTTTTAATTTTTCCCTATACATGTCTGTAAAACATGTGACCCTTGGGGCAGGGTCAAATGTGACCTGAGGGTCACAATTTGAACAAACTTGGTAAAGGACCATAAGCTTATAGCAAATGCAAAATATTAAACCTCTGGCTCTTGCAGTTCCAGAGAATAAGATTTTTTTCAGTTTTTCCCTATACAAGAATTTATGTAAAACATGTGACCCTTGGGGCGGGGTCAAATGTGACCCGAGGGTCACAATTTGAACAAACTTGGTAAAGGACCATAAGCTTATAGCAAATGCAAAATATTAAACCTCTGGCTCTTGTAGTTTCTGAGAAGATTTTTAAATAAAAAAATCCTATATAAGTCTATGTAAAACTGTGACCCTCAGGGCAGGGACAAATTTGACCCCAGGGTCACCATTTGAACAAACTTAGTAGAGGACCATAAGCTGATGCTACTTGCAATACATGAGAGCTCTGTGACATGTGGTTCCAGAGAAGAAGATTTTTTTTCAGTTTTTCCCTATACAAGCCTATGTAAAACTGTGACCCCCGGGGTGGGGCCAAATGTGACCCCTGGGTCACCATTTGAACAAACTTGGTAGAGGACCACAAGCTTATAGCAAATGCAAAAATTAAACCTCTGGCTCTTACAGTTTCAGAGAAGAAGATTTTTTAAGTTTTTCCCTATACATGTCTATGTAAAACATGTGATTCTTGGGGCGGGGCCAAATGTGACCCGAGGGTCACCATTTGAACAAACTTGGTAAAGGACCATAAGCTTATAGCAAATACAAAATATTAAACCTCTGGCTCTTGTAGTTTATGAGAAGAAGATTTTTTAAAAAAAAATCCTATATAAGTCTATGTAAAACTGTGACCCTCAGGGCGGGGTCAAATTTGACCCCAGGGTCACCATTTGAACAAACTTAGTAGAGGACCATAAGCTGATGCTACATGTAATACATGAGAGCTCTGTGCCTTGTGGTTTCAGAGAAGAAGATTTTTTAAAGGTTTTTCCTATATGTCTATATGAAAAACATGCAAAACCTCAATATACAAAATTTGGACCCCCGGGGCTCGGCCATTTTTGACCCCGGGGACTTTATTTGAACAAACTTGATAGTCTAGGCGTTGGCGATCATTTTAAAAGAAGAACTGTTGAAATCTGTCCAGCGGTTCTGGAGAAGAAGATTTTTTAAGATTTCGACCATATATGGTAATGGCAGCCATCTTGGATGTAGCGCCGACCTAATTTTAACAAATCTAAAAAGCATTCATCTAAGGATCATCCATGTGAAGTTTGGTCAAAATTAGCCAAGCGGTTTCTGAGAAGAAGTCGTTTGAAGAAAAGTTAACGGACGACGGACGGAAGACTGACAACACACCATCCCATAAGCTCTGCTGGCCCTTGGCCAGTAGAGCTAAAAATGGGAGAAGAAAATGTTTCATACCTTACATAATTGTGTACTTCTAAAAGATATTTGGATCCACAAATAATCGCCTAAAGTTGATGAACAACACTTTGCCAATGCATTTATAATGCCATATATGATGTGTCCGACCGGTTAGCTCAGTAGGTAGAGCTTCGGAACGGTAGTCCGAAGGTCCCGGGCTCGAGCTGCACATTTTCAAGCGTCTCCATGGACGAGTGGTTAACGATGTTGCGTTGTAAACCTTCTGGCCTCTCACTACTGCGGGTTCGAATCCTACTGGGAGCTCGACTTGTAAGTGAGGAAGTGTCGATTCTTACGGATGGCAGGAGGTGTACAGTACTGGTTCTACCCAGGAAAATCGAGTGGCCTGCCTCCGCCACAAAAAATCGACCATCATATATAACCTGACGTGTTGAACATAACGTAAAACATCATACAAACATACGAAGCCTCACCTTCGCCGAACTCGTTCATTATCACAGCTATCCTCTTCCCATGTTGTTCAGACAGAACATAGTTCAACAATGTTGTTTTTCCAGCTCCTAAATATAAAATTGAACATCAAGTAGTAATACTAAAATCATTAACGCTCTAAATATCCTGCAATATGATTGGTTGACGTTAACAATTTTTAGACGAAAAATAATACATATACCGTCACAAATAAAACAGTTGCATTTGTTGGTAAAACTGTCAAAACAATTGAAGGTGTTGTAATCGGATTAACCAGTATCGTTATTTTGACTCAAGTGTCATTTAATGGTGGGAAAATCATGTTTATCGGCTCCTCTAAAACGTTGCTATTGAACAAAAAATGAAAGACCATTAAGTCTGATATACAGTCACAAAGTTCAAATTTCAATACAGTTAGCTTTGCACAATTAGCGGTCGAACACATCTTGTTGGAATGTGTAGACTTTGATCCTATGCGTCAAAGATAGTACAATGTTGATACTATGAAACAGTCATTTGATACTACTATAGATTTTAGTCTTGTTTTAGACTTCCTCAAAGAAATCAGACTACTGTATATAAATCATTATAATGTGTTCTTATATATATATTTACTTGTTTATACACCCGTTGACGGGCATTTGTTGATTTACATATATAGTTTATATTACTACCATATCATCCCTTATTTTTGTAATAGTTTTATCTTTATATATTTACATTAATTTTTAATTAATACTTAATTTCTTCATCTTTAATCATTTTTTGTGCACAATATGACCTATTTATGTGTCTACGTGCCGTAAAACACCATTCATTCATTCAATACAGTTAACCCTACAACTCCCAGTAATACTGGAATCATTTGTTTGCAAACCTGTTTAAGCAAACTGTTCAATCAAAACATATCAAACACATATTACATAGAGCTGAATATAGTAAAACCTGCTCAAGACCACCTCTGTTAAGTGCCACCGTTTTAGTTCCAAACTGTATTTTTTTATATTAAAACGTCTATTTAATTAACAGACCACCTGTAATAATAGTTTTATTTTTGGCCTTGGCATTAAATTACTGTTCATTAAACTTATCAGGGTCTACCACAGGGCATTTAAAGCATATTTCCCCTATCCCTTAATTTCCCCCTGTTCCTTAATTTACCCCTTATCCTTTGATCTCTCTGCCCTATCCCTTAAAAACACAAATAATGCATTATCATGATTATGCCTGTCTATAAATAGTTCCTTGTAGATTACACGTTTTAAAAATACTTTCATTTAAATTTGAAATACACAAATTGCAACTAAAATCATGATGATCTCTAAAAAATATTGGAACCCAAAAGAGCAACTCCCTCCCACACCCACTTTGTGATATTCAAATTTAATCTCCCCTAGATCCCTTAAATTAATTTTGTGGAAGACCCTGCTTATGTATTTTCATTCTTACCAAGAAACCCAGTAATGATGGTTATTGGAACCTTTTTCTCACTGTCCGGTTCCAAGCTGGCCGGTACCAAGTCCGGTATCTCATCTTCGTCAGATGACATGGTTACAACCAATCAAGTTGACATGTAATCTTCAAACTGAAAGAAAGTAAGAAGTAAGACTTTTTCTGCATACGTGCTGTGAGCGATGTCTGTGCATTAATGATATATATCCAACTGCTAACTGACAGTAGCATATCTTAATTTAAGAATGTACTTATCAATAATTTTCTCCTTGAATCAGTTCTCGTCTCGCACTTACCACAAGATTCATGAATATACCTGACAATTTTCAACATTGATTCAAGAAGAAAATGATGGGAAATATATAACTTATCACAAAAAATTGCTGGATTGGCTTGATATCCTTCTTTCTGGTGAGTTTTATGCATGGATATGTAGTATTAAAGATTTAGTCTATCTATCAACCTAACTATTTTGTCACAATTGTCACAAGTCGATTCAAATATGGTGGTTGTTTAGTCAGGCATTGCGATATGTCTTCAGAATCTCGCTGGAAGATGCAAATTACTGCATAGTGGATTTTAATCAAAAAACAAGAGGCCCAAGAGGGCCTGTGGACGCTCTACTGGCTAATATGGCTCTTATGACATCAATGAAGCGAGTGACTATTGTCTTAAAGAGGCAAAATATAGCATTTTTAACTATATCAAGAGCCATAACTCCGCCATTACTGGTCGGTCCGATCTGGCTGGTTTTCCAAGTTGGCCAGTAGAGATAATAAAAATAAAAAAATAAAATATATAAAAAAATAATGAAAAAAAAAAAAAAAAAAAATGAAAAAAAAAAAAATAATAATAATTAAAAAAATAAAATAATGAAAAAATAAATATATATAAAAAAATTACAAAAAAAAAAATAATGAAAAAACAAACAAAATAAATAAATTTAAAAATTTAAAACAAGCATTGATGTAAAACTGTGACCCCGGGGTGGGGCCAGATGTGACCCCAGGGTCACCATTTGAACAAAATTGGTAAAGGACTATAAGCTTATAGCAACAGCAAAATATTAAACCTCTGGCTCTTGCAGTTTCAGAGAAGAAGATTTTTTTAAGTTTTTCCCTGTACATGTCTATGTAAAACATGTGAGCCTTGGGGCGGGCCAAATGTGACCCCAGGGTCACCATTTGAACAAACTTGGTAAAGGACCATAAGCTTATAATAAATGTAAAATATCAAACCTCTGGCTCTTGTAGTTTCCGAGAAGAAGATTTTTAAAAAAATAAATCCTATATAAGTCTATGTAAAACTGTGACCCTCGGGGCAGGGACAAATTTGACCCCAGGGTCACCATTTGAACAAACTTAGTAGAGGACCATAAGCTGATGCTACATGTAATACATGAGAGCTCTGTGCCATGTGGTTCCAGAGAAGAAGATTTTTTTCATTTTTTCCCTATACAAGCCTATGTAAAACTGTGACCCCCGGGGTGGGGCCAAATGTGACCCCTGGGTCACCATTTGAACAAAATTGGTAAAGGACCATAAGCTTATAGCAAATGCAAAATATTAAATCACTGGCTCTTGCAGTTTCGGAGAAGAAGATTTTTTTAGTTTTTTCCTATACATGTCTATGTAAAACATGTGACCCTCGGGGCGGGGCCTAATGTGACCCCAGGGTCACCATTTGAACAAACTTGGTAAAGGACCATAAGCTTATAATAAATGTAAAATATCAAACCTCTGGCTGTTGTAGTCTCCGAGAAGAAGATTTTTAAAAAAAAAATCCTATATAAGTCTATGTAAAACTGTGACCCTCGGGGCGGTGTGACCCTCGGGGCGGGGACAAATTTGACCCCAGGGTCACCATTTGAACAAACTTAGTAGAGGACCATAAGCTGATGCTACATGTAATACATGAGAGCTCTGTGCCATGTGGTTCCAGAGTAGAAGATTTTTTTCATTTTTTCCCTATACAAGCCTATGTAAAACTGTGACCCCCGGGGTGGGGCCAAATGTGACCCCTGGGTCACCATTTGAACAAACTTGGTAGAGGACCACCAGCTTATAGCAAATGCAAAATATTAAACCTCTGGCTCTTGCAGTTTCAGAGAAGAAGATTTTTTAAGTTTTTCCCTATACATGTCTATGTAAAACATGTGACCCTTGGGGCGGGGCCAAATGTGACCCGAGGGTCACCATTTGAACAAACTTGGTAAAGGACCATAAGCTTATAGTAAATGCAAAATATCAAACCTCTGGCTGTTGTAGTTTCCGAGAAGAAGATTTTTAAAAAAAAATCCTATATAAGTCTATGTAAAACTGTGACCCCCGGGGCGGGGACAAATTTGACCCCAGGGTCACCATTTGAACAAACTTAGTAGAGGATCATAAGCTGATGCTACATGTAATACATGAGAGCTCTGTGCCATGTGGTTTCAGAGAAGAAGATTTTTTAAAGTTTTTTCCTATATGTCTATATGGAAAACATGCAAAACCTCAATATACAAACTTTGGACCCCCGGGGCACGGCCATTTTTGACCCCGGGGACTTTATTTGAACAAACTTGATAGTCTAGGCGTTGGCGATCATTTTAAAAGAAAAACTGTTGAAATCTGTCCAGCGGTTCTGGAGAAGAAGATTTTTTAAGGTTTCGACCATATATGGTAATGGCAGCCATCTTGGATGTAGCGCTGACCTAATTTTAACAAATCTAAAAAGCATTCATCTAAGGATCATCCACGTGAAGTTTGGTCAAAAATAGCCAAGCGGTTTCTGAGGAGAAGTCGTTTGAAGAAAAGTTAACAGACGACAGACAGACGACAGACGACAGACAGACAGACAGACGACGGACGACGGACAACACACCATCCCATAAGCTCTGCTGGCCGTTGGCCAGTAGAGCTAATTAAAAAAAGATGCCGCAATATAATTTTATATGGATAGAGCACACTTTGATAAGATAAATTTAAATATAGCCAGGGTCATCCGACCCGCTTGATTTCTTCGCTACGATATGCTATGAAGATTCAGGACCTGGGGAAAAAAGGATGTTTTAAATTGCCCCTCACGTCGGGGGCAACTTTGGCGAGACTGAGAGATTCTATGAGACTTTCAAAAAACGTATTTTTAAGTTAATATTTCTTTCTTATTAAGCAGCAAGTGACATCAAAAAGTGCAACTGGTGCATCAACAATTGACGTTGTACATTTTATGTACAAACACGTAAATAAATTTGGTTAATTGCTAGTGGGTATTTTAATGTACTTAATCTGCACAGACAGATATCTTCAAGTAAGACATGCATGATACGGTCTTGGCAGGTCGATAGATTATTCATAATTTTTCTTTGCAGAGATGTTGAGATTTTGTCTTTTGCCGAGTAAAAATACAAAAATTTTCAAGATTATGTGGTGAATCTACATACGGTGGGCTGTTAGCCTCACAACATCGCCGATGCAGTTCTAGATCCACGGACCAGTTTACTAATTGCGTAACAATAATCACTGGTATTCTAACAAACTAATTAACAACTATATGGATCTACAACATCATTTCTTGCTGTGTACATGTATGTCTGTTAACGATGCCTGCATCATCCGTCTACAATCCCATATCAAAAGGAGCCTACGCCTTCCTCCTTCATTCATAAGTGGGTGGAGTGTGGTGAATCTACATACGGTGGGCTGTTAGCCTCACAACATCGCCGATGCAGTTCTAGATCCACGGACTCCACGGACTAAACGGGTGTTCCGGGACATAGACTACACGGACATACTGACACGACACTTCAACGACCGACTCCAAACATGTAAGACCTATTATTATTATCTCTGTATTCAGTATTTATTATATTCAATGTGATGACCACTCGGTTCACCACAATTACTATTTTGAAAGATACACATATTAAATCAATTTTCATGAATGTGCATGAAATATGCACGGTTTTAAAAGAATCACACTGTAGATATCTTAATTTTAACAGTAAACTTGGTTGAACATCAAGGATAACGACCGAGTTTATCACCTACCAGAATGTATTAGGTATGTCTTATTTCTGGTCACTGATTGGTCAGTTTATTTGATGATGGCCATTCTCTATCAAAATTATGAATAGATTAAACAAAATAACAACCCGAAAATACATGACAATGCATATTCTTTAGCGATATTGAAACATTTTACATTAATAATCAAGTGTTCTTACATTCTATATACAGTATGTATTAAGTAAAGTATTAGTAAACAACAATAAACCTAAATAACAATGAGTAACACTGCAAAATATGTAAAAGGTGCAGGTTTGTTGTTGAAAAAAACTCAACCGGAAATACAACAATTTTTTATCTCCAACGTTAAAGAGCTCAAAATGAAAGTAGGAGTTTCAGAAAGGAAAACTCAGCATGACAGAATTTACAGATATTTTAGAAGCTTGTTAATATTTCTAGCATGAATCTACGACATTCTTTAAATTCCATTCACTCTTGTCTACCTCTTAGTCGTACAAAGGTATTTATTTTTACATTTTATTTGCTGTCTGTCCAGCCTCCAGGTTTAATTAAATTAATGAATGGTGTTTTACGGCACGTCGACACATAAATAGGTCATATTGTAATTAAATTAATAGTAAAGACTAAAGTTTGTAAAACTTTGACAGTTTACAATCAACAACAGAATTGTTTTAATATTTCTTACGTACAAAAGCTGGATATTTTTCCTTGTTTTTTTTGTGTAAAGTAGGAATAATTATTTTGCGGATCCTATGTAGGTCCCTAACTTCATGGTCCTTATTTTAATGGTCTTGAAACAACGCGCTATTCGAAAATATGGTTGTCGTCTCTACCTGTATTTATCGAGTTATGGCTTATCGGATGTGTTATATGTATCGACTCTACAAAAACGAAAGGTAACGTTACATTTTAATTAATAATTTGAAGAACAGTTTACCAATTTTTAAAAGCCATAGGGCCACTGCAGATCCCTTTGGAGGGGTCAGGCAGTGGGATAGAATCCCCCCAAATTCATGTTCATTTTATCATTTTTTGTTCATGTTCATTAAAGGTCTTCATCATGATCCCTGCATTGTTTCAGGTTCTAACTCGCTCGCATCGAAAGAGCAGTGGCAGAAAAACAATAAACGTGGCTCCAGCATAAATGGAGTTTCTACGATAGAATTTGCAGCAACTCTGTAGTTCAGGGTGAGAAGGTTCTAGGCCAATTTTCCATATTTTATCTCGATGTACATGGAAGAGGAGCCTTCCATGTTCATGCCTGTGAGGCGCCATATAACCTTTTCATGTGTAGGTGCGCCTTAAAACCCAATTCAGTTCAAAAGCCATATACTGATAGAAAGTGTATACACTGACTTTTTTAGAGATTTAATTTTCTTTATTGGTTTGTGATGATAACAAATCTATATTGCTGGTTTAGAAACAAACTCGCTTTCTTCATTAGGCGAGTTTACCCACAGACGTAATAACAAATTAATATGCCTGTGGTTTACCAATTTTCAACAGCCGATATCTCACCTTTAAGGTAATAATATCTCATAAAATTGTATGTATTGCATTTTCTTGTCCTTTCATCTTTTCATAAAGAATACTTCTAGCAAGTTACATTTAGACATCAAATAGTAGCACCATCTTTAGCGGCGATTTATGTGTATTTAACATGATTTTAATATTTGATGTTCTTCTGCAACATTTCTAAACATAACTTGCTAGATGTAATCTTTGTGGAAAGATGAAAGGCCATTGAGTTGAAAACATAAAATTTTATGAGATGTTATTACCATAAAGGTGTGATATGGGTTGGTGAAATTGGTAAAATCACAAAAATTGAAACAAAAGAAGAACGCAATTTTTTTTCTAAATCAGCGAATTAGATTCTTTATCATCGAATAACAATAAAGAAAACTAATTGTCTAAAAGAAATTTTGTACACTTTCTAATGGTGTATTGCTTTTAAAAATGGTGAATTATTCTTTAAATTATTAATTAAAATGTAACGCTACCGTTTTTTTTAGCTATATGTACGTTAGTGTTTCAAGACCAGTTATATAATGACCCTGCTAACTTGAAGTCTCAAGATGTGTATGCGACTTTGTTAATCAAGTTGGAAATCACTTGTTCTCAGTGTGGTTTTCTTCAGTGTGTCACTTTTCCTTAACTTTGCCTTTAGGATGGGGTCCAGGGCTTTTTTTCTAAGAATTATGAAGACTCCCTAGCCTGGTCATTTTGTGAAGAAAAATGCAATAATTGTCTGAGTTGTGAAAAAAAAAATTGAACGATTAATTGTTAAAAGCGATACTTCTTGATACATGCATACATTGTTTTTGTGTGGGAGGAGGACACTATAAAACAAATGTACAATTATTCAGCATCATATGTTACATTTTAGGTAAACTTATCCAAAACAAAACAATATTGAGAAAGTTACATTAGATGGGGAAATGTTTTTGTTTTTTAAAATTGTGGAAAAAATCGGCCACAGTTGTGAAAACCCCCCACCACATTTGAATTGTGAAGTAGCCGAATTTGGGCTTGTGTTATAGAAGGAAAAAAGCCGATGGGGATGTAAACTAGGAGATATATCAGAGTCTTACCGACTGAGTATGATAAAGACCCACAGGAATATATTTAAAGAAAGCAACCCGCCAAATAACGGCAATTTTACACTAAAAATAATGTTTATCCTGCTGTTCAGGTCATAGAATAAGGTCTAATGCTTGTCAAAAATGTTGAGAAATGTTTGAAAATAAAAGCTTAACAAAAACATAATTTGTATTTAAAGGGACCGAAGGTGATCTGGAAGAAGGATTGGTGTCAGTTCAAATACAAATGAGATATCGTTCATAATTTGTTTCAGTTTCATATGAAATATGCATATATCAGGGCTTTTAAAATTTTAAAATGCAAATCGGTCCAGGTTTTTTACTGCCGTAAGAATCACACTTATTTTTATAAAAAAAACACTAAAATTGCCGTACCCGACCCACCATGCCAGCTGCACCATGCATTTTTTCCGTTTAGTCATTTATATAGAGAACTATTTAAAATTTATGTTTGTATTATATTTGTATTATTTATAACTTACTTTATCACAATTTGTACATTTTAATGACTGACATCATGTCTTCGCTTTACTGAATGAATAATTTTCACTCAATATTAAACTTGTTGATCATTTGAGGAATTGAACCGGAAGTGTCTAATAAACCGGAAGTCCGTGAAGAATCACCTTGGTAATCAATGTAATTTAGAGGCAGTGCCATATCTTTTAACTATGACTAACGAACAGCAGTAATGTTCGTGATTATATACGATTTTACAATAAATTTGAGTAATATCGTTTTTCATCAGTTAGCTTAATTAATACCAAATGTTACAACTAACGCAAACAATTTCGGTCCGACTTAAAAAAAAAACGGTGTCAGGTTTGATCACTTTCCTTAATTAATGTCATTAATATTATACTTAAAGTTATTGTAAAAAAAAAATCAAACAAGTAACACCGCTCGGTATTTTAATTTTTTTTAATGACGCAAACACATTTCAGTCCCAGCTTTGGCCACTTAAAAAAACCCCGACACAAGCAAACAGGCTAACACCTTACGACTAACGGTATATCAAAGAAATTACAGACGGTAACACTCGCTTTAGTGAACCGACAGAATGCGTGATATACTTTCTCTGATCACACATCAAAGGCATGCTACCTAGCTATAGACTCTTCCGGAAAACTCCCTACTATCTGTAATGGTTTAGTCCAAATTGACCTACTTTTGCACAGCGAGTGACAAACGATCGTGTTATGGATCAAAGAATATTGCCGCAAGGCATAGTTTAAGATATTAGAAGGAGGGTAAAGGGCAATTGTAGATTTTTTAACGACTGATAGATAAAATATCTGGACCGATTTAAACAGAGATTTTGAAAAGAAAAACGGTCTGGAGAAACAGATTTCGGTCTTGGAACTGATAAACCGGCGATTTTAGAAGCCCTGGCATATATATATGCGTTAAAGCAGCTATCCCGGCAACAACCGCCAAATTTTAAAACGTGTGTAAATCGTTTCTAAAACTACTGACGACGAGGTATATATGTAACTTACATATTTTAAGGATCTAAACTCTATAGACACAATATAAACAGCTTTAACTGGCTATGCCAATCCCCAAAACTGGAGCGTCAAATTAAGAGTTACCACGGTTACTTTAAGAACCCATGGATAAACCTATATTTTTTATTGGTTTATCTACATGATTAAATGACCTGAACACCTGAATAGAGTTTTGTTAAACGGTTTTGTAGCGTAATTTTGCAGTTATTTGACTGGTTAACTTCTTTAAATTAAGCCACATGTATGTTACTTTCCGGTTGATTATTATTAGGCCAAGCAAAATAATATGTGTGGTTCTTCAGGTAACACTGGCAAAAAAAATAGGGTAGGTAGGTAGGCTCTTTATTCCCTCAATAATGAATTCAATTCTGATATAAATGAATTGAATATGTTAAATTACTATACCTTGAGTTCGATTTTTTTGAATTATCAACAAAAATCTTTTCTTTTTTTTCTTTTTTTTAAATTTTTGCATAAAATGTTTTAGGGTCGGCCCCTTAAAAATAGGGTCGGTCGGGCCACCGGAAACACAGGTACTTTTTTATTTGGCCTTAATGCAAGTTGAATAGATTGGACACTATGAAAATTGTGTAAATTTCAAGTGGCACAGTTCGAAAATTTCACGAAATATTCCCCAACTTTAAACACACATATCATGAAGAGTTTTGTAGATACAAGTTTCATTCAAGCCAAATACCATCAGAAATTTAATTTTCTTTCCAATGATAGTATTTTGTTTTCTCTTACATTGAGAGCAAAAAAGGAGTTTGATGGAAACTTTGACTATGTCAAAACATTGATTTTTAAGAGAAAAGCGAAAAATGATGACATTTTAAACTTTAAACATTTTTTTGTACAATTTCTTATTTTGAAAACGAACATAAATTATTATAATCCCATTTTGCTATTCACTGTGAATCTTTTGGATGTATTCTCATCAAAATCGGTGGATAATTGAGAGAGAAGATAGAAGGAAAAGTTAAGGTGCCACGTGATATTTTGGTTACTTCATTGGTTAAGATAGGAAGTTTCCTATCTGTTTATTAATATGTCTGTGGTTGCACTCATATTTGGACTGACATAATTACGGCCTTTATTGTAGGTTTATGAAGAGGTGATATTGGACCGGAACTGTGGTGAGATACACCGAGTATGGCTGAGTGCCGGACATGTGTTTGTATGCCTAGATGACGGCAAGCGACTCGTCACATTTGATGCCAAGACTGCAGACTATATACAGGTATTGTAATTATTTGCAGCTATGTTTTTAAAAAAATATTTCCGTGTTTTCAAAAGCAGAGTTGACAGTGATGATAAGGAGTTGGATTTTATAGTTGGCGACACAATAACATTGACCTCATACATACAAAAAATGAAATGAAATGGTTTTACATCCCGTGAACACATAATATCGGGATATCAGGGCTTTCCCTTTGGTTTTGAGCAACAGGGACACTTTTAGAAGTAGGCGGGTAATCATTCTTCCTTTTGTTGTTGTATTAAAAACTGCTAAAAGTAGCCTGTCAGCTAACAGAATAGGAGTGTAAGTCACCTATCTATAAAGATAATGGAACAGCAACCTCTGAAGGAGGTGAGACCAGGGCCGTCGTTTGACCATTCCCCTCCCCTAAAAGTATATATTTTTTCCCCTTTTGCTGTGAAAAATTCCCCTAAAAAAAAAAAGTATATTAGAAAATGTTAAACTCCTATACTCGTTAGAGGCCAGTTTCCGTCCAAGCCCAGTTTCCGTCATTCTCATTTAAAAAAACGTTTTTACACTGCAAATTACTTTCGCGATGTCACTTATTGTCAGACGTGTATAACTGAAGATTGGAAACAGGAAAAACAACCAAAAAGTAAATAAGCGGTAAAAAACGAAAGGGATTTCTCCGAAAAATGTGTTTACTTCCTTATATGGCGTTGGGGATGCGCGTGCATACTGCCGCATAATAAACTATTAAAAAAATAACAATGTAATGACGTCATATATTTATCACTCTTCAGTGGACGCAGTTAAAATATACTGTGATTATATAATTTAACCAAAGAGAAGCAACTCGTACAACCTGTATCTGTTTGATTTACACAGAGTTACTGTAAATTGTCGTCGTTGAACGTTTTACATTGACGTTACCAGGCGCATTGTTATAACGATCGATGTGACTGATGGATTAATGCAAACATACCATTTTTACAATGAAATTGTTGAATAGACTTGCAAACAAGTTTCTAATTCATAAAAGTTTACTGTATCTTGACCTAGTTGAATCTATCACTCGATAAAATACATGACGGAAACTGGGCTTGTAAACAAAATGATTTCTCAGTTTTAGTCTATTTATAAAAAGGTCATGGCCACTTCGATAATTTATATAAAACAAAATTCTTTGGTATCAAATTTCCAGGAAGAGGTAACCTAATAGAAAATAGAGTAAAAATTGTCAGGATACATAGATTTGTCTGAAAAATTAGTTTATGTTTACATAAGTGACGGAAAGTGGCCCCCGACGAGTACAGGAAAACAGCATACTTTTTGTAATTTGGAATGGTACATTCTTGGTGCCACTTAAATAATAAAAAAAACACGATATATAAAATCCCCTTTCCTTTAAAATCAGCGCAAAATTTCCCCCTCTCACGGCCCCGGTTCCATATCCCCAATACAGAAAGACGGCCCTGTCAAAGATATAGGATGAAGATTCCATCAGACGTGCTTCCGCCAGGGAGCGAATCCAAGTGGGGCAGCCTCAGTTCAGTATCTACAGCACAAGGCCTAATCCACATGAGCTACTACATACACTCATTTCAAGACAAATAACAGTAACTCCTCTCAAACATGATTGTACACCATGAGAGAGATAACATGAATAAAGCAGACAAATATACC
This sequence comes from Cyrtodaria siliqua, assembly GCA_037043455.1. NCBI lineage: Eukaryota > Metazoa > Mollusca > Bivalvia > Adapedonta > Hiatellidae > Cyrtodaria > Cyrtodaria siliqua. The sequence continues at coordinate 88,906 of JAWPHD010004227.1, forward strand.
ACAGTTCCTTCTTACACAGCTGTTTTAACATGATATTTGTCTTTCAACCTCTGTATCCCCGTGTGGGTGCCGGGGTAGGATACAACCACTGCTAATCCCGCTAGAGGCAGAGGGGTAGGAACCCCGTTTCATGTTCATTTTATCATGCTCATTCAAGGTCTTCATCATGACACCGCGTATATAAATGGAGTGTCTACTATAGAATTTGCAGCAACTCTGCATTTCTGCAGGTAAGAAGGTTTTAGGCCCATTCTCCATATTTTATCTTGATGTAAATGGAGGATGAGCCTGGCATGTTCATTCCCGTTAGGCAACATATAACCTTTCATGTGTTGGTGCGCTGTAAAACCCAATTCAATTCAACTTCTGTAGTGAATCATTAATTATAAAAATGTTAGGTCAGGTGATTTAACATACTTTATTTGTCTTCCATAAACAATTGAATCAGAAGTTTTTTTAAATAAGGCCCTGTGTGGTGCAGCTATACAATTCAGATTTACCTCATTTCCCCGTGCAGTCACGCAGAGGTAAAAGTAGTATCTACGTCATGCAAATAATACTTATTTTTACATACAACTCAGTAGCGGTTTTAAATATATGTTTCTCTCCGGGACTATAAAGAAGTGTTCATATGATGTTTAAGAATTTAAATTTGTTAATTGGTAATACTACAAAAAGGGTGGCCATTCATCTTTAAGTCAGCATTATTTTTACTTAGCTCTACTGATTTTTAGCTCTACTGATCAGAGATCAGCAGAGCTTATGCCGTGGTGCGGCGTCCGTCGTCCGTCTGTCTGTCCGTCTGTCCGTCCGTCTGTCTGTCCGTAAACTTTTTTTTGTAGCGACTACTCCTCTGAAACTACTGAATGGATTTTCAAGAAACTTTACAGAAATGTTGCCCATGAAGTCTAGTTGATCCTAGCAAAAATTCATGTTGATGTGATATCCAAGATGGCCGCCAGATCTAAAAATAGGTTTTTAAAAAACAAGTTTGTAGCGACTTCTTCATGAAAACTATAAGTGATATTGATATGGGACTTTTTCTAAAATGATCAGCATGACATGATGTTGGTCCTTGTCGAAAATCGTTTTGATTCGACGTTAAACATGGCTGCCAGCGGCCATCTTTGTTTACATAGAGTTATATAATGAAAACTTGTAGCGACTACTCCTCTGAAACTACTTGACGGATTTTCATGAAACTTCACAGGAATGTTGCTCTTGATGTCTAATTGATCCTAGCAAAATTTCAGGTCGGCCGGAAATTCAAGATGGCCGCCACGGCTAAAAATAAATTTTCAAAATACAAGTTTGTAGCGACTACTTCTTGAAAACTATAAGTGATATTGATATGGGACTTTTTCTAAAATGATCATCATGATATGGTGTTGGTCCTTGTCAAAAATCGTTTTGATTCAACGTTAAACATGGCTGCCAGCAGCCATCTTTGTTATCATACAGTTATATAGTAAAAACTTGTAGCGACTACTCCTTTGAAACTACTTGACAGATTTTCATGAAACTTTACAGGAATGTTGCTCTTAATGTCTAATTGATCCTAGCAAAATTTCAGATCGGCCAGAAATTCAAGATGGCCGCCACAGCTAAAAATAGATTTTTAAAAAAGAAGTTTGTAGCGACTACGTCTTAAAAACTATAAGTGATATTGATATGGGACTTTTTGTAAAATGATCAGCATGACATGATGGTTATCAGAGTCAAACAATATTTTGATTCGACGTTTAACATGGCTGCCAGTGGCCATCTTTGGTTACATAGAGTTATATGATGAAAACTTGTAGCGACTACTCCTCTGAAACTACTTAACGGATTTTCATGAAACTTCACAGGAATGTTGCTCTTGATGTGTTATTGATCCTAGCGAAATTTCAGGTCGCCCAGAAGTTCAAGATGGCTGCCATGGCTAAAAATAGATTTTCAAAATACAAGTTTGTAGCGACTACTACTTGAAAACTATAAGTGATATTAATATTGGACTTTTTGTAAAATGATCAGCATGACATGATGTTGGTCCTTGTCAAAAATTGTTTTGATTCAACGTTAAACATGGCTGCCAGCGGCCATCTTTGTTTACATAGAGTTATATAGTAAAAACTTGTAGCGACTATTCCTTTGAAACTACTTGGCAGATTTTCATGACACTTTACAGGAATGTTGCTCTTAATGTTTAATTGATCCTAGCAAAATTTCAGATTGGCCAGAAATTCAAGATGGCCGCCACAGCTAAAATTAGATTTTTTAAAAAAGAAGTTTGTAGCGACTACGTCTTGAAAACTATAAGTGATATTGATATGGGACTTTTTGTAAAATGATCAGCATGACATGATGGTTATCAGAGTCAAACATTATTTTGATTCGACGTTAAACATGGCTGTCAGCGGCCATCTTTGTTTACATAGAGTTATATGATGAAAACTTCTAGCGACTATTCCTGTGAAACTACTTGACGGATTTTCATGAAACTTCACAGGAATGTTGCTCTTGATGTCTAATTGATCCTAGCAAAATTTCAGGTCGGCCGGAAATTCAAGATGGCCGCCACGGCTAAAAATAAATTTTCAAAAAACAAGTCTGTAGCGACTACTTCCTGAAATCAAAATCAATCAGTAGAGCTTCAAGGTCATTGACCTCTTGTTTTTTATAAAGAACTGCTATAAAAAGTTTTGGGTAGGGCCCTTTTTCGTGGGTAGGTATGGAAACAGCAAACCAACATTTTTTTATGGCCGGCCTCATATTGTAGAAATGAACTTTTACTGCATTTTTAGTACCACTTTTGCAGCATTGTTTTTACTTTGCAGGATGTAGAAATAACAGGCTGTCTAGATCTGGAGCTGGATGTTTCCATACTGACCATTCTAACATGGCCTCCCCAGTCTTTCCTTGTGGTAGGTATGATCAGGCCAAACAAAATAATATGTGTGGGTAGGTAGGTAGGCCTTTTTTTTTTCTTTCTCAGTAATGAATTCAATTCTGATAATGAATTTAATTTGTTAAATTACTATACCTTGCGTTTGATTTTTTTTGCATTATCAGCATTTTTTTAAAAAATTTAATTTATTTATTTTTTAATATTTTTTTAAAAATTTTGCTTAAAATGTTTTAGGGTCGTCCCCTTAAAATAGGGTCGGTCGGGTTACCTGAACCACACATATTTTTTATGTGGCCTCGACACAGTGTTTTGATGGTGCACAGTGTTTTGATGGTGTAATCATCCCCACACCGTCCGACTGGGCAGACATCAGAGTTTTATTATTTATCATCTATCTTATATGCAAACATAATGGGAAAATGGCAGAGTACATTTTATTGCAATTTTAGTGTATTAAACCTTTTACATCTCGGGGCCCCTGGGGGCGGAGCCTAAAATAACGGTGCTCTTGTTTGCCTTTATCATGTGTTTGATTGAATTCCACTCTTAGTCTTAGAGTTGACATAGTAACAAACATATAGGTAACTCGCAGGCTGATCAGGGTTTACAATGTCCAGCTGCTGATCAGTCATTTTCCCCACCTTTGTCACATAAATGGAATGGTCTTAATTCAAAAAAAGAACAGTCCAATATGTATGTAGCGGGTTAAGGGTTAACAAATAAAAGAAAAACACATGGGATGATGAATGGTGAAAGGGACACACGGCAATCTTGAAGTTGTTAACGAACATCTAAATTAACTTCTCGATTAATTCAGTGACATTTTGACTTTTAACCTGCTCGCATATCATTAAACAAAAAATCTAAGTTTTCAATTTTCATCGTTATTTTACCAAATATTGAAATATATTATTGGTGCAATATTATCAAAAGTCAGTAATATACCACAACAAATTGCTTTTTACAATTCTTATAATTATTATTAATGATTGAAATAATGCATTCTATGTTGAAAAACTAACGGGACGCTGCGAGTTTTTAAAATCAAGATGCCATGTGTCCCTTTAAAACCATTCAGTAAAAGAAATTCAACACACATTAGTTTTATATAGTAGTTTATACTTATAATAGATATAAGAATATTTTATCAATAATATCTTTATCAGCACCAGAAGCATGCCCATTGTCATTAGTAACAACATAATTTTCATACGTACGTTGATTTGACACAGGTGCTAGAAGATGGTGTTATGCAGCACTGGTGTTTCAGACAAGATTTCACGTGGAAACTTCACAGTGAGCTGACTGTGTGCAGCGTTTACAAGGCAACTGTCACGTCAGTCTGCGTGAACGTATCCCACAATACCCTGTACTGGTGCGAGAAGGTCGAGGATGCGGCACGGGCAAATAAACCGACATATTGTGTCTACAAGAGGCACATCATTGAAGGTTTGTAACTTTAATTATTTTTTAATATAAAAGTTTACATGGCATTTTAAATATGGACTGGCATGGCCCAGTGTAGATAGCATAGTGAATTTGAAACTGAAGGTCCTAGGTTGAAGCCTCACTGGCTCCACTGAGTTTTGTCGCAGTGTTTATTAGCAAGACAATCTCCTTAGTCTCATTCGTCAGATGGGGACATAAACGAGTGGTCCCGTGTATTGAAATATATTCTCCGAGCCTTTAAAAGAAGCATAGGAATCTTTTCGTTAGTAAGAGCAGGACAGGTTCCCGGATTCTCTCTGGGGCACCTATAAATAACCTTTAAATAATTTGTCAATAAGCCATTAAACAACATTCAGTTTGCAGTTTAATTACAAATGAGAATCTGAGTAGAGGACATCTTGCAGCCTGTTTGGTCATCCAGATTGCCATCAAGAACTTCACGTTCTTGCATACCAGATTTGGTTATCCACGTTTTACATGGGTGATGGAAATTCCTGATCTTACACATGGGGGAAGATAAAAGTCATGCGCTGATATCAATAATGACATTTTCATGACCTCATTGTGTAAATAAACTTACAAAACGTTAGTAGTTGGCGATGTAAGTGCACAGAATGTAAATGATATGCAAGAAAAGTAATCAATCATGGGTATCCGGTTCATTCCATCCCTCGGTATAACTGTTTTAATCGGAACATCGGCAGAGCCTGGGTTCCGGAAAAAAACACTTATACCTCAGATTGGAATCGGATACTCATGAAAGATTCTTATATTGTTTATCGTTGTGTTGTAAACCTTCTCGTCTCTCACCACTGTGGGTTCGAATCCCACAGGGTTCTCGACTTGTAAGTGAGGAAGTGGTGTCGATTCTTAAAGATGCCAGGGGTGTACAGTACTGGTTCTACCCAGGAAAAGTGGGTGGTCTGCTTCCACCATAAAAAAATCGACCGTCATATAATTATAACATGTTTTGAAAACGACGTAAAACATCATACAAAATATAAGTTGGAGATATTGTCAACAGGCTGCCATTGTTGTGTATGATTTATAAATTTGAAGCAAGTGACATATCACCAATAGCCTAGCCTGTATTGTTTATCGATCATTAACTATGTAACTTCTCAGTACATGTGCATCGTCGGACATAAAGCCCATGTGGTAATTATTACTTGGGACCCGGTTAGCTATTAAAATGTGCCAGTCAAATGTAACTTATGTAAGACACATGCTAATATACTACATCAATGCATACACTTTGACCTTAAAGGGGTTGATGCACTATTTTCAAACACAATTTATTTAAAAGGGCTCTGAAAAACTCGAAAAAAGATATGACCGATTGAAAATTTGCAAAGAACGTAAAAGGGAGGCGGCCATCTTGAAACGATGATGTCATTGCGCCTTTTTACTATAAATGGCATATAGACAAAACACATTTTAAAGGAAAATAAATCACTGCAAATTGATTAAAAACTAAATATGTGTAAATTTTACGATTATTTTACATGTGCAGTGATTTTCTCTGTTTAAAAGACATTTTGTCACTATTCCATATATGGTAAAAAGGCACGATGATGTCATCGTTCAAGTTGGCCGTCTCCATTTATGTTTCTTTGCAAATTTTCAACAGGTCATATCTCTTTTATTTTTCATGGCATTTTGATATTACTTTCAGCTTTTTTTTCTTTTTTTTAGTGCCCTTTAAAATAAACCTTGTTTGAAAATAGGGCATCAACCCCTTTTCAAGGAAGCCCATACTTTATATATCCACTTTGTTTTCCAGATGAGATCAAGAAGAATTCCCTGAAGCTGGGCCCAGTGACTACGCTGATTAAGAACTGCCCCGACTGTCAAGTCTACCCACGAGGTCATGGCATCTTACTAGTTACAGAGTAGGTACCTGTTGATACATGCAGATGGTGCCACGCAATCTTGCCTTCTTCGCAATACCATAGCAGATTTGGTTATTTGGCAATCGTGAATTTTCACCCAGGCTTACAAGTCTCTATCATCCAGACACACTCAAGCTGACTGCGAGCGCTAGCGAGCGTCTGGACTCTTGGTTCATTAGAATGTTTGACCGATAGATGGCGCCAAACATCAAAACTGACTGCGAAGTGTCGTCATTTTGACCGCAACATCAGAGTGCACGTTGTATTACGCGCAACATTAATTCCGATGGATGTGTGCACGTCCTTATTAAATATACAGTAAACTTTGTTTTTTTGTAGTTTTTAGCTCTACTGGCCAAAGGCCAGGAGGGCTTATGCGATCACTTTTCATCCGTCGTCCATCTGTCTGTCTGTCTGTCTGTTAGCAATTTTATAAAATCGACATCTCCTCTGAAACCGTTTGAAGGATTTTGATGAAACTTCATCACAATGTTACTTGGGAGGGCCCCTCTCAGATTTGTGTTTTGCTGCCGCCAGACATCCAAGATGGCCGCCATGGCTAAAACTAGGTCAAATTTAAGCAAATTTCAAACGACATCTCCTCCGAAACCACTTATTCCATCCTACTGAAATATCATATACATGTTCCTTGGGTTGGCCTCTATCAAGTTTGTGTTTTTCGTTATCGTCAAATAATACAAATGGCCGCTACGGCGACCCAAAGTTTACATAGAGTTATATAGGAAAAGGTTAAAAATTACATCTTCTCTGAAACCGCCTGAAAGATTTTGATGAAACTTTAGCACAATGATATTTGGGACAGTCCCTCTCAGATTTGTGTTTTTCGCGGCCGCCAGTCATCCAAGATGGCCGCCATGGCTAAAACTAGGTCAAAGTTAAGGAAATTTAAATTTCAAATGACATCTCCTCCGAAACCACTTATTCCATTCTTGAGAAATATCATATACATGTTCCTGGTGTTAGTCTCTATCAAGTTTGTGTTTTTCGTTATCATCAAATAATCAAAATGGCCGCCACGGCGACCCAAATTTTACATAGAGTTATATAGGAAAAGGCTAAAAATAACATCTTTTCTGAAACCGCTTGAAGGATTTTGATGAAACTTCATTACAATAATCTTTAGGATAGTCCCCCTCAGAATTATGTTTTTCACAGCTGCCCGTCATCCAACATGGCCGCCATGGCTAAAATTAGGTCAAATTTAAGGTAATTTCAAACAACATCTCCGAAACCACTTATTCCATTCTTGTGAAATATCATAAGCATGTTCCTTGGGTTAGCCTCTATCAAGTTTGTGTTTTTTCGTTATCGTTGAATAATCAAAATGGCCGCCACAGCGAACGAAAGTTTACAAAGAGTTATATAGGAAAACGTTAATAATGACATCTTCTCTGAAACCGGTTGAAGGATTTTGATGAAACTTAATCACAATGATCTTTGGGATAATCCTCCTCAGGTTTATGTTTTTCGCGGCCGTCAGTCATCCAGAATGGCCACCATGGCTAAAATTAGGTCAAATTTAAAGAGATTTCAAACGACATCTCCGAAACCACTAAATCCATTCCAGTGAAATATCATATACATGTTCCTTGTGTTGGCCTCTTATCAAATTTGTGTTTTTTGTTATCGTCGAATAATCAAAATGGCCGCCACGACGACCCAAAGTTTGCAAAGAGTTATATAGGAAAAGGCTAAAATTGACATCTTCTCTGAAACCTCTTGAAGGATTTTGTTGAAACTTTATCACAATGATCTTTGGGATAGTGTGCCTCAGATTTTTGTTTTTCGCAGCCACCAGTTCTCCAACATGGCCACCATGGCTAAAACTAAGTCAAATTTAAGGAAATTTCAAACGACATCTTCTCCGAAACCACTTAATCCATTCCAGTGATATATCATGTACATGTTCCTTGGGTTGGCCTCTATCAAATTTGTGTTTTTCGTTATCATCGAATAATCAAAATGGTTGCCATGGTGACCCAAGGTTTACACCAGAGTTATATAGTAAAAGGTTAAATATGAAATCTTCTCTGAAACCTTTTGAAGGATTTTGTTGAAACTTTATCACAATGGTTGGCGTCTATTAAGTTTGTGTTTTTTTTCTTGCAATAATCAAAATGGCCGCCTTGGCGACCCAAAGTTTACATAGGAAAAGGCTAAATATGACATCTTTACACAGTAGAGTGTCTACAGGCCCTCTTGGGCCTCTTGTTCAAAACATAATATAATCTATATTACAAAATGATGTTTAACATTTATTTTTTTAGTATTAATCGTGATCCGCTGACTTTGTTTGGTGGCACTTTGATAACACAACATTGCGCATAACGTCACGTAATTTTTGACGCCGTCGTGACGTAGGGGGTGATTCCCATAGATTTCCATAACAAACTGAATTTGACCAATCAGCGGACGTCACGTAATTTTTGACGCCGTCGTGACGTAGGGCGTGATTCCCATAGATTCTCATAACAAACTAAAGTTGACCAATCAGCGGACAGTAGACCATCGTGTGGACTTCTTTGAGAGAAGTCTCGAGAGAGGTCTGGATGATCGAGACTACCAGGCTTACCCGAGTTTCTCCGCGATCCATTACAATCCAGTACATTTCACAAATGTCTAGTATTGATGATTATAATAGCTGCTGGAGAAAAGTTACCTTCACATAAATTAATAATGTACAACAGCTACCATCATACATTCCTGTGGCAGAGGTATGTTTTTAGAGAATAGCCCTTCAATTGAATTGAATGTTGTTTAGCGGCTCATCAACACAGTATATGTTATTTAGAGCCGCCCCAGAGAGAGGGGAATGATACATAGGAATCCGGGAACCGTGCCCTACTCTTATCAAATAGATTCCTATGGTTCTTTAACATGCTCGGAGGATAGACCGATACACGGACTGCCCGGTTTACGTCCCCATCCAACGGATGAGGCTATGGGAAAGTGTCTTGCCCAAGAACACACAGTGGCACCAAAGAGGATTGAACCCGGGGCCTCCGGTTACAAATCCGCCGCGTTACCGACTGCGCCACGCCAGCCCCTTCAATAATAGTCACTTTAAAGCATCCACATGGCTAAAATATGGATATTTTACGTCATTGTTACGCCATTTGAATACCCATTTACGATCCAAGTATATATGCTAAATATATTCAAATTTTTGTTTTCCTGTAACCCTACCGATTTCACTTTAATATGCTTCCAGTCAACTTTGATATGAGGGTAGTTGTAATCATGCACTATGGCTCCAGGATTACTTTGTGCTGTAACGCGAAAAATATTTTTATTTTTTTTATTAACATATTTTACCTTAAATATTTACATAAATAACCAGATCATAAGAGAAAACTGATAAAATGTCTATTTTACAGGAGCAATGCCCGCCAGGTGGCGCTATGTGTCCTACTATGTACACTGACAGGAAAGATAGAGGTTCTGCTGGGGGACGCGACAGTCCCCATGACCGACCTGAACTTACACACCCCTGTACAGTTTACGAAGATTGTCATGCGATGCTTGTCTCATATGCGAAAGGTAAGTTTTGTAGCTACACACTCATAAAAGGTATGATTTGATCTTACACACTTCTGTACAGTTTATGTATATTGTATTTAAATGTTTCTCTCATATGTGTAAGGTAAAATGTATATGACTGACCTAAATTTACACACCCCTGTATCATTTTAGCATATTGTCCTTAGATGCTTGTCACATATGCTAATGGTACATTTTGTATGACTGACCTGAACTTAGACACTCAAGCACTATTTATGCATTTTTGTCTCACATGTGTTAGGTAAATTTACACACCCCTGTACAGTTTACGCAGATTGTCATGCGATGCTTGTCTCATATGCAAAAGGTAAGTTTTGTAGCTACACACTCATAAATTGTCTGCATATTATCTTGAGATGCTTGTCTCATATGTGTAAGGTATGATTTGATCTTACACACTTCTGTACAGTTTATGCATATTGTATTTAAATGTTTCTCTCATATGTGTAAGGTAAAATGTATATGACTGACCTTAATTTACACACCCCTGTATCATTTTAGCATATTGTCCTTAGATGCTTGTGACATATGCTAATGGTACATTTTATGACTGACCTGAACTTACACACTCAACTTATGCATTTTTGTCTCACATGTGTTAGATAAATTTACACCCCCCTGTATAGTTTACACATATTGTCATAAGAGGTGTAATGTACGCTGTGTATGACCGATCTGAACTTACACAGCCCTTTTCCATTGATGCATATTGTATTGAGATGTTTGTCTAACGTGCTAATGGTACATTTTGTATGACTGACCTGAACTTACACAATCCTGTTCAGTTTATGTATATTGTTCTGAGATGCTTTTCGCATATGTTTAAGGTAACTTGTGTAGATTTACTTATGTACAGTTTACGCATATTGTTCTGAGATGCTTGTCTTATATGTGTAAGGTAGTTGATTGACTTGTGTACAATTTACGCATATTGTTCTGAGATGCTTGTCTTATATGTGTAATGTAGTTGATTGACTTGTGTACAATTTACGCATATTGTTCTGAGATGCTTGTCTTATATGTGTAAGGTAGTTGATTGACTTGTGTACAGTTTACGCATATTGTTCTGAGATGCTTGTCTTATATGTGTAAGGTAGTTGATTGACTTGTGTACAATTTACGCATATTGTTCTGAGATGCTTGTCTTATATGTGTAAGGTAGTTGATTGACTTGTGTACAATTTACGCATATTGTTCTGAGATGCTTGTCTTATATGTGTAAGGTAGTTGATTGACTTGAGTACAGTTACGCATATTGTTCTGAGATGCTTGTCTTATATGTGTCAGGTAGTTGATTGACTTGTGTACAATTTACGCATATTGTTCTGAGATGCTTGTCTTATATGTGTAAGGTAGTTGATTGACTTGTGTACAATTTACGCATATTGTTCTGAGATGCTTGTCTTATATGTGTAAGGTAGTTGATTGACTTGTGTACAATTTACGCATATTGTTCTGAGATGCTTGTCTTATATGTGTAAGGTAGTTGATTGACTTGTGTACAATTTACGCATATTGTTCTGAGATGCTGGTCTTATATGTGTAAGGTGAGTTGATTGACTTGTGTACAATTTACGCATATTGTTCTGAGATGCTTGTCTTATATGTGTAAGGTAGTTGATTGACTTGTGTACAGTTTACGCATATTCTTCTGAGATGCTGGTCTTATATGTGTAAGGTGAGTTGATTTACTTATGTACAATTTACGCATATTGTTCTGAGATGCTGGTCTTATATGTGTAAGGTGAGTTGATTGACTTGTGTACAGTTTACGCATATTGTTCTGAGATGCTTGTCTTATATGTGTAAGGTGAGTTGATTGACTTGTGTACAGTTTACGCATATTCTTCTGAGATGCTGGTCTTATATGTGTAAGGTGAGTTGATTTACTTATGTACAATTTACGCATATTGTTCTGAGATGCTGGTCTTATATGTGTAAGGTGAGTTGATTGACTTATGTACAATTTACGCATATTGTTCTGAGATGCTGGTCTTATATGTGTAAGGTGAGTTGATTTACTTATGTACAATTTACACATATTGTTCTGAGATGCTGGTCTTATATGTGTAAGGTGAGTTGATTGACTTATGTACAATTTACACATATTGTTCTGAGATGCTTGTCTTATATGTGTAAGGTAGTTGATTGACTTATATGTGTAAGGTAGTTGATTGACTTATGTACAATTTACGCATATTGTTCTGAGATGCTTGTCTTATATGTGAAAGGTGAGTTGATTTACGGGTGTTTAAAATACCCCTAACTGAATATATGTGAAATGATTTATTCTGCTCTTTTCGCAGTTACAGGGTAGGGCGAGTGTGGTACAGTCTTGCTACATCCATCACACACAGACACTTGTCCAACTACACAGCAATGGCAGCCTGTCGTCCAAATCTCCAACCATAGGTCAGTGATGCATATTCTTTCTCATACAAACAGTTGCTGGTGAGTTTATCTATACTTAAAGGAATGTAGGCATACGACCAAACAATCTTTATTATTGAGTGTTCTGAACAACTTTGGAAAAGATGAAAGAACTATCTTTCTTTTCTTTATTTCACCAAGGTTTACATATTAAGCAAACAGAATATCGAAATCGGATGATTTTGGTCTATGATAGTATTGATTTAAATGTGTCAGTTAAAAGACATCCCAAAACTTAAATACAGGTTGTACAGAATGAGTCTTTGACAGATTGGGGTGAAATTATGATCCAAATGAGAAAAGAAGCTTCGGGAAAATTGCTTGTCCGCATGGGGCACAAGTCTGAGTATCAAACTGGTAATCCAAAAGTTTGCAATTTTATCTGTATTAACCAAATGTCTACTTAATTGAATTTTATTTTTATCTCGGATTAATTTCTGTCGTAAAGTTTTGTCATTCTGCAAAAAAATTATCGAGTTTTGATTGGTCAAAGCACCGTAGACATGAGCCTTTGTCTACCTCGCATGATGTGAACATTTGACAGTTTTCCCTTGAGTGCTTCGTACTTTTAAAGAGACAAAAATGAAAATGGCAGAGTTTACCCTGTTGATTTGTTGTGAAAACTGACAATACATGTATTTCCTTTTTACCAGTTCTGCAATTTCCATTTTCGGAGGTAGAAGTCCGACAATTTGTTTGCACTTTTAAAGATAATAAAACATCAACCTTTGGACATGTTGGATAAATGGCAAATTTCAATATTAAAAAATCCACAAAATTTTGCAGCGTTTAATGATGATGTCAGGTGCGTAACCAATTAAAGATGTCACTTAGGAACGAAACTGGGGCATGATATGGGGAAATTTGTCAAATGAAAAAGAAAATTTGTTTAATGTTATTTTTATTTTTTTTAAATAAATAGTAAACACTTTGGAGTATGACAGATTTGTTATTTGTATTCTTCAAATGAAAGGGGACATGAACTTAACAACCTAATGGGGAATACATACTGAGGGAAAAAAGTTTAGCAAGTTTTTTATACTGTATACAAGATATACTGACATTTTGGGACTTTACGGGCTTGACCCCTACGTTCATTTATTTGTTACGTCATTAAGCTGTTCGACTGTTATTGATGTGTGTTTAATAAAATATTGTGTCTATGGCAGTAGTTTCTTGATTTTACAACCAAACAATTATTATTTTCAGGGTGCAACAAAAACTTTTTTCCATCAGTATATTTCCAGGCGTGGATTGTGAGCCCATGTCCCTTATCAAGAATCCTAATGGTTGCTTAGCGGACACAAGATCGAAAAGTCGTGGGTTCGATCCCCACCATGACCATATCAGTGCTGTCTCTAATTTTTGAAACAGTTGGCTACATTGATTTGACAGGCGGCTACCATTAGTGATTGAGCAAAGCGAGAGAGGTTGTTAGGGGGTCCGTGGGCATTCTCACCGGCGGATAAGCATGGGGGTCTAATTAACATGTAATCTCCTGTTTTTGGTGCTAATTAAGGTCAGGATTTTTAGTTAAATCATGATTCTTTCAGGGGATGAAATAATTCCATAATATTTGATACTGATTGCCAATAGCATGTTGTCATTTGTTTTTCAATCGGTCGAATCATTCATGGACTGACGCTTGATAAAGAGGATAGGGTGTAAAGTAACATTTTCAAAGTGTCCAGTTTCTTTTGCGACTGAGTATAGCTTACATTGAACAGGATTTGAAGCACAATCATTATTGTTACAGACGGCAAATCATCGTCAACAGATGTTTGTCTGGAAGATTTCGTTAGTGACGATATATTTGGCATGGTAACAATGACAGGATGTGTGTGCATTGTGTATAAAACAAGCATCAGGTATGAAATGGTATTACCAGATGTAACCCCATGTCCCCAGTCAAGAATAAAAAATAACTTCTGATACCTGATAATTATTTAGCAGCATGTACCAAAATATACAGTCCACACTCAGTATCTCGAATTTCAAGGCACCGGGAGAATAGAAAAGGAGAGTTATCCAAAGTTCGAATTAAACGATTATGGCAGACATGTCTTCAATTTTACACTATACATATATATTACAGATTTTAGCCGACTTTTAATGAAATACATGTTTTCTTTCTTCATATATGTTTATGAATATGTTTCGTTACTGTTATAATTTCATTCAGATCAAGGAGGAAAATGCATTTACCTAAATTACTGACTGTTATTACCACGCTCAAATTTGATACCTGTATTGCAGCATGCTACTTTCGTTTTGTCATTTTGTATATTCGTGCATAGCGTGTTAAAGCCGTATAAGAAAACGTTTTGGTAATTAAATAAATCAGCAAAATATTTATGATTTCATATTTTATTTAAAACATAGAAAGACATGTATACAATGACACAATATTTTCACAAATTATACATTTCGTCCATGTCAAATTATATAAATCTTATAATTGTTTTAACCCACGTGATGGCATTTGCTTTCAATTATCGTAAGCAATCTTCCTCGATAACAAGCCTTAATTTACCATGAAAATCAGAGACAAGAACATAAATTAACACACATGTCACAATGATTTAATTATTTGTGTCACAGGTCAAATCATCTCAGCAATTATCACCTTTTGTTTGCTTCACAATCAACTTCAATGCGGTTTGTGTTTGATCAAACTTGCATTCCTCACTTCAGTTGATCTTCGAATTAGCGAGTGTAAATTACTATATAGATCCCTGTTTGGGACCAGAAATATAGTTTGAATTAACGAATAATTCGACTTATCGAAATTTGACTTAAAAGAAGTCAAATTGCATAAAAATAGAAGGAATAAAATTGGGACCGTGAAAAAAATTCGACTTAAGCGGAAATTCGAAGTAAGCGAGTTTGAGTTACTGAGAGTGGACTGTACATGAAAAATTAGAAGATAATAATATTTTTCATGCCAAAAATAAATAGATCACCGTTGGTCTGTGTTTAGAAGAACAATTTTTTTTTTTTGAATAGATGTTGTTTGAAGAACTGATATTTAGATCAAAGGATTAATATTTTACTACATAAACCACACTATCAAAGCACTACACAAACCACACTATCAAAAGCACAACATAAACCACACTATCAAAAGCACTAAAAACAATTCACACTATCAAAAGCACTACAAACAATTCACACTATCAAAAGCACTACATACACCACACTATGAAAAGCACTACATAAAGCACACTATCAAAAGCACTACATAAAGCACACTATCAAAAGCACAACATAAACCACACTATCAAAAGCACTACAAACAATTCACACTATCAAAAGCACTACATAAACCACACTATCAAAAGCACTACATAAAGCACACTATCAAAACCACTACATAAAGCACACTATCAAAAGCACTACATAAACCACACTATCAAAAGCACTACATAAACCACACTATGAAAAGCACTACATAAACCACACTATGAAAAGCAGTATGTAAAGCACACTATGAAAAGCACTACATAAACCACACTATCAAAAGCACTACATAAACCACACTATCAAAAGCACTACATAAACCACACTATCAAAAGCACTACATAAACCACACTATCAAAAGCACTACTTAAACCACACTATCAAACACTACATGAACCACACTATCAACAGCACTACATAAACCACACTATCAAAAGCACTACATAAACCACACTATCAAAAGCACTACTTAAACCACACTATCAAACACTACATGAACCACACTATCAAAAGCACTACATAAAGCACACTATGAAAAGCACTACATAAAGCACACTATGAAAAGCACTACATAAAGCACACTATGAAAAGCACTACATAAACCACACTATGAAAACCACTACATGAAGCACACTATCAAAAGCACTACATAAAGCACACTATTAAAACCACTACATAAACCGAGCTATCAAAAGCACTACATAAAGCACACTATCAAAAGCACTACATAAACCACACTATCAAAAGCACTACATAAACCACACTATCAAAAGCACTACATAAAGCACACTATCAAAAGCACTACATAAACCACACTATCAAAAGCACTACATAAACCGAGCTATCAAAAACACTACATAAACCACACTATCAAAAACCTACATAAACCACACTATCAAAAGCACTACATAAACCACACTATCAAAAACACTACATAAACCACACTATCAAAAACACTACATAAACCACACTATCAAAAGCACTACGTAAACCACACTTTCAAAAACACTACATAGACCACACTATCAAAAGCACTACTTAAACCACACTATCAAAAGCACTACATAAACCACACTATCAAAAGCACTGCTTAAACCACACTATCAAAAGCACTACATAAACCACACTATCAAAATCACTACATAAACCAAACTATCAAAAACACTACATAAACCACACATATGGTTAATGATGGTGCATTGTAAACCTTCGCCTCTCACTGCTGCGGGTTCTAATCCCACTGGGAGCTCGACTTGTGAGTGAGGAAGTGTCGATTCTTACGGATGGCGGGAGGTGTACAGTACTGGTTCTACCCGGGAAAAGTTAGTGGTCTGCCTCCACCACAAGAAGTCGACCGTCATATATAACCTTACATGTGTTGAAAATGACGTAAAGCACCAGACAAACAAACAAACCATACTAATACCATGCCCTAAATAGAAGGTTAGGACTATAAACCTTTACGTTACAGACATATGTAACAGATTTTGAAATTAAGAGTTTTAATTTCTTGCTACAATGTTTGAAGAATTTGACCTATATATATTAAATAAATTGACCTGTGCATATATAAACTTTACCTCTGTACACAATAATTTGACCTCTGTACATAACTATTTGACCTTTTAACACAATAATTTCACCTCTGTACATACAAATTTGACCTTGACCTTTGTACACAAAAATGTTACGTCTGTACACAGTAATGTGACCTCTGTAGCAATAGTTTGACCTCTGTTTATTGAATTTGACATCTACACATACATGTATGAATTTGGCGTGCCTATAAATTATATGGATTTTCATTGAAATTCAAATACATGTGTTTTAAAAGATGGCTTGTTTGTTAACACTGGGCTTCTCTCGTTTACTGCAGAGTGTACAATATAACGTCGGGCAGACGCGTCAGTGGGAAGGAGGTCGCCGAGGATGTGTGTATAATGGGAGTGTGTGATACAACACTAGGGGGACAGCAGTCTGGAGTCTACACAAATCAGGATATCTGCCTAATACAGGTTATTAACAAGAATCACGGACATTTCACGAAAAACAGATTTTTTTAAGTGTGACCTCGAACTGAAGGTCATGACCAACCGTGAACTGAAGGTCAAGGTCATGGAAACTATGGTATTGTTGGATAACTAATTACAATATGTAACAACTGTGCTAATAGTAAATCAATTGTGAATCTAATTAATTATGTTGGAACATTATGTTAATAAATGTTAAACCCATCATTCCCTGCCAGTCACTTCAAATTGAAAGTTTCCTAGGCCCGCATTTTCTGTGTTCTTTTACCCTTAGCCCGCTAAGCACGACTATAATAGCCTTTGCGTCCATTGTAAACCCAGATCAGCCTGATCAGCCTGCGTGTAACACGCAGGCTGATCAGGGTTTACTGTGTCCGACATCACACAGTTTTTATTTACAGTATGTAAACATACACAACAGTCTATTAAATCATTTTAGAATTTATATTTAGAATTTTATGATTCTTGGTTGCAAGAAACTCATTAGTTATTGAGAGATACAAACAGTCCCACACTGAGTTGCATCATAATAGCATGACGTGATGTCACAATTATAAATACCAGAATGTGATGTCATAATACCAAAAAGTGCTGTCATGATAGAAACAACCAAATGAAAATATGATTAAAGCGTTCTGATCGGTTCAGTGATAAAAATTGGACCAATGAAAGCAGTTAATTTACAGCTCATTACATTCTCAGAGCTCACTGAGGTTTTACTTGACATTGAGTAAGTTCTCGAAATCCAGAAACACAAAATTCTAATAATAAAATAATTCTAAAATAATTTAATAGACTGTTTCAATTGAATTGTTGCTTAACGGCTCATCAAGACGTAATCTTAGTTTATTTTCAGCCATCCCAAAGGGAGGGGACGGATACATAGAAATCTGGGAACCCTATTCTGCTGTTACTACCAAATATGGTTCTTTAACACTTGGATTATGGTTTCTAATAACACTGTCCGGTTTACGCCCCTATCCGAAGGATGAGGGAAGGAGGCTAAAGTGGAATGCCTAGCCCATAAACACACCAAAGACACCTAGTAGCATTTAAGCATACCTGGTTTTATTACATTTTAAAGGTGCATTGCCAGGAAATATAGTTTTGACTAGTTATAATGTTAAAAATGCATTAATACATTTTAAAGGTTGCATTCCCAAAAAAAATTGTTTGCCTTGCTACAAATTTAAAAATGATGGTTTGAATAACTATAAGTAAAACTATCTTTTTCAGAAATGTTCATCTCCCAGTCAGCCAAGCGACAAGTGTTTGTTAGAAATGAGTCAGTTTCAGTCAGAAGCTGTCAGACTGTCTTATGTCGACAAGGTTTGTACTGCTTTAGGTTTAAATACAGAAATTAAAGGGACACGCGTCAATCTTGATTTTGTTAAAACTTCCTGCATCCTGTTAGTTTTCTAAATAATTTGCAAATTTTCAAATCATTATTAATTAAGAAATAATAAATACGTGTTTTATCGATGAATAGAATACAGTTAGGAGTTCGGAATTACAAGTATGTGAGCAGGGCTTCTAAAATTTTAAAATGCAAATCGGTCCAGGTTTTTTACTGCCGTAAGAATCGCACTTATTTTGAAAAAATCACTAAAATCGCTGTACCCCACCCACCATGTCAGCTGCACTATGCATTTTTTCCGTTTAGCCATAATAATATTGTTTTTCATCAATTAGCTTAATTAATACCAAATGTTACGACTAACGCAAACAATTTCGGTCCGACTTAAAAAAACAACGGTGTCAGGTTTGATCACTTTCCTTAATTAATGTCATTAATATTATACTTAAAGTTATTGTAAAAAAAAATCAAACAAACAATTAACACATCTCGGTATTTTAATTTTTTTTAATGACGCAAACAAATTTCAGTCCCAGCTTTGGCCACTTAAAAAAACAAACCGACGCAAGCAAACAGGCTAACACCTTACGATTAATGGTATATCAAAGAAATTACAGACGGTAACACTCGCTTCAGTGAACCGACAGAACGCGTGATATACTTTCACTGATCACACATCAAAGGCATGCTTACCTGGCTATAGACTCTTCCGGAAAACTCCCTACTATCGGTAATGGTTTAGTCCAAATTGACCAAATTGACCTACTTTCGCACAGCGAGTGACAAACATCGTGTTATGGATCAAAGAACATTGCCGCAAGGCAGGAGTGTGAAGGGCAATTGTAGATTTTTTAACGACCAATAGATAAAATATCTGGGACCGATTTAAACAGAGATTTTGGAAAGAAAAACGGTCCGGATAAACAGATTTCGGTCTAGGAACCGATAAACCGGCGATTATAGGAGCATGAGTGATTTAATTACTCGCATCCGAACGACTATTATTTCGATTCTAAATTGATAATAACCCCATTGTTTACGTTATTCTTGGGGCACTATATTATCTCGGAGCTTAAGGTAATCAGGCTGCTATGTTTACAGGCTGTTCCATTGAGCGCCCCCAAACGTTCTCAGCTCTTGTTCGAGATGCTTATTAATGTTATGTGTATTGATGCATTTATATCGGGTGTGTGCAAGGTTTGGGAGCATGGCAAGTTTGTTGTAATTAAAATTTCATTAAAATTACTGTTGAGTTTGTCTTTGTGACGTATATTTACCAAAATACTTATTTGCTTTCGTTCTGTGACGTTAACGGTTGAAAAAGTGACATCATGTAAAGTGGCGCTTCCAACGGATGAAAAATACGCGGGAAATTATTGGAACAGCCGTATTTTACCGTAAAATAACATACAGTTGTCTATCTTCTTTGTGTATATGAAAGTCTGCGTAGGTCGTGTTAGAATATTAATTATTTGAATGGGTCAAAGCAGTAAAGTTGCACAACATGTAAATTTATTAACCTCTAGCCCCGTGTGGTTGTCGTGGGCTCCGTTTGGTTAGGGGGCAAATAATAGGGCCACTGCAGATCCCGTTGGAGGGGAAGGCAGAGGGGTAGAACCCCCCTGAATTCATGTTCATTTTATCATTTTTTGTTCATGCTCATTAAAGGTCTTCATCATGACCCCTGCATTGTTTCAGGTGCCATCTCGCTCATATCACTAGAGCAGTGGTAGAAGAACAATAACGTGGCTCCAGCGTAAATGGAGTATCTACAATAGAACTTGCAGCGACTCTACAGTTCAGGGTGGGAAGGTTCTAGGCCATTTCTCCATATTTTATCTCTATGTACATGGAGGATGAGCCTGGCATGTTCATTCCTGTTAGGCGCCATATAACCTTTCATGTGTTGGTGCGCCTTAAAACCCCAATTCAATTCAATTCAGTTCAATTATTAGCCTCTAACTGTTGTATTTGAATGATTTACAGATGCAGAAGTACACATCTACTTGCCCCAATACAATGTCAATTGACTCACTCAGACAGAAGTGGATCGAGGGTCTGGGAACTCCACCCACGTCTAAATTGGTGGAGACAGTCGGTATGACTTGTATAATGTCCTTGAGAAAATTCTTTTTCACTTGATTTGTTTGTTTGTATGGGGTTTTAAGTCATTTTCAACACGTAAAGTTATATATGATGGTCGATTTTTTTGTGGTGGAGGCAGAGCACCCACTTTTCCAGGTTAGAACCAGTACCGTACACCTCCCACAATCCTTAAGAATCGACACTTCTCACAAGTCGAGCTCCCAGTGGGATTTGAACCCACACCAAAAAACGTGCCTTGAAAAGAGGGGCACATGGCCATCTTGAAGATTTATCAAGTATTTCAATTTGAACCTTGATTTATTAATCCGGTATAATTTTGACTGATACCTGCTCACATATAATTAATTAGAAGGTACTAAAATTTTGCTCGATTTTTTTTTTCAATTTCAGTTTATTATTATTCCCTCGCTTTCACAAAGTGAAGTGGGGGCTATATAGGTATCACATTGTCCGTAACTTCCCATCGCATCCCTTCACGTAAAACGTTTTTGTCCCATCCCGTCGCGTAACACATTTTCATTATGGAACTTGCATTTCTCGAACAGGTTTGAATTGGTTGTTCCCAAACTTCATATACACGTAACAACTGATGACCTTAGTCCCTCTGCATCACCCATTGTTGATTGCCTAATTTATTACAGAATTATGTCCCTTTGTTTGACTTCAGATATAAGCGGGGTTATTCATCACCTTCAGTGATAGTTGTAGTTCTACCATAAGTTTAAATATACAATTGGTAATTTAAAACATGCAAGCAATGTCAAAATACTATACATGTAAATGGGATGCCGCGAGTTTAAAAAACAATCAAGGCTGCCTTGTGATCCTTCAAGTAAATATAGTATCTGAATTAACATTAGTATCTTATATTGTTCAAAGCCTTTGACATTTAATATTCAAAGCATTTTGTCCATTACAGAGCCATATCTGACTGAATACTGGAAACTAGAAAGCATGCTGGCAGATGGTCTGACACAACCCCAGGTAATTGTTAGGGCGACAATGCTGTTTAATTGTTTATTGTCGATTATTGGGTATGCGTTTTATAGAATAACTTTATTATAATTCAATATTCATTTGTGCGTACTTTTAGAGGTAGTCTACTTTAATATTTGATTCATTTGCAACATCACTTCTGTGAAGCATATCTTGAATGTATCCAGAAGGAATCCATATTGATTACGTCATACTAGCATGGCAGCGCTTTGGATTCCCGCTAAAATAAATTTGCGTTCATATTCAAAGTAATCGTCAAAGTATTGCAATATCATGTAGCGGATTGCTCCATCATAGTTTATAAATATGCAAGCATATTAAAGATAAAACCTCCCATGTTGTAATATAATAATTATTCAATCAACACGTGTGGCTAACAGCCATATTGTTTATATAGCAACAGTGCACTATTTTTTGTCCCGTCGTGTTCCAGCTAACAAAACATCAAGATTTTGAACCTACCAGTCCAATGATATACACACCAGGTGTGATTCTGATGGTAGCCGAAATTTCCTGAGCTTTCACGAATGATTTTTGATTGTGTATCATTAGGTTATTCTGGCTTAAAATTCATTTGTGCATTGAGAGGGTAAACTTCTGTCATATATTTGTTTGTGCATTGAGAGGGTAATCTTCTGTCATATATTTGTTTGTGCATTGAGAGGGTAATCTTCTGTCATATATTTGTTTGTGCATTGAGAGGGTAATCTTCTGTCATATATTTGTTTGTGCATTGAGAGGGTAATCTTCTGTCATATATTTGTTTGTGCATTGAGAGGGTAATCTTCTGTCATATATTTGTTTGTGCATTGAGAGGGTAATCTTCTGTCATATATTTGTTTGTGCATTGAGAGGGTAATCTTCTGTCATATATTTGTTTGTGCATTGAGAGGGTATTCTTCTGTCATATATTTGTTTGTGCATTGAGAGGGTAATCCTCTGTCATATATTTGTTTGTGCATTGAGAGGGTATTCTTCTGTCATATATTTGTTTGTGCATTGAGAGGGTAATCTTCTTTCATATATTTGTTTGTGCATTGAGAGGGTAATCTTCTTTCATATATTTGTTTGTGCATTGAGAGGGTAATCTTCTTTCATATATTTGTTTGTGCATTGAGAGGGTAATCTTCTGTCATATATTTGTTTGTGCATTAAGTGCTTATTCTACTTTAACATTCAGTTGTGAACTGTAATATTCGTTTGTGCATAATAAGAGGTTATTATACTTGAATATTCTAGTTCGCATTAATGTTGTATTTTTTTTATAAACATATGCAACTGTAATGTGCCTATTTGATCCTTAGATTTATCAACACGCAATTAACAATTAGCTGTTGTTGAATATGCTTGAATTATTTTTGAGTGGGCAACTCATAATTCATTAAAATAGCAAAAGAAATTGAACGAATGTTGTTTAATGGCTCTTCAGCACATATAGGTTATTTAGTCGCTCCAGAGAGTGGGGAAGGATACATAGGCATCCGGGAAACTTCCCTACTCATACTGAAGAAAAAAATCCTATGGTTTTATAACATGCTTGTCTCCGTGGCCGAAGGGTTAATGATTTATCATTTTGCATTGTAAACCTTCTCACCTCTCACCACTGCGAGTTTGAATCCCACTGGGAACTCGACTTGTACGTGAGGAAGTGTCGATTCTTACGGATGGCGGGAGGTGTACAGTACTGGTTCTTCCCAGGAAAAGTGGTTGGCCTGCCTCCACCACAAAAAAACTGACCGTCATATATAACCTTACATGTGTTGAAAATGATGTAAAACACCATACAAACAAATTGTAGGATAGATGTCGTACACACGACTGCCTGGTTTACATTCCAATCAGATAGACAAAGCACATGAGA
The DNA here is from genome assembly GCA_037043455.1 of Cyrtodaria siliqua. NCBI lineage: Eukaryota > Metazoa > Mollusca > Bivalvia > Adapedonta > Hiatellidae > Cyrtodaria > Cyrtodaria siliqua. The sequence continues at coordinate 112,739 of JAWPHD010004227.1, forward strand.
AATTGTTTTGCCCAAGATCACACCAGACTTGAACTTGGGTCCTCTGGTTACAAGCCTACTGGGCCACACCATTGAAAAGGAAGAATTTCACAAAATACAGATTTTACAAGGCTGGTTTTGAAATTCGACATTTTTAAACGGTACAATAGGATTATTACTAGAGTAACGTGTTCTTGAAGTTTGTATCACCTCGAGTAGGTAAATGCCAGATCTGGCATTTACCTACGAGAGGTGATACAAACTTCCAGAACACGTTACTCTGGTAATTATCCTTTTATTATATACCTCTTACACATCATTCACATAGACATATTTGCATTGCTATTGCATACACATTCAATAAAGCATATTATTTATCGATAAAGTGCAGGGGGAAAATGTATGTAGTTTTAAGGTGTTGGTGTTCATTGGTCTGACCTACTTGTTTTGTTTGTATGACGTAACATCGTCTTGACGTTCTCGCGCATAGTGGCGTAAAACTTGCTTGAATCATTGGAAAAACCGCTGTTCTATTTTTAGTAAGATAGTGATACAACTTCTATTTTTAGTAGCATAGTGATAACCTGTAGTGTGATACATTATGAAAATATAAGCTTGTATATTATAAAGGTACCTCATTTATTTGTTTGCATCCACACAATGTAAACATTTGCTCTTCTAGGCACTGTTAAGACTTTACAATAATAAAAGCTATTGTAGTGAACAATAGCTCTTGTTTATTTTGTTGGATTTTTTATTTTTATTTTTTTTTAAAAAAAAATTTAAGTAATTAATTTTGATGGCTTATTGACGTTGTCTTAGGGCGAATGTGTCGTAGGGTGAACAGCGCAACATTTTCGTACTACTGCGCAGTGCGCATCGTAATATTTGCCCTGTTATCATGACCATGCCACTCAGGGTCCAAATTTAACACATACTTGCTAAATGCAAGTAGATTTTTGCAGATTGCAAGTAGAAAATATTAACACTCGCTAATTTTTTCAAGTAATAAAAGAAACCCACTAGGTCTCGGTCTACATTTATTTACGGAAAATATTTATTTAACTTAGATAGGTGGATATAAGTAATTATAATTATACTTTATTACATTCCTGCATCCCGGCTGAGTGTGAAAATATATTTATAGCCACTCTTCTAAAATCAATCGAGTTTTAAATTGTTAACTTGAATAATGCAAGTACCTTGATTAGAGTAGCAAGTAGAAAACCTTCGCACTTGTTTTAAGTTACTAAAAATATTAAATTTGATCCCTGCTTCTGGTAATTAATGCATTTACTTTGCTATCTAACAACTTTCATTGAAATTGGTTTCGTAATTAATACGCGTCATATGTGAAAACCCCGCCGGCCCCTGGAACTTCCTCATCAGCATCAGACCACCATGCAGATAAGCACATGCAGATATAACGCTTTATAACTCTGGTTATATTTGCGCCCCCAAAAAATCGTAGAATGGAACCAATGCAATCATGTTTAGGTTTACCGTGTCCGGTCTAACTGTTAATATGTTACTTAAACAGTCCGTGGTGTCCTGACCTGATTGGTTCTATTCATCGGTTTTGTTACTCGACCACTGCTGTCTTGCCTCTGCATAATTCTGTCTTGTACTAGCTAGGGTCAACCAAGTACGTTAGTACCCCTTCGATCATGACCGCCTCGCAACCGTGCGTCTCAAATCTCAGTTTTTTTTAAACTGCCTCGGTCCAACCGGACTGCCTCGGTCCAGCAGGACTGCCTCGGTCCAATGGGACTGCATCAGTCCAGGACTGCCTCGGTCCAATGGGACTACATCAGTCCCTTTGGACTGCCTCGGTGAGTGCAAGCCTCACTGCCTTCTGTCATGATCGCCTCAGCCTTAGTCGCCAGCTTGCTAAATGGACCGGGCATGTCGAGCCCCCTTTTGCCAAATATATATTATATTATGTTGTAAATATTGTTATTACATGAGGTTGCTATTTTATAATAAATAGTAAACTTTACTTTATTGTCGTTAATCATCCCTGCCAGTGTTGGACTATGTAAAAAATTCTTTGAAGCATGGCAGTTTAATTTGTTTAATATGATGTTTTAAACAGTTATATATGATATGTGACTGATATACTGTATAGGAATTTCTCAAAACATTCTTTATAAAAAAAAGTACTGTGTATCTAATGGAAACTTCATACGTCTCTCTCTACCTCTCCATCCCTCCCTCTCTCTCTGTTTTTTTGGTCCTTTTCTTTCGTTCATTTCTGTTACTTTCTAGTCTCTGCCACTGAATGCAACTTATTTCTTGCAATACATTCATGTAAAACAACACTTTTAGTTTAATATAGCTGTTTTGTGTTATTCAATGATTGCATTCATGTATATGTAGCTTTGTACTGTCATAAACCATATACTGTGTTTGCATATATGTATTAAAAGAAATAAAATATTGAAAATGACGCTAGTTTCATGATAAAGTCAACATTACTTTTGCCATTGGTTTTTAGCTCTACTGGCCAAGGGCCAGCAGAGCTTATAGGATGGCGAGTTGTCCGTCGTCCGTCCGTCGTCCATTGTTAACTTTTGTCTTGTTAGCACGATAGGGCCTTCATTTTTCATCCAATCTTTACCAAACTTTAACAGGTTGTTAAAGGGAACATAGCGACACAGCCAAACAATCTTTATTATTGAGAGTTCTTAAAAACTTGGAAAAGGGTGAAAAAATTATCAAAATCGGATGATAAACAAAGAAGATATGATCGTTTGAATGTTTTGTTGAAACGGATATGGAAGCTGCCATTTTTAGAGCTATGACATCGCAGTTTTAAATGACCATATATGGAATATCGATAAATATGCAAATGTACTCATTTATAAGGGAAAAAATTAAAGTAACTATATGAAGAATATGTATAACTAATGGCAATGATGCTTTATATGCTCAGTTAAGGAGTTGGCATTCATTTGCAGTGATTTGCTTTGCTTTAAATGATATTTATCAGTATTCCATATATGGTCAAAATGGCGGCTCCCATATCCATTTTAGTACAACCTTCAAATGATCATATCTTTTTTGTTTATCATCCGATTTTGATAATTCTTTCACCTTTATGCGTGTTTTTCAGAACTCTCAATAAAAGAGTGTGTTTAGCTGTGTCGCTATATTCCCTTTAATATCAATGAAAGCTCGGACAAGTTCGAAAACCAGCCAGATCTGAATAATTTCACCGGAGTTATGGCCCTTGTTTTGCTGAAAAATGCCATATTAAGCCTTGTGAACACTCTAGCACCTTCATGTATTATTTGATCTTTACCAAACTTGCACAGATTGTTAATATCAATGAAAGCTCGGACTAGTTCGAAAACCAGCAAAATCGGATCAGTAACACCGGAGTTATGGCCCTTGTTTTTTCTGAAAATTGCTATTTTCTGCCTTGTGAATGCTCTAGCACCTTCATTTATTATTTGATCGTTAATCAGATTGTTAATACCAATTATAGCTTGAACATGTTCGAAAATTAGCTGAATTGGGGCAGTAACACCAGACTTATGGCCCTTGTTTTTTCTGAAAAATGGCATTTTCTGCCTTGTGAACACTCTAGCACCTTCATTTATTATTTGATCTTTACCAAACTTGCACAGATTGTTAATTTCAATGAAAGCTCGAACAAGTTTGAAAACCAGCTAAATCGGATCAGTAACACCGGAGTTATGGCCCTTGTTTTTTCTGAAAAATGCTATTTTCAGCCTTTTGAACACTCTAGGGCCTTCAATATTAATCGGATCTTTACTTAACTTTGCCAGTGTCTTTATATCAATGAGCTCGAACAAGTTCAAAAATCGGCAAGATCGAAATAATTTCAACGGAGTTATGGCCCTTGTTTTGCTGAAAATGCCATATTAAGCCTTGTGAACACTCTAGCACCTTCATTTATTATTTGATCTTTACCAAACTTGCACAGATTGAATATCAATGAAAGCTCGGACAAGTTCGAAAACCAGCTAGATCTTACCATTAACAGCCGAGTTATTGCCCTTGATTTAGTTAAAAATGCTATATTTTGCCTCGTTAAGACTTTATTTTTCTTTACCAAACTTTGTCAGATTGTCAATAAAAGCTCGTCAAGTTCGAAAACGAGACAGATCGGACCAGTAACAGAAGAGTTATGGCCCTTGATTTTGTTAAAAATGCTATAATTTGCCTCGTCTTACGAAAGGGCCTTCATATTGCATCTGGTCTTTGCCAAACTTTACCAGATTTTATGCCTTTTTTTTATATATATTTTTTTCGATTTTTTTTTTGAATTTTTGATTCTTTTTGATTTTTTTTTAGCTCTATGTTGGACCAGTCGGACCAGTCGGACCAGAAACAGAGAAGTTATGGCTCTTGATTTAGTTCAAAATGCTATATTTTGCCTCGTTAATACGGTAGGGCCTTCATTTTTCATCTGATCTTTACCAAACTTTACCAGATTCTTTAGTTATGGCCCTTGATTTAGTTGATTAGCTGTATTTTGCCCAAAACTTTCAAAAGAAACGTAAATGGCAGTCTCTCGCTTCATTGATGTTATAAGAGCCATGTTATAGCCAGTAGAGCGTCCACAGGCCCTCTTGGGACTCTTGTTATCTGAAATGAACAGAAATAATAAATACTGCTGATGTAAATACAAACAGGTACAAGTGTTGTATTTCTGACATTAACAATTTCAGTTGATAAGGGAGATGAAGTCCCCTTCAGTAGCAGACGAGGTGGGGCACCTCCTGGATCCCAGGTCACCGGTAGCTAGGCCATCACGTCAGGCGCAGTTACTGCTACTGTCACAGTGGTACCCAGACAACACACTCGTAGCACTGCTTTCACAAGTACACTTGGGGGATGGTAAGTTTGGATTTTCTGCTGTCACAGTGGTACCCAGACAACCCTTGCTGCATTGATTTCACAAGTACACTTGGGGGATGGTAAGTTTAAATGTTCTACTGTCACAGTGGTACCCAGACAACCCTTGCTGCATTGATTTCACAAGTACACTTGGGGGATGGTAAGTTTTAATGTTCTACTGTCACAGTGGTACCCAGACAACCCTTGCTGCATTGATTTCACAAGTACACTTGGGGGATGGTAAGTTTTAATGTTCTACTGTCACAGTGGTACCCAGACAACCCTTGCTGCATTGATTTCACAAGTACACTTTGGGGATGGTAAGTTTTAATGTTCTACTGTCACAGTGGTACCCAGATAACCCTTGCTGCATTGATTTCACAAGTACACTTGGGGGATGGTAAGTTTTGATTTTCTGCTGTCACAGTGGTACCCAGACAACCCTTGCGGCACTGATTTCACAAGTACACTTGGGGGATGGTAAGTTTTGAGTTTCTGCTGTCACAGTGGTACCCAGACAACCCTTGCGGCACTGATTTCACAAGTACACTTGGGGGATGGTAAGTTTTAATGTTCTACTGTCACAGTGGTACCCAGACAACCCTTGCTGCATTGATTTCACAAGTACACTTGGGGGATGGTAAGTTTTGATTTTCTGCTGTCACAGTGGTACCCAGACAACCCTTGCGGCACTGATTTCACAAGTACACTTGGGGGATGGTAAGTTTTAATGTTCTACTGTCACAGTGGTACCCAGACAACCCTTGCTGCATTGATTTCACAAGTACACTTGGGGGATGGTAAGTTTTGATTTTCTGCTGTCACAGTGGTACCCAGACAACCCTTGCGGCACTGATTTCACAAGTACACTTGTGGGATGGTAAGTTTTAATGTTCTACTGTTGCAGTGGTACCCAGACAACCCTTGCTGCATTGATTTCACAAGTACACCTGTGGGATGGTAAGTTTTAATGTTCTACTGTTGCAGTGGTACTCAGACAACCCTTGCTGCATTGATTTCACAAGTACACTTGTGGGATGGTAAGTTTTAATGTTCTACTGTTGCAGTGGTACCCAGACAACCCTTGCTGCATTGATTTCACAAGTACACTTGTGGGATGGTAAGTTTTAATGTTCTACTGTTGCAGTGGTACCCAGACAACCCTTGCTGCATTGATTTCACAAGTACACTTGTGGGATGGTAAGTTTTAATGTTCTACTGTTGCAGTGGTACCCAGACAACCCTTGCTGCATTGATTTCACAAGTACACTTGTGGGATGGTAAGTTTTAATGTTCTACTGTTGCTTTGGTACCCAGACAACCCTTGCTGCATTGATTTCACAAGTACACTTGTGGGATGGTAAGTTTTAATGTTCTACTGTTGCAGTGGTACCCAGACAACTCTTGCGGCACTGCTTTCCCAAGTACACTTGGGGGATGGTAAGTTTTAATGTTCCAGCACATGAATATCAAAGATACTTATAAGAAGTGTTGGACCAATGAAAACCTTAGTTCAGCAAAAGTGAGAAGATTCAATCCATTCTTATGGAACTCACTGAGTTTCTACTCTACACTAAGTAATGAGTTTCTTGAAATCAAGAATCACGAAATTCTAAATATAAAATAATTCTAAAATGAGTTATAAATATGAATCAGTTGCATCCGTTTGTATCCTCCTGTCATCCGTTTGTATCCTCCTGTCATCCGTTTGTATCCTCCTTTCATCCTCCTGTCATCCGTTTGTATCCTTCTGTCATCCGTTTGTATCCTCCTGTCATCCTCCTGTCATCCGTTTGTATCCTCCTGTCATCAGTTTGTATCCTCCTGTCATCCGTTTGTATCCTCCTGTCATCCTCCTGTCATCCGTTTGTATCCTCCTGTCATCCGTTTGTATCCTCCTGTCATCCTCCTGTCATCCGTTTGAGTTTATACTTCCTTCCAAAGAATCTCCCAAGGACATTTTGTAGATACATTTCACATTTACGGAAAATCATTATTTTTTAAATTAAAATATGTGCTAATAGAACCTTTACTGGGTTAAACATTCGAAATAGCAATCTCTGCCAGAGTCATTACATTGACTCTGTCAACTACAAAGAAAGTAGGGCGAACGGTTAGGTCACGTGATTATTCAAAAAAGTGATGACGATATTTAAAATAAATCATCTTGCGTGATCCGCAAAGATAAAATATAGACCTCTATTCAATATTTTCAAATTGTTTTTCTACGAGTTAATATTTTTTAGTAATTTTCTGCTATCGAGCTTCAGTTTGAAATGTTTACATATTCGTATCGATTGAGGAGACCTAAGTACGTATTATTTTTGCAGTAAAATAGTCCCGATTAAAACTGAATTGTTTTCATGCATTATTTCAAATCTTGCAACATCTAATTTGCAGATATTCTGAAAATTATACATGAGAAATAAATCCGTTTCAGGCAAAAATATTTCAATTTAACAGGTTTTACCAAAATCTTGTAATTTAGTAGTTAGCAGAGATATATGTGAGTGCAAGGAACGATAACTTTGCATGGAGATTTTATACATTGATATGTAAGGAACGATAACTCTGCGTGGAAATTGTCGAACTAGCAGTATGGAAAGACTGGAATTTCTTACTTTTGAAATAAGATAATTTTTAGCTCTACTGATCAGAGATCAGCAGAGCTTATGCCGTGGTGCGGTGTCTGTCGTCCTTCTGTAAACTTTTTTTGTAGCGACTACGGCACTCCTCTGAAACTACTGAATGGATTTTTATGAAACTTTACAGAAATGTTGCACATGAAGTCTAGTTGATCCTAGCAAATATTCATGTTGATGTGAAATCTAATATGGCCGCAAAATCTAAAAATAGATTTTTAAAAAACAAGTTTGTAGCGACTACTTCTTGAAAACTCTAAGTGATATTGATATGGGACTTTTTCTAAAATGATCAGCATGAGATGATGTTGGTCCTTGTCGAAAATCGTTTTGATTCGACGTTAAACATGGCTGCCAGCAGCCATCTTTGTTTACATAGAGTTATTTAGTAAAAACTTGTAGCGACTACTCCTCTGAAACAAATAGACGGATTTCCATGAAACTTTACAGGAATGTTGCTCTTGATGTCTAAATGATCCTAGCAACCTTTCAGAAATTCAAGATGGCCGCCACAGCTAAAAATAGATTTTCAAAAAAACAAGTTTGTAGCGAGTGCTTCTTGAAAACTACAAGTGATATTGATATTGGACTTTTTCTAAAATGATCAGTATGGAATTATGTTGGTCCTTGTCGAAAATCGCTTTGATTCGATATTAAACATGGCTGTCAGTGGCCATCTTTGTTTACATAAGAGTTATCTAGTAAAAACTTGTAGAGACTACTCCTCTGTAACTACTTGATGGATTATCATGAAACTTCACAGGAATGTTGCTCTTGATGTGTAATTGATCCTAGCAAAATTTCAGTTTGGCTGGAAATTCAAGATGGCCACCATGGCTAAAAATATATTTTCAAAATACAAGTTTGTAGCGACTACTTCTTGAAAACTATAAGTGATATTGATATGGGACTTTTTCTAAAATGATCAGTATGACATGATGTTGATCCTTGTCAAAAATTATTTTGATCTGACGTTAAACATGGCCGCCAGCGGCCATCTTTGTTTACATAGAGTTATATAATGAAAAATTGTAGCGACTGCTACTCTGAAACTACTTGACGGATTTTCATGAAACTTCAGGAATGCTGATCTAGCTATCAAAAACCTATCAGTAGAGCTTCAAGGTCATTGACCTCTTGTTAAGATTGTTATATGTCCTATTCAATATTGTATGAAATTTACATTGCTTTCCCAATTCATTTTCCCAATTCATTTTCTCAATTCATTTTCCCAATTCATTTCCCCCAATTCATTTTCTCAATTCATTTTCCTAATTCATTTTCTCAATTCATTTTCTCAATTCATTTTCCCAATTCATTTTTCCAATTTATTTTTAGCTTATGTGATCACTTTTCGTCCGTCGTCTGTCCGTCCGTCTGTCTGTCTGTCTTTTAGCAATTTTATAAAATCGACATCTCCTCTGAAACCGCTTGAAGGATTTTGATGAAACTTCAGATTTGTGTTTTTTGCGGCCGCCAGTCATCCAAGATGGCCGCCATGGCTAAAACTAGGTCAAAATTAAGGAAGTTTCAAACGACATCTCCGAAACTACTTATTCCATTCTACTGAAATATCATATACATGTTCCTTGGGTTAGCCTCAATCAAGTTTGTGTTTTTCGTTATCGTCGAATAATCAAAATGGCCGCTACGGCGACCCAAAATTTACATAGAGTTATATAGGAAAAGGTTAAAAATGACATCTCTGAAACCACTTAAGGATTTGATGAAACTTAATCACAATGAGATTTAGGATAGTCCCTCTCAGATTTGTGTTTTTCGTGGCCGCCAGTCATCCAAGATGGCCGCCATGGCTAAAACTAGGTCAGATTTAAGGAAATTTCAAACAACATCTCCTCCGAAACCACTTATTGCATTCTTATGAAATATCATATACATGTTCCTTGGGTTAGCTTCTATCAAGTTTATGTTTTTGTTATCGTCAAATAATCAAAATGGCCGCTCCGGCGACCCAAAGTTTACATAGAGTTATATAGGAAAAGGTTAAAAATTACATCTTCTCTGAAACCGCCTGAAAGATTTTGATGAAACTTAAGCACAATGATATTTGGGAAAGTTCCTCTCAGATTTATGTTTTTCACGGCCGCCAGTCATCAAAGATGGCCGCCATAGCTAAAACTATGTCAGATTTAAGTAAATTGCAAAAGACATCTCCGACGAAACCACTTATTCCATTCTTGTGACATATCATATACATGTTCCTTGGGTTAGCCTCTATCAAGTTTGTGTTTTTCGTTTTCGTCATATAATCAAAATGGCCGCCACGCGACCCAAAGTTTACATAGAGTTATATAGGAAAAGGTTTAAAATTACATCTCCTCTGAAACCGCCTGAAAGATTTTGATGAAACTTAAGCACACTGATATTTGGGATAGTCCCTTTCAGATTTATGTTTTTCGCGGCCGCCAGTTATCCAAGATGGCCGCCATGGCTAAAACTAGGTCAAATTTAAGTAAATTTTAAACGACATCTCCGAAACCACTGATTCCATTCTACTGAAATATCATATACATGTTTCTTGGGTTGGCCTCTATTAAGTTTATGTTTTCCATTATCGTCGAATAATCAAAATGGCCGCCACGGCGACCCAAAATTTACATAGAGTTATATAGGAAAAGTTTAAAAATGACATCTTCTCTGAAACCGCTTGAAGGATTTTGATGAAACTTAATCACAATGATCTTTGGGTTAGTCCCCCTCAGATTTGCGTTTTTGGGGCCTCCAGCCACTATGGCTAAACTTAGGTCAATTTTAAGGACATTTATCAAACGACATATTACCACTTTTAACATTCTAGTTAAATATCATATGCATGTTCCTGTTGTTGGCCTCTATCAAGTTTGTGTTTTTCGTTGTCGTCAAATATTCAAAATGGCCGCCACGATAACCCAAAGTTTACATAGAGTTTTATATAGGAAACATGTTTCTTGGGTTGGCCTCTATCATGTTTATGTTTTTGAATCACATCATACAAGTAGAGCGTCTACAGGCCCTCTTGGGCCTCTTGGCTCAATTCATTTTCTCAATTTATTTTCCACATTAGAGGACCTTGATGCCTATTTGTAAACTGTCTTTTTGTCTTTAAGTGTGACTTGATTGATCTATTCCAAATCAGATCATGGTAATTTAATAACAAATGACCATTTAATGCAGTGCTTCAACTTATATGGGCAAAACTGATTGATTATTGACGCAGATTGTCTGATGTCGTGTTCGCAGAGACGATATATTGATTTTGAAAGAGTAGTAATTTAATGTTCTGGTTATTAAGAATGGTTAAAGTCAAAACATACTGAGACTTGTTGTTCTTAAAGGGACACTTGGCAATCATGAGGTCTGTTTTACACATGTTCATTGACTGATTGATTGAATTGGATTTTATAGTCGCACCAACAGCTAATGTCATATGGCGACTTTCCAGCTTCCATTGGTGGAGGAAGACCACAGGTGCCCCTCCGGGCAATTTTCATGCACGGGCAGGCACCTGGGTAGAACCACCGACGTTCCTTTACACATGTTTAACCATCAAAACAAATTCCGCAAACATCTTAAAAAGTGTATACTTTTGTAATTCTTAACCACCTAACTTGATTTTTTTTTTTGGTAAGTTTTTGCTAGAACTCAATTTAAGTTTTCAGAAATATTCAAAAACAGCAGCTTTTAAGTTGCGTAATATTTTCTCATGAAGTAAACTTAAAGGGACACACGGCAATCTTGAAGTATTTGAAATGGGTGTCTCGATTTATATATCCAGTATCATTTTTACTTTAACCCTGGTTACATTTAAATAAATCAACATGTAAGTATTCACTATTTCGTCTTATTATACTATAAGTTTTAATATTATTGGTGCAATAATATCAAAAATTAACAATTTGCAAAAATAAATTGCTTAATACTATTCTTATAATTAATATTAATGATTGAACAAATGCAAGTTATGAAGAAAAACTAGCGGGATGCCGTGAGTTTTTAACAAATAAAGATTGCCATGTGTCCCTTTAATAGCCAAACAATGTGTGTAGAATTAGAATAGAAAGTGTAAAATGTTAATAATGTTGTTGTTTTTACTTATATAAAGCATATAAATTCCCAAAAAAGAATAGACTGACGATAATTAATTTGCATATTTAATTGCCTTTGAAATTAAATAAAGTGCTTATAGAAACTCAGGTTAATATTCACTATAGTAGCATGAAAAGATTCTTTCTTTCAACATATTTTTTTGTGAAAATGCTATGTGTCCCTTTAAGTGTTTAGTATAAATATTTACATTGCTTCCTGGATTGAATTGAATTGGGTTTTAAGGCGCACCAACACATGAAAGAATATATGGCTATGGCACAGGTTGAAGGAACGTGTTGGGACTGAAAAAAAATTTTGAAAAAAAAAAAAAAATTGAAAAAAAAAATTGAAAAAAAAGTCTGAAAAAAAAGTCTGACATTTTTTTTTTTTTTTTTTGGACTACATTTGTACACACACCTCAAAACATCAAATAAATGAAAAACTGTACACCAAAAACAATCCTACCCAAAATTCTAACCCCGTGTAAGAGATATGAACAAGGTCACTAAGAGCTCGTTGGAGACTTTTCACATCATGTGTTTCCATCCTCGATTACAAATCACACATTCAACATTTTTTCAAATCTACTTGCGAGTTCCATCAAAATATGAACATACTTTCAAAAAAAGTTTACTTCAAACCCCAATTCCAACCAGTTTCTTTGCTACGAACATTGAAAGTCCAAAAAGAGCGAACATCACCGAGGTCGGCAGTTTACAATTAGGATTTTGAAAAATGCACCGACACGGAAAAGCCGATAAAACTCTCATTTTAGGGATACCAGCAATATTTTTACACGGGATCGTTACAGTACGTATTCATTGATCGATTTATAGCAATTACCTGCATTTATATCCGTCAATAGCGCCCAAAAAGACGATTCTTCTCGCGGAACGTGTAACTTTTGCCCAGGGAAGTAGATGCATTCGCACCGTCTGTCCGAGTTAGACGGTGCGAAATCCTAATTGTAAACTGCCGACCTCGGTGATGTTAGCTCTTTTTGGACTTTCAATGTTCGTAGCAAAAAAACTGGTTGGAATTGGGGTTTGAAGTAAACTTTTTTTGAAAGTATGTTCATATTTCGATGGAACTCGCAAGTAGATTTTAAAAAATGTTGAATGTGTGATTTGTAATCGAGGATGGAAACACATGATGTGAAAAGTCTCCAACGAGCTCTTAGTGACCTTGTTCATATCTCTTACACGGGGTTAGAATTTTGGGTAGGATTGTTTATGGTGTACAGTTTTTCATTAATTTGATGTTTTGAGGTGTGTGTACAAATGTAGTCCAAAAAAAAAAAAAAGATTTTTTTCAGACTTTTTTTTTTCAGACTTTTTTTTCAAATTATTTTTTTTCAAATTATTTTTTTTTCAATTTTTTTTTTCAGTTTTCAGTCCCAACACGTTCCTTCAACCTGTGGGCTATGGCTCCTAACAGGCATGAACATGCCAGGCTCATCCTCCATGTACATCGAGATAAAATATGGAGAACGGGCCTAGAACCTTCTCACCCTGAACTGCAGAGTTTCTGCAAATTCTATTGTAAACAATCCATTTACGCTGGAGCCACGTTTATTGTTTTTCTGCCACTGCTCTTGATGTGAGCGAGATGGCACCTGAAACAATGCAGGGGTCATGATGAAGACCTTTAATGAGCATGAACAAAAAATGACAAAATGAATATGAATGTGGGGTGGGGGGGGGTCCTACCCCTCTGCATGTGACGGTGTGTTTGCAGTGGTTGTATTCTACCCCGGCAACCACACGGGGCCACACTAGAAGAACTAATCGTGAAAAATGTTCAAAAACTGCTTTCTTCAGAAAGTTGTTATAATTGAAATCGATTATTATAATAAGTAGTTTAGAAGTTATGTGGATTTAAAAACAGCAGTTTTATCATAGTAAGCCAATGACGTCATATTTTAAAAAAAAAAGTCTGCATACTGCAGTACACTTTGATTATAAAGCATAAAATAAAAAGAAAATTTGTTTTTGTCGTAAATAACTGATTTTATTTCATCTCAAAGTGCCCCCCAGTCGGTGGTGGGGTGTTAAGAATCAACCGACTGCTCGTTACTTAGCAGAGGGGTAGAACCCCCCCCCCCCCCCCGAAATGTAACCCACCTGTTGACCGTGGGTGGCGACCCGTGTCGTTGGAGAAGGGAGTCCTGGTGGTTGAGTGGCGCGGAGAACTGGTAGTTATCTCCACGTTGCAACACACCACTTTGGTCCGGACTTCAACTAGACGGGCGGTCAGATTTGGCCCGATCTGATCAATCGGTTTGTCACGCCAGCTATAAGAGATCCGACCTTATTATTCAGACAGTACCAGTACACTGTATCTTAACTTACTTTTTATATTGTTCTACTTCAAACATTATATAGATAGGGTCCTTTATGGCGGTGGCGCACGGGCTAATCATGTATTTCAAAACGCTATATGGCTATACTTGTGCCACTTTTTAAGCGGAACATAAGTGCGGCTCTTTGACTTTTTAGTTAAAGGGTTATGTCCGCTGGGTGGTATGGGGGGTCTGATGCGTTAGCTTTATATGAGTATACCTTCTACGTATTCTTGGCATTTTGCTGTTGGATATCCACAGCAAATGTCCCCTTGTTGGACTCCGACGTGGGTGAGAAGCGTGGAAGATGAATTCTTAACGCCACATCATGGCATCACAAAACGCACAAACTACTAACAAAAGAAAAAAAACAGAACATGAATCTGATACTGAGGAACCAGTGATTAACCAGTCCTTTCCTCGTTTTCTTATTATCGAATCGGAAGACGGGGAAAGGCCTGTTGCAGATATGTCACCTTTTATCATAGAGAAAACTGTCCATTCCATTGCTGGACATGTTAAACAAATCAAAAAATTTAAGAACAAAACTCTTCTTATTGAAACAGAAAAAAAATCTCATTCGGATAATTTACTCACTATTAAACAAATTTTAAACACAAAAGTTAAATGCTACCCTCACTCCTCTTTGAACATCTCCAAAGGCGTCATCAGGTGCCCGGATCTCTCCGGAGTACCTGAAGACGAAATTATTCACGAGCTTGCGCCACAGTTGGTAACTGCGGCTCGCCGAATAACCATAAAGAGGAATGACAAAATTATCAGTACAAATACTATCATCCTCACATTTTCAACACCCGTCTTACCAAAAACAATAAAGGTGGCATATCTGCAATTGCATGTTGACGCCTACATTCCAAACCCGTTACGTTGCTACAACTGCCAAGGCTTTGGGCACCACAACTCCAGGTGTACTAAAGAAGAACGTTGTGGTAAATGTGGCGAGTCTGCATTCAAGCATAACGAACCAGATTGTCCTAACGACCTCAAATGTACCAACTGCGGTCTGGGACATCACGCAAATTCAAAATTATGTGAAAAATTTAAAAAAGAAAAAGAAATCATAACAGTTAAATATACACAAAACATTCCCTTTCCAGAAGCACGGAAATTGATAGAAGAAAAAAAAAAAAATTTCAAGTCCGACCTCTTACGCATCTATTCTCAAAACAAAAGCAACACACACAGAATGCAGGGATGCAGGTACGCAATACGAACCACAGTCAGAAATTCAAAATACAAAGAATACTTCCTCAGTATCAAATCCAAACAAAAGTCAACAAACACAACTTAACAAGCCAAAATTAAACTTTTCACCTAATCAAACTTTTACATTTAAATCAAACACAAACCGGCAGGCTCTGGCAATGTCAAGAGCATGTCAATTTCTCAGAATTGGAAAGAGGGTTCTTCTAAGACTGTGAAGTCTAGAAGTTCCCCAGTCGTGAAGCCTAATACATCCTCGGTTGGAAGGCCTAGTGCTACTCCGGCTAAGGAAGTTGGAAAGCCTAGTGCTGCTCCAACTAAGGAAGTTGGAAAGCCTAGTGCTTCTCCAACTGGGGAGCACAAGGAGCAGCCAAAGGTGTCTAATGGCCCTATTGAGCTGCATAACAAATTCGAACAGCTTATGGACATTTCAGAGCCGGCAGCTGCACTGCCACTTCCATCCTCTCATGAAAGGTTAGTTGAGGTGCCACTTCAGCTGACTTCTTCCGGGGAGGAGGATCCATCAGTGGAGATGTCGCTGCTTGAGTCTCCTAAGACCTCTCCTAAATCTAAGGCCAAAAATAAAAACAAAATTAAAAATCGCCTTAGCGCTAAATAATGGGTAAAACTAACAAGATCATTCAATGGAATTGTCGAGGTTTGAAACCAAATTATGATGAAATCAGCTTAATTTTAAATGAACACAACCCTATTGCCTTTTGTCTTCAAGAAACATTCTTGAAGACAAGTGATAACGTATCTTTTAAACAATACTCACTATACAATCATATTTGTGATACCGGGGACAAGGCCACTGGTGGAGTTTCGATAATCGTTAATCGAAACATTCCTCACAGACCTGTTGCGTTGAAAACAAATTTGCAAGCTATTGCGGTCAGTGTTACTATGCACAGAGTCATAACAATATGTTCCTTATATTTACCACCTAGTTCTTCACTAGACCCTAAAGATCTAAATCACCTAGTTGCACAATTGCCATCACCTTTTATACTCTTGGGCGATTTTAATGCACACAACTACATCTGGGGTTGTAAAGATATAAACGATAAAGGCAAGAAAATTGAGGATTTCTTAGCAAAAAACAATTTGTGTCTTTTTAATAATAAGTCACATACTTACTTACATCCTGCTACAGGCTCTCATTCTTCCATTGATTTAACAATATGCGATCCAACGCTTTTGATGGATTTTTCGTGGAGTGTTGGAGACGACCTCTGTGGAAGTGACCACTTCCCCATATTTCTTGAAAATATCGGCCCTCCACATCTCGAAAAAACGCAACGATGGAAACTTCGCAAGGCTGATTGGACTACGTTTCAATCTCTTTGCGAGGAACAATTAAAGCCTTCCGTTTTCGAGGATGTCGAAGACGCAACTGCTCTTTTTACCAAAACTCTTCACGATATAGCTGATCAGACTATTCCAAAAACCTCGGCAGATCCTAAACGCCCACATAAACCATGGTACGACGATGACTGCAAAAAGGCAGTCAGCAATCGTAAAGCTGCATTAAATAATTTTAACTTGCGGCCAACTCAAACAAATTTAGATAACTTTAAAGTTTTTCGTGCGAAAGCCCGCGTACTATTAAGGATAGCAAGAGGAAATCCTGGAGAACTTACGTCTCTAGGCTGAATTCTCGCTCATCTCTTAAGAAGACATGGGACATGGTCCTGAAAATAAGTGGTAAAGGTAATTCTAGTACTGTAAATCATCTTAAAACAGATAATGGAGATATAACATCTGTCAAAGATATTGCAAACACTTTGGCAGAAACTTTTTCAAAAAATTCTTCTTCTGAAAATTGTCAACCAAATTTTCTTAAAAATAAGAAACAAAAAGAACAGAAGAAGCTGAACTTCAAGTCGAAAAACTTGGAAAAATACAATAAACTATTCACTCTCAAAGAACTTCGAGAGTCCCTTAAAAAGGCTCATGATACATCAGCTGGTCCTGATGATATCCATTATCAATTACTAAAACATTTACCTGAATCCTGTCTCTCTACCCTTCTTGATATATTTAATAAGGTTTGGGTGACGGGAATCTTCCCCGATTCTTGGCGGGAAGCAATCGTTATTCCAGTCCCCAAACCTGGAAAGGATCATACGGACCCAATAAATTATCGCCCAATCGCTTTAACGAGTTGTATATGTAAAACCATGGAACGAATGATTAATGAGAGACTCGTTTGGTACCTGGAGTCCAACAAACTGATAACAAAGTATCAAAGTGGATTCCGGCGCCAACGAGGCACAACAGACAATCTCATACGATTTGAATCGTTTATTAGGGAAGCTTTCATAAAAAAAGAACATTTAGTTGCTGTATTTTTTGACTTGGAGAAAGCTTATGATACTGCATGGAAGTACGGTATTATGAATGATCTACATGACATTGGTCTTAGAGGCCGATTACCCATTTTTATAGAGAAATTCTTAGATGATAGACAGTTTCGTGTCCGAATGGATTCAACCCTCTCTGATATTCATGAACAGGAGATGGGTGTTCCACAGGGCAGCATATTATCTGTCACACTTTTTAATATAAAGATTAACAGTATAGTAAAATGCATCAATCCAGGTGTGGATTGTTCGCTATATGTTGACGACTTTGTTATATGTTATCGTGCAAAAAACATGAATACTATCGAGAGACAATTACAACAATGTCTCAATAAACTTCAGACCTGGTCTGATGAAAATAGTTTTTAAATTTTCTAAATCTAAAACTAATTGTATGCACTTTTGTCAACTTCGTAAACATCATGAAGACCCTCACCTAACACTGGATGGGTCACCAATACCAGTAGTGGATGAGACAAAATTCCTTGGTCTTATTTTCGACCGTAAATTAACGTTTATACCACACCTTAAATACTTGAAGGCCAAATGCCTTAAAGCTCTTAACTTACTTAAAGTTGTTGCAAACACTAATTGGGGAGCAGATCGAAAAGTCCTCTTGCGACTTTACAGATCTCTTATCAGATCCAAGCTGGACTACGGCTCAATAGTATATGGATCGACTCGCAAGTCGTACTTGCAGATGCTCGATCCTATAGATAATCAAGGATTACGACTCACCTTAGGTGCCTTTCGTACATCATCAGCCGAAAGTCTATATGTTGAAGCCAATGAACCATCACTGTCTCACAGACGAGACAAATTAGCTCTTCAATACGCCATTAAATTAAAGTCTAACCCTTCAAACCCAACTTTCGATAATGTTTTTAATCCTAGTTGTGAACCTCTTTTTGATCGAAAACCGAAGGCCATTCGACCATTTGGTCTTCGTATTAAACCAAAATTAAGAGACACTGAAATCGACCTAAATTTGGTTGCCAAGTACAAAGTACCACAAATTCCACCGTGGACTTTGGAAACACCAACAATTATTTTTGATCTTTGTAATAATAACAAATCCAGTACAGACCCTACTGTCTTTCAAAGCAAATTTAATGAAATTATATCGAAATACAGTGACTTTCAACATATCTACACAGATGGCTCTAAAGATGGAGATACGGTAGCTGCAGCAGCTGTTGTTCACAAACACAGCATAAAGAGCCGCCTGCCTGACAAGGCCTCGATCTTTTCAGCTGAACTTAAGGCAATTGAACTTGCCTTAAATTATATTCAGGAATCTGATGATGACCATTTTGTAATATTTTCTGATTCCCTTTCATCTCTTCAAGCACTGGGTAATATGAAACATGATAACCCAGTTGTGCTTCAACTTTTAGAAAAGTACAATTCTCTTATAATTGATAATGTTATTATTTTCTGCTGGCTTCCAAGCCATGTAGGAATACGTGGTAATGATAGAGCTGATAGTGCTGCTAAGGCAGCATTAGATTTACATATAACTAATACCAAATTACCTTATACTGATTTTAAAAGTTGTATTAACATATATATTCGTAACTCTTGGCAAGCCGCTTGGGATTTGTCAGTTAACAATAAACTCCATCCAATTAAACCGTTACTCGGAGAATGGCGTTCTTCTAGTAGACCCATTCGTCGAGAGGAAGTTGTCCTAGCCCGGTGCAGGATAGGGCATACACGTTATACTCATTTATATTTATTACAAGGTGAGCAATTACCGGAATGTATACCCTGCTTTGCACCGTTAACGGTCAAACACATATTATTGGAATGTGTAGACTTTGATCCTATGTGTCAAAGGTACTACAATGTTAATACTATGAAAGAGTTATTTGATACTGTAGATTTTAGTCTAGTTTTAGATTTCCTGAAAGAGATCAGACTATATAAATCATTGTAATGTGTTCTTATATATATTTACTTGTTTATATACCCGTTGCCGGGCATTTATTGATTTACATACATAGTTTATATTACATCTTATCATCCCTTATTTTTATTTTATTTTTAATAGTTTTATCTTTATATATTTACATTAATTTTTAATTAATACTTCATTTTTCATATTTTTTTGCGCACAATATGACCTATTTATGTGTCGACGTGCCGTAAAACACCATTCATTCATTCATTCATTCATCTCAAAGTGATCAAACTTCAATATTTTCACTCATGCTTCTCACTCTTCTCGATGAAATAAAATCTGTTATTCACTCCAAAACAACAAATATTCTTTATTTACATCGCTTACTGGAATAGGGCAATTCATTTCACATTA
The DNA here is from genome assembly GCA_037043455.1 of Cyrtodaria siliqua. NCBI lineage: Eukaryota > Metazoa > Mollusca > Bivalvia > Adapedonta > Hiatellidae > Cyrtodaria > Cyrtodaria siliqua. The sequence continues at coordinate 132,563 of JAWPHD010004227.1, forward strand.
GAGGAACTAATGGCGACTATTGAGTAAACTGATTTGTCTTTTAGTGTGACGTTTGATTGATCTGTTCTAAAACAAATCTTGGTAATTTAATAACGAGTACCCATTTAACTCCATGCTGATTGGTTATTGACGCAGATTAATTTGTCTTATGGCGTGTTCACAGAGACAATATATTGATTTTGAAAGAGTGGTAATTTAATTTTCTGGTTATTAAGAATGATTTGTGAGGTCTGTTTTACACTTGTTCATTCATCAGAATAAATCAAACATCTGGAAAAGGGCATACTTTTGTAATTCTTAACTACTATATTCCAAAAAGTTTAAAAGAAAAAATAAATCTTCCAATTTTTTTATGCCCCCGAAGGGCGGCTTATAGTAGTCACACCATCAGTCCGTCCGTCCGTCCTTCCGTCCGTCCGTCCGTCCGGTTGTCAATTCGTGTCCGGTCAATATACTCAGACTTCCTGGACAGATTTTCAAATAACTTGAAACAAGTGCTCACCACAACAAGATGACATGTCGCTTGCAAAATTCAGGTCTGTGGCATCAAGGTCACACTTGGAGGTCAAGGTCAAGAAGAAGTAGTTTCATGTCCGTATTTCGTCAGCCCGTCCGTTCGTCCGTCCGTCTGTCCGTCCGTCCGTCAAATCGTGTCCAGTCAATGACTGTGACGTTCAGAGAGGGATTTTTAAATTACCTGCCACAAGTGCTCACCACAACAAGATGACGTGTCGCGCACAAAATTCAGGTCAGTAGTTTCAAGGTCAATGTCACTCTTGGAGGTCAAAGGTCAAATTGAAGTACTTTTATATCCATATTTCGTGTCCGGTAAATAACTGACATTAATGAGCAGATTTTCAAGTAACTTGGCACAAGTGTTCACCACAACAAGACAATGTGTTGCGCGCAAAATCCAGATAAATAGCTTCAAGGTCAAGGTAACACTTGGAGGTCAAAAGATGCTTTATGACCCTGTATTTGAATGAAGTCATATTGGTTGTCCATTGTATATTGTCATCTGTTGAGGTATTTTCATGTAACCTGGCAGAAATTTTCACCATAAGAAGATGTGTCGCGCGCAAAGCCCAGGTCTTGTGGAAATACAGACAAATACTTCGGTGGCATTTGTCACTACAGTGACATTTTTTGTTTTTAAATATTTTATAGATTTTCTAGAATGTAAGTTTTAAGAAAAATTGAAAAACAACAACATTTAAGTTGCGTAATTCATTGTTTGTTGAAGTAAAATTCATAGCCGTACAATGTGTAAAATTTAAATAATTTTGTTTTTTGCTTATTGAGCATATTTAAAGATGAATGGCCACCATTTTTGTAGTATTATCAATTAACAAATTTAACTGTTAAACATCATATGAACATTTCTTGATCGTCCCGGAGAGAAACTTTAACATATATGTAAAACCGTTACTAAGTTGTGTGTAAAAATAAGTATTACTTGACGTAGATACTACTTTTACCACTGCATGACTGCACGGGGAAATGAGGTAAATCTGAATTGTATAGCTGGAAAACTATTGCCAGATAAATACAGTTACCTGTGGATTAATTTACCTGTTCAAAGTTTTTTACGTCACCAAATAAAATCTTATTCTCACTTTTCACAGATATTGCAATGCGTGAATTGTAAATCGCTATTGCTGTGTATTGATTTCGATTTAAATAAACATAAACATGTTCATGAAACAAAATATGGCTGGAGAACTTAAAATCTCTTTGAAATTGAATAAAGAACTCGTAGGACCTCTGTCATGTTTAATATTCCCTAGAAGCGTGGAATTATTCTTGTTTTCAAAATAGTAATTTTCAATGAAAAAGCAGGATTGCTGTGTGTCCCTTTAAGAGATTAGTATATCAACAAAAAAAGAAACTTCTGCAACTTTACCCATACATGTAGACACAATGAAAATATATTTTGTTTGGTCTTACATGTTAATACCTTGGTTAAAAGGCCAGCACTGTCATGAAAACAATTTTCCTTGAATCAGACTTGTACGCAAAGTTATTCCCCTTGTTTTGGTTTAAACAGCATTTCTGGGTCTTATGGTTTAAACTTTGATTTAACACAGTTGTTTTCTATTGAAATAAACAGAAGATAACCCAGCACCAAAAAGACGGAGAAAGTAAGCTGACATGTTCACTCACTTTTGCGCCATACAGCTTTCAAGAATGAATATTTTCAGATTACCTCCCTTTATAATACAAATATAGTGATTTCGCAATTTGAATAAAAACATGTACACACTAACTCTGGTTTTTGATGATTATTAATATTAATCAGAATGATTGAGTGATAAGTATATAATGATGAAATTATATCTAGATTGGTGTACAATGTGTAACAAAGTCAACCCTATGCAAATCACAACTTAAAATGCGGAAGTTTCTTTTTTTGTTCAGTATATAAATATTTACATTGCTATCTGGAATACGGCAATTCATTTCACATTAGAGGAACTCATGGTGATTATTGAGTAAACTGATTTGTCTTTTAGTGACTTTTGATTGATCTGGTCTAAAACAATCATGGTAATTTAATAACGAGTGTCCAGTTAACTCCATGCTTTAACTGATATGGCTGGCAACCACTGATTGGTTATTTACGCAGATTGTCTGATGTCGTGTTTGCAGAGACGATACATCGATTTTGAAAGAGTGGTAATTGAATTTTCTGGTTATTAAGAATGATTCAAGTCAAAACAGATTTGTTGTTTTTAAAGGGACACAAGGCAATAATGGTGTCTGTTTACAGAAGTTTCATATTGTGTTCTTCCTTAAAGGGGTTGATGCACTATTTTCAATCAATGTTTATTTTAAAGGGCTCTAAAAACTTGAACAAAGCTGAAAGAATTATCAAAATGCCATGAAAAATAAAGGAGATAAGTTGCAAAGAAACATAAATGGAGGCGGCCATCTTGGAAATGTCTGAGAAATAAGCATAGAATTTATACATTTTACATCTGTATATTTTTGAAGTGATTTTCTTTGCTTTAAAATGTATTTTGTCCATATGCCATATATGGTAAAATGGCGCGATGACGTCATCATTCAAATTCTCAATAGGTCATACATATATCATTTGTTTTTCATGGCATTATGATAATTCTTTCAGCTTTTTTCAAGATTTTCAGAGGCCTATTAAATAAATAATGTTTGAAAATAGTGCATCAACCCCTTTAAATCCAAATATTCTGATTTTTAGCTCTACTGATCAGAGATCAGCAGAGCTTATGCCGTGGTGCGGCGTCCGTCTGTCCGTCCGTCCGTCCGTCTGTCTGTCCGTAAACTTTTTTTTGTAGCGACTACTCCTCTGAAACTACTGAATGGATTTTCATGAAACTTTACAGAAATGTTGCCCATGAAGTCTAGTTGATCCTAGCAAAAATTCATGTAGATGTGAAATCCAAGATGGCCGCCAAATCTAAAAATAGGTTTTTAAAAAACAAGTTTGTAGCGACTACTTCTTGAAAACTCTAAGGGATATTGCTATGGGACTTTTTCTAAAATGATCAGCATTACATGATGTTGGTCCTTGTCGAAAATCGTTTTGATTCGACGTTAAACATGGCTGCCAGCGGCCATCTTTGTTTACATAGAGTTATATAATGAAAACTTGTAGCGACTACTCCTCTGAAACTACTTGACAGATTTTCATGAAACTTCACAGGAATGTTGCTCTTGATGTCTTATTGATCCTAGCAAAATTTCAGGTCGGCCGGAAATTCAAGATGGCCGCCACGGCTAAAAATAGATTTTTAAAAAATAAGTTTGTAGCGACTACTTCTTGAAAACTATAAGAGATAATGATATGGGACTTTTTCTAAAATGATCAGCATGACATGATGTTGGTCCTTGTCGAAAATCGTTTTGATTCGATGTTAAACATTGCTGCCAGCGGCCATCTTTGTTTACATAGAGTTATATAATGAAATCTTGTAGCGACTACTAGGGCTGCGTACCGGTTTCCGGTATATATCGAATACCGGTATTTAGGGTTCGATCGATATATCGTATCGAACGTGTCCGTATCGGTCAAAATATCGATCAAAAGTGAACTCTCTCCCATTGCATACAGTAAAACTTACGCGAAGCCCACACTTTACTCTTTCACGCCGAGTGAGGAATTTACAAATCGCGTAATTACGCGGAGATTCGATGATAAAACTACGCGGAGTCGGAAAAGCTTCTCGGCATACTTACGCCACGAAAGTACGCCACGATACTCTGCGAAGACAAACTCGGAGTTCGCCGAGTAAAAACTGCACAGGTAAGAGGTGCAACTTTTTCTAATTGCAGTCATTTTAATGCATAATTATTCAATAACTTAAGAAAAAATCGAAGCAGAAGACTTTTTGTTTTGTTTTGGAAAAGCGGATGTGGGAATATTTGAATGCCCGGATTATGTATACTGGGTCATGACAGTTATATGGCGGTTCCTATTACCGTCTTCGCGGCGACTGAACATAATATTCAATTAGTAATTATACTGGAAATTATAATTTTCTTTTTAATTAGTCTTTCTTTGGAACAAATTTTACTATTCTGATGTTTATTATTACATCGATGGGTTCTTTAGTCAGAAATAATCAGAAAAATGGTAAAGAATTCCGGGTCATAAACCCGTTATTAGTGCCGCCTTGTTAAAAGATACATACATGGCTAAGGATTATGGGTATTTAGTATTTATGTCGGTAGGAAAACTGTTGACTTTCGGACAACAAAAACAAACAAAACTTGTGATTAAATGCATTAAAAGTTTGAAATACCGTATGTATTTGTTTCGAAATTTATTCATTGTATTTATCAGTCGAGTCAGCTCTGCATACAAAAGATGCACTCGGCGTCTCATTGTTTGTACTTTTTCTGACGATTGATTGCATTTTCGACATCTGTATTTTTCGACATCTGGGGATATTCTATCAGCAGAGAGGTCGTGCCTGAATGACGATGCCTTGGATGCAATGATATTCTTGAAAAAGAATTCAGATAAAGCTTCTGTGTTTACTTTTTGAATGAATAAATGACAAAACGTTTACATTTTAGTCTTTTATTACTGCTGAAAAAATATCATATGATATATCGAATATCGATCATTTTGTATCGATACAAATATCGTATCGATCATTCTGACCGATACGCAGCCCTAGCGACTACTCCTCTGAAACTACTTGACGGATTTTCATGAAACTTCACAGGAATGTTGCTCTTGATGTCTAATTGATCCTAGCAAAGTTTCAGGTCGGCCGGAAATTCAAGATGGCCGCCACGGCTAAAAAAAGATTTTTAGCTCTACTGATCAGAGATCAGCAGAGCTTATGCCGTGGTGCGGCGTCCGTCGTCCGTCTGTCCGTCTGTCCGTAAACTTTTATTTGTAGCGACTTCACAGCTGAAACTACTGGATGGATATTCATGAAACTTTACAGAAATGTTGCCCATAAAGTCTAGTTGATCCTAGCAAAAATTCATGTTGATGTGAAATCCAAGATGGCCGCCAAAGCTAAAAATAGAGTTTTAAAATACAAGTTTGTAGCGACTTCTTCTTGAAAACTATAAGTGATATTGATATGGGACTTTTTCTAAAATGATCAGCATGACATGATGTTGATCCTAGTCAAAAATCGTTTTGATTCAACGTTAAACATGGCTGCCAGCGGCCATCTTTGTTTACATAGAGTTATATAGTAAAAACTTGTAGCGACTACTTCTCTGAAACTACTTGGCGGATTGTCATGAAACTTTACAGGAATGTTGCTCTTGATGTCTAATTGATCCTAGAAAAATTTCAGGTCGGCCGGAATTTCAAGATGGCCGTCACAGCTAAAAATAGATTTTTAAAAAATAAGTTTGTAGCGACTACTTCTTGAAAACTATAAGTGATATTGATATGGGACTTTTTCTAAAATGATCAGCATTACATGATGTTGATCCTAGTCAAAAATCGTTTTGATTCAACGTTAAACATGGCTGCCAGCGGCCATCTTTGTTTACATAGAGTTATATAGTAAAAACTTGTAGCGACTACTCCTCTGAAACTACTTGGCGGATTGTCATGAAACTTTACAGGAATGTTGCTTTTGATGTCTAATTGATCCTATCAAAATTTCAGGTCGGCCGGAAATTCAAGATGGCCGTCACAGCTAAAAATAGATTTTTAAAAAATAAGTTTGTAGCGACTACTTCTTGAAAACTATAAGTGATATTGATATGGGACTTTTTCTAAAATGATCAGCATGACATGATGTAGATCCTTGTGGAAAATGATTGATTTGACGTTAAACATGGCTGCCAGTGGCCATCTTTGGTTACATAGAGTTATATAGTAAAAACTTGTAGCGACTACTCCTCTGAAACTACTTGACGGATGTTCATGAAACTTCACAGGAATGTTGCTCTTGATGTCTAGTTGATCCTAAAAAAAATTCAGGTCGGCCGGAAATTCAAGATGGCCGCCACAGCTAAAAATAGATTTAAAATAAATAAGTTTGTAGCGACTACTTCTTCAAAACAATAAGAGATATTGATATGGGACTTTTTCTAAAATGATCAGTATGACATGATGTTGGTCCTTGTCGAAAATCAGTTTGATTTGACCTTAAACATGGCTGCTTTGTTTACATAGAGTTATATAATGAAAACTTGTAGCGACTACTTCTTTGAAACTACCTGACGGATTTTCATGAAACTTCACAGGAATGTTGCTCTTAATGTCTTATTGATCTTAGCAAAATTTCAGGTCGGCCGGAAATTCAAGATGGCCACCACGGTTAAAAATAGATTTTCAAAAAACAAGTCTGTAGCGACTACTTCCTGAAATCAAAATCAATCAGTAGAGCTTCAAGGTCATTGACCTCTTGTTAAAAAATAAGTTTGTAGCGACTACTTCTTGAAAACTATAAGAGATATTGATATGGGACTTTTTCTAAAATTATCAGCATGACATGATGGTTATCCGAGTCGAACATTATTTTGATTCGACGTTAAATATGGCTGCCAGTGGCCATCTTTGTTTACATAGAGTTATATAATGATTACTTGTAGCGACTACTCCTCTGAAAATACTTGACGGATTTTCATGAAACTTCACATGAATGTTGCTCTTGATGTCTAATTGATCCTTGCAAAATTTCAGGTCGGCCGGAAATTCAAGATGGCCGCCATGGCTAAAAATAGATTTTCAAAATACAAGTTTGTAGCGACTACTTCTTGAAAACTATAAGTGATATTGATATGGGACTTTTTCTAAAATGATCAGCATGACATGATGGTTATTCAAGTCGAACATTATTTTGATTCGACGTTAAACATGGCTGCCAGTGGCCATGTTTGTTTACATAGAGTTATATAATGATAACTTGTAGCGACTACTCCTCTGAAACTACTTGACGGATTTTCATGAAACTTCACACGAATGTTGCTCTTGATGTCTAATTGATCTTAGCAAAATTTCAGGTCGGCCGGAAATTCAAGATGGCCGCCATGGCTAAAAATAGATTTTTAAAAAATAAGTTTGTAGCGACTACTTCTTGAAAACTATAAGAGATATTGATATGGGACTTTTTCTAAAATGATCAGCATGACATGATGTTGGTCCTTGTCAAAAATCGTTTTGATTCAACGTTAAACATGGCTGCCAGAGGCCATCTTTGTTTACATAGAGTTATATAGTAAAAACTTGTAGCGACTACTTCTCTGAAACTACTTGGCGGATTGTCATGAAACTTTACAGGAATGTTGCTCTTGATGTCTAATTGATCCTAGAAAAATTTCAGGTCGGCCGGAATTTCAAGATGGCCGTCACAGCTAAAAATAGATTTTTAAAAAATAAGTTTGTAGCGACTACTTCTTGAAAACTATAAGTGATATTGATATGGGACTTTTTCTAAAATGATCAGCATTACATGATGTTGATCCTAGTCAAAAATCGTTTTGATTCAACGTTAAACATGGCTGCCAGCGGCCATCTTTGTTTACATAGAGTTATATAGTAAAAACTTGTAGCGACTACTCCTCTGAAACTACTTGGCGGATTGTCATGAAACTTTACAGGAATGTTGCTTTTGATGTCTAATTGATCCTATCAAAATTTCAGGTCGGCCGGAAATTCAAGATGGCCGTCACAGCTAAAAATAGATTTTTAAAAAATAAGTTTGTAGCGACTACTTCTTGAAAACTATAAGTGATATTGATATGGGACTTTTTCTAAAATGATCAGCATGACATGATGTAGATCCTTTTGGAAAATTATTGATTTGACGTTAAACATGGCTGCCAGTGGCCATCTTTGGTTACATAGAGTTATATAGTAAAAACTTGTAGCGACTACTTCTCTGAAACTACTTGACGGATGTTCATGAAACTTCACAGGAATGTTGCTCTTGATGTCTAGTTGATCCTAAAAAAAATTCAGGTCGGCCGAAAATTCAAGATGGCCACCACAGCTAAAAATAGATTTAAAATAAATAAGTTTGTAGCGACTACTTCTTCAAAACAATAAGAGATATTGATATGGGACTTTTTCTAAAATGATCAGTATGACATGATGTTGGTCCTTGTCGAAAATCGTTTTGATTTGACCTTAAACATGGCTGCTTTGTTTACATAGAGTTATATAATGAAAACTTGTAGCGACTACTTCTTTGAAACTACCTGACGGATTTTCATGAAACTTCACAGGAATGTTGCTCTTAATGTCTTATTGATCTTAGCAAAATTTCAGGTCGGCCGGAAATTCAAGATGGCCACCACGGTTAAAAATAGATTTTCAAAAAACAAGTCTGTAGCGACTACTTCCTGAAATCAAAATCAATCAGTAGAGCTTCAAGGTCATTGACCTCTTGTTAAAAAATAAGTTTGTAGCGACTACTTCTTGAAAACTATAAGAGATATTGATATGGGACTTTTTCTAAAATTATCAGCATGACATGATGGTTATCCGAGTCGAACATTATTTTGATTCGACGTTAAATATGGCTGCCAGTGGCCATCTTTGTTTACATAGAGTTATATAATGATTACTTGTAGCGACTACTCCTCTGAAAATACTTGACGGATTTTCATGAAACTTCACATGAATGTTGCTCTTGATGTCTAATTGATCCTTGCAAAATTTCAGGTCGGCCGGAAATTCAAGATGGCCGCCATGGCTAAAAATAGATTTTCAAAATACAAGTTTGTAGCGACTACTTCTTGAAAACTATAAGTGATATTGATATGGGACTTTTTCTAAAATGATCAGCATGACATGATGGTTATTCAAGTCGAACATTATTTTGATTCGACGTTAAACATGGCTGCCAGTGGCCATGTTTGTTTACATAGAGTTATATAATGATAACTTGTAGCGACTACTCCTCTGAAACTACTTGACGGATTTTCATGAAACTTCACACGAATGTTGCTCTTGATGTCTAATTGATCTTAGCAAAATTTCAGGTCGGCCGGAAATTCAAGATGGCCGCCATGGCTAAAAATAGATTTTTAAAAAATAAGTTTGTAGCGACTACTTCTTGAAAACTATAAGAGATATTGATATGGGACTTTTTCTAAAATGAACAGCATGACATGATGGTTATCCGAGTCGAACATTATTTTGATTCAATGTTAAACATGGCTGTCAGTGGCCATCTTTGTTTACATAGAGTTATATAATGAAAACTTGTAGCGACTACTCCTCTGAAACTACTTGACGGATTTTCATGAAACTTCACAGGAATGTTGCTCTTGATGTCTAATTGATCCTAGCAAAATTTCAGGTCGGCCGGAAATTCAAGATGGCCACCACGGCTAAAAATAGATTTTCAAAAAACCAGTTTGTAGCGACTACTTCCTGAAATCAAACTCAATCAGTAGAGCTTCAAGGTCATTGACCTCTTGTTTATTTTTTTTATTTTTTTAATATTTTAAGAAAAAATCAAAAAAAAAATCATGATATTGCATAATGTTTTCTTTTGAATTAAAAATAACGTCACCATTGCTATTGATGATATGCCTTACTTTGTGTGTAACATAAGAATAAAACATGTACAAATGAGTAATTTTGTTTTTGGCTTATATTGAGCATTTTTCTCCGTACAGAAATCCAGTATTTTGAAATAAAATAAAATAAATAAAGTGCATATAGAACCTCTTTTGTTTTTAACATTTAGCAGCACAGAAAGTATCTTTTTCTCACAAATCCTTTGAAAACACACACAAAAACATTTCCCAGATTAAACTCTATATGCATGTCAATGTTGGTGTGTAATCCACACAGAATATTGACATCCATTCCACTGAACTTAAATGGTAAAATTTTCAAAAACATAAACAAAATATGTTTATACAATTTAATGATCCTAGCTGGTGGGGATTATTGTACATAAGATTTATTTTCACTTCTGCACTGAATTGTACACAGCAAAAGGCGGGGCTTACTATATTTAGCAGTACGCAACCTAAAGCACCACCTTCTGATTGCAAGGGGCGTCCGTGGCCGAGTTGTTAGAGTCTCCGAATTTCACTTGCCCCTCACTGCTGTAGGTTCGATCCCTCCGGGGCCTAAGAATCTTTATGTGAGGAAGCTATGCAGCTGGCTTGCGGAACGTCAGTTGTTCTACCCAGGTGCCCGCCTGTGCACGAAAATTGCCCGGAGGGGCACCTGGGGTCTTCCTCCACCAGTGGAAGCTGGAAAGTCGCAATAATTATGACCTTAGCTTTTGGTGCGACTGTAAAATCCAGTTAAATCATATTCAGTTCTGATTGCAGACCAGTTAAGCACGAGTCAGCTACATAGGTGGGAGCTTGCCAGTGTGCTAACCTCTAGCATGTAGCACCACCTTATTCTTCTCTATTTCTGATTGCAGACCAGTTAAGCACGAGTCAGCTACATAGGTGGGAGCTTGCCAGTGTGCTAACCTCTAGCATGTTGCACCACCTTAATCTTCTCTACTTCTGATTGCAGACGAGTTAAGCACGAGTCAGCTACATAGGTGGCAGTGTGTGTTGAGTCAGGAGAACGCAGACATGCCCGGTGGATGCGACATTGCCGTGCCAGTGTTCGAACTCTTGTGTCACCTTCTGTATGTACACAAACCTCATCTGCTGGTACGTATATGTGTATATATGTGTATGTATGTATATGTTATATGTGTGTATGTACGTATATATATAGGTATATGTATGTGTATGAATATGTATAGAGACCTGTATGCTTTACAAAAAGGAAATGTTTTAATGCGCCATCGCAAATACTCACTTTTTTGCCCTCAAGGTCTAAGGGGCAACGAAAGAATTGAAAAACAAAAGATCTACCAAAGATCTTCGATTTGATACCAGTGGAAATATGGTATAATGATGTTCCTTTTTTATACCCTAGCTTTCACTATATATGAATCACGCTGTCTATAATGTCATGTCGCATCATGTCCTATTGCGTCATGCCCTATTGCGTTACACATTTATGTCCTGTCGCGTAACACGTTTATTACTTGCATTCCTCCAACAGTTTTGAATAGGTTGTTCCCAAACTTCATATACACATAACAACTGATGACCTTATGTCCCTGTACATCAAACATTGTTATTTGCCTAATTTATTACAGAACTATTGCCCTTTGTTCGACTTAGAATATAAGCGGGGTGTTCATCACCTTCAGTGATAGTTATAGTTCTTTTGCCTTCTGACATGCGCTCCTGGGGCCCATTTAGAATTTAAAACCGGCTTAACCTAAACTACTGGTTTTGAGAATGGACAAGTTTTGAGTCAGGACATGTTTTGAATCCGACATATCTTTATTTAGTTTTTATTGCATTTTTAGATGAAGTTTCTACACAAAGGCCAACAAGTTTGGGAAAAGAAAGTTGGAGTGTCTGCCTTTATAAGACGCAGACATTCTGTAAGTAGAATTTTTTATTTTCGAAAACAGCTCTGATAATGTTACTTAAGAATAGAACATGATTTACGGTGAACTATCGTCTAATATATCACGGTTTGGAGTTCAATGGTAAACTTTGGGCTCGTGAAATTATTGTTTACAATTGAACTCCAAACCGTGATATATTACAAGATAATTCACCGTAAATGATGTTCTATTTCTATTCTAATACCCCTAAAATGTGAAAATAACGCACACATGTGAAATCTTTCGCATTGCTTTCCTTACTCTCCTAACGTTGCAAACGTTACAGTGATATCTTTCGCATTGCCTTGCTTATTCTCCTAACGTTGCAAACGTTACAGTGATATCTTTCGCATTGCCTTGCTTATTCTCCTAACGTTGCAAACGTTACAGTGATATCTTTCGCATTGCCTTGCTTATTCTCCTAACGTTGCAAACGTTACAGTGATATCTTTCGCATTGCCTTGCTTATTCTCCTAACGTTGCAAACGTTACAGTGATATATTTTTGAATATAACGAGATATTTTTAACTAGGCTTTATAGTGCGGGTGTATTAGAATTAAAGATATCATTCTATTTTTGGTATATCAATTCTTGCCTCATCTAGATCAAAAACATCATTTCATAACTTTCAAACTGGGCATTTGTTACAATTTTCCAAGATAAAAACTTTCTGTATCCCATGGACTTATTTGCTAGTTTTAAGTGAATTTTAAATTTCATTTGGCAGTCTAAAAATTATATTATATACCCTGTCCGTAACTTAATGCCACATAACGTCACATCGCGTTATGCATTAAACACAATTTTATTTACTTGCATTTCTCAAACAGTTTCAAATGTATGCTGATTGGTTAGAGTCTCTGACTTGAAATCACTTACCTCTCTCTGCTCTGGGTTCGATCCCTCGTGGGCCTAGGAATCTTTATGTGAGGAAGCTATCTAGCTGACTTGCGGAACGTCTTTGGTTCTACCCAGGTGCCCGCCCATGCAAGAAAATTGCCCGGAGGGGCACCTGGGGTCTTCCTCCACCAATGGAAGCTGGAAAAGTTGCCACATGACCTTAGCTTTTGGTGCGACTATAAAATCCAATTCAATTTCAAATGATTTGTTCCCAAACTTCATATATACACATAACTAGTGATGACCTTATATCCATCTACATTACACATTGTTGATTTCAAAAATACTATATTCTACTATTGATTAACATGTTTTTGTGCAGTTGTTGGTGTTCGAGCGGGCATTGAAGTGTATCCCTGAACCACAACATTCCACAGACCCAGAGACAGCAACACAGGTGCACGTGCATGTGCTTCTCACAAGGTAAGTTTACAAGATAATATTCATAGACAATAACATAGTCATGTGCACGTGCAAATGCCTGTCACAAGGTAAGCATACAAGATATTAGTCATATACAACAACACGTGCACTTGCATATCTCATAAAATAAGTATATATTAAGATATAAGCCATAGACAACAACACATGAATGTGCATGTCACAAGGTAAATATACAAGATATTACTCCTAGACAATAACACAGTCACGTGCACGTGCAGATACTTCTCACAATATAAGTATACAAGATATTACTCCTAGACAATAACACAGTCACGTGCACATGCATATGCTTCTCACAAGGTAAGTATACAAGATATTACTCCTAGACAATAACACAGTCACGTGCACGTGCAGATGCTTCTCACAAGGTAAGTGTACAAGATATTACTCCTAGACAATAACACAGTCACGTGCACGTGCAGATGCTTCTCACAAGGTAACTAAGGCAATATTTTAGCCATATACACCAACACATTTGCAAGTGCATAATCTTCTGACCAGGTAACAATAATTGTTGTTTAATGGCTCATCAACACATCTTGGGTTATTTAAAGCTGCACCTGTGAGATAGGATATATAAATATGGGAAGTGTGCCCTACTCTTATTATTGAATAGATTCCTATAGTTCTTTAAATTCTCCGGCCATGTTTTGTTCCATGAACATGTTTATGTTATTTAAATCGAAATCAATACACAACAATAGATATTTACAATTCCCACATTGCAATATCTGTGAAAATCGAGAATAAGATTTTATTTGATGAGTAGAAAACTTTGAACAGGTACATTAATCCACAGGTAAATGAATTTATCAATTAACTGGCAGTAGTTGTGCAGCTGTACAATTCAAATTTACCTCATTTCCCCTTGCAGTCACGCAGTGGTAAAAGTAGTATCTACGTCATGCAAATAATACTTATTTTTACATACAGCTTAGTAGCGGTTTTAAATATATGTTTCTCTCCGGGACTATCAAGAAATGTTCATATGATGTTTAAGAGTTAAATTTGTTAATTGATAATACTACAAACAGAGTGGCCATTCATCTTTAATATATAATGAAGATGGGACTGCCCGGTTTATGTCCACATCTGCTGGACAATGAAATTTCCGAACATGGCCTTAAGTTAGTTCAGAAACTTCCAAATTTAATCTCAGTATGGCAAAGCATAACGCAAATGTCTTTGTCTTGCCTTTCTTCTTCAACAATTGTAATATATTTTAAGAAGGTTCAGTTTGTTTTGTTTGAATGGTGTTTTACGTCATTTTCAACACGTGTAAGGTTATATATGACGGTCGATTTTTTGTGGTGGAGGCAGACCACCCATTTTATCTGGGTAGAACCAGTACTGTACACCTCCCGCCATCCGTAAGAATCGACTCTTCCTCACTTACAAATCGAGCTCCCAGTGGGATTCGAACCCGCAGCGGTGAGGCAAAGGTTTACAACGCAACGTTGGTTGCCACGGAGACGCTTTAAGAGGGTTTAGAGATACACGTTTTATTCAATAGTCATTAAATATCATACACTTATACAGATAATATTAAGTTTTGTTGTATTTCTATTTTTTATGTTGTTAATTATTTAACCGTATATTTTTATACCACTGAAGGGAGGCATATAGTAATCGTACCGTCCGTCCATTCGTTAGACCATTAGAAACAATCATGTTGCTGCCATAACTTTGAAAGTACTGCAGGAAATTTCGTGAAACTTCAGAAAAATGTAAATCACAATTAGAAAGTGTGTCATGCCCAGGAATCAGGTCAGTACCTCAGAGGTCAAGGTCACACTTGGAGATCAAAGGTCAAAAAAGTTTTTCTGGGGCATTTGTCACTGTGACATTTTTATGCCCCTACCACCGATGTCAGTCCTTCCGTCCCGAAAAGTTTGTGTGACTGTCTCCTCCCACAGTTTTCAACCGATTGCTTCGAAACTTTACAGGATTCTTACCTATGATGTCAAGATTTGTGTATCATGTCTGCGTCAAAATCGACCCAGTATTACTGGCGTTATGGCCCCTTTTTTGTCAATTTTTACATCAAAATATCTTGTGTGTCTATCTCCTCCCACAGTTTTTAACCGATTGCTTCGAAACTTTACAGGATGCTTACCTATGATGTCAAGATGTGCATGTGTCTATCTCCTCCCACAGTTTTCAATATTTCATAACAATTTCCCATAATAAAGCCCAATAATGTGTAAGCGTCAAAATTGACCCAATATTACCAGAGTTACGGCCCCTTTGTCTTCAAATTTACGTTTTACACTGATTGTTTTCAGTTGGGGCATCCATGTCCCATGGACATATTTCTAGTTTTTTTGTTGTTATTAATATACATAATGAGTCATTGTATTTTAATTCAGTGAAACTGATGGCTGCTTTTTAAAGGCGCTTCGACTGTTATTGAAGTACAAGAAATGGACAGAAGCTATAGAACTACTGAGAGTGTACAAGGGACGAGTGCGGGCAACAATACAGTCTGCTGTACCAGATGATACTGGCAGCTTTAACTCAGGTACAGATACAGCCAATCCTGCTTAACCCTTTCGCTGCCACAGTCGAATACGTCGATTTTAACGACCAGTATCAACCCAGATCAGTCTGTATATCGTGTGCAAGCTGATTAGAGTTTAGGCCAAACAAAAAAATATGTTCAGGTAACACTGGAAAAAAAAATAGGGTAGGTAGGTAGACTTTTTTTTTTCTCTCAATAATGAATTCAATTCTGATAATGAATTTAAAATGTTATTGCTATACCCTGAGTTCGATTGTTTTGCATTATCAACACATTTTTTTTTAATTTATTTATTTATTTATTTTTTAATTTTTGCATAAAAAGTTTTAGGGTCAGCCCCTTAAAATAGGGTCGGTCGGGTTACCTGAACCACACATATTTTTTTGTTTGGCCTTACACCATTCACCACTCGGCAGAATTGTTTTCCATAACACTTTATGTATAACAGATCACTAGAAGGTTTGAAGTCAAATTTTAGCAGACATCTGAAATTTGGCGGTGAAAAGGTTAAAGGGGTTGATGCACTATTTTCAAACAAGGTTTATTTTAAAGGGCTCTGAAAAACTTGAAAAAAAGCTGAAAAATTATCAAAATGCCATGAAAAATAAAGGAGATATGACCTATTGATATTTTGCAAAGAAATATAAGGAGGTGACCATCTTTGAACGATGATGTCATCGCGCCTTTTTGCCATATATGACATATTGACAAAATGTCTTTTAAAGCGAAGAAAATCACTGATGGCCGCCTCCATTTATGTTCTTTGCAAATTTTTAATAGGTCACATATCCTTTATTTTTCATGACATTTTGAGAATTCTTTCAGCTTTTTGCAAGTTTTTCAGAGCCCTTCGAAATAAAACCAGTTTGAAAATAATGCATCAACCCCTTTAAGATACCACCTCTGTTAAAGGGGATACATCAGGCTTTGGAGCTAAATTTATTTTTAAAAAAATAAAAAGCTATAAAACGACCAACTTCATTACGTATTCCGCCTTAATTCCATTAAGTGATGGGAAAGTATATATTAGCAGGATTTTATAACGGATATTTCAACAATAAAACACGTTTAAAAACATTTTTTACTGTAAAAATATGATAACCTGTTTAAAATTACTTTGTTTTAATTTACAATATGCAAACTTTTTAAGCCAAACTTAAGGTTTTATTTCATACCCCAGCCAACCCTGTTTTTCACTTTTTGGCGAAGGGGTTGGATGGGGTATGAAAGTTAATACTCGGACCACGTAAAGTAAAACATGAAATGGTTCATGCTATTGATGGAATATTAAACAAACTAACTTGCCAAATGATGCCAAAATTATACTACAAAACCGTTTATTACAACTCTCTCCAGGTGTTCAGGTCATATACTACAGGGCTGTACAAATATTTTTTTAGCCACTAGTCCGTGTCAAAGGTGTCAAAAGTCACTAGTCCCAAAAAATGGACACAAGTCCTGAAATCTTCTGATTTCTCAATATGTTAAAACTGCCGTCTTATCTTAACGGATTTGGATACTCATTATAATTCATTATACACAGTAAATGAAACAATCCTTATTTACTCTTCAGAGAATTAATGTATGTTTCAGTTGTATTGATTGTAGGCTGCCATAAATAATGTAATGGCACTCGTATGTTCTGATTAAAAGTGAAGGTTTATTCACAGATTCTTAAAATTAAAATACCCGTGATGGAATATGCGTAAAATGAATTGTGAGTCGGTAAGTCTTAATTCGACACTCCAGTTTCAGGGTTTGGCCTGGCTGGTTAAAGTCGTTTATATTGTGTCTATAGAGTTGGGATTCTCAAACTATGGAAGTTATATACCTCCCCATCAGTAGGTTTAAAAAAAGGTGTATATATACCCAACAAAAAAAGAAACTTCCGCAACTTTACCCATACATGTAGAAACAATGAAAATATATTTTGTTAGGTCTTATATGTTAATACCTTTGTTTAAAGGGCAGCACTGTCATGAAAACAATTTTCCTTGAATCAAACTTGTACGCATAGTTATTCCCCTTGTTTTGGTTTAAACAGCATTTCTGGGTCTTGTGGTTTAAACTTTGATTTAACACAGTTTTGTTCTATTGAAATAAACAGAAGATAACCCCAGCACCAAAAAGACGGAGAAAGTAAGCTGACCTGTTCACTCACTTTTGCGCCATACAGCTTTCAAGAATGAATATTTTCAGATTACCTCCCTTTATAATACAAATATAGTGATTTCGCAATTTGCATAAAACATGTTTTAGCAGCAACACGCTAACTCTGGTTTTTGGTGATTATTAATATTGATCAGAATGATTGTGTGATAAGTATATAATGATGAAATTGTATCTAGATTGGTGTACAAAGTGTAACAAAGTCAACCCTATGCAAATCACAGCTTAAAATGCGGAAGTTTCTTTTTTTGTTCAGTATATGTTGTAAGATTTGGCTGTTGTTGGCAGGGTAGCTGCTTTAACGATTTCCCATAATAAAGCTTGGTAATGTATATTTATAAATTACAAGTTTTTTTAGGCCATAGAGGAATCTCCAAGTTATAAATATACTGAGGGAAAAAGTTTAGCACGTTTTTTAGATGAAATAATACTGTATACAAGATATTCTGACATTTTGGGACTTTACGGGCTTGACCCCTACGTTCATTTATTGTTACGTCTTAAGATGTTAGACTGTTATTGATGTGTGTTTAATTAAATATTGTGTCTATGGCAGTAGTTCCTCGATTTTACAACCATAAATGTATTATTTCCAGGGTGCAACAAAAACTTGCTAAACTTTTTTCCCTCAGTATAGCTGTCATGCGTATGAACTTCGCAATATCTAACAATTATTATGTTAAACAGGCCCTCGTGCAAGATCCTCTATTATCTAAATGTTCAATAAAATTTTATAAGGTCACCCTCTTGGTATTTTGCGTAGTGCCCAGGCGCTACTGTTTGGGGAAATGCAGTAGTATAGTATAATTTGAGGGTATTATAAAGGGACACGTGGCAATCTTTAGGTCTGTTTTACAAAACAACTCATCAAAACAAACAAACATCTACAAAAGTGTCCTATTTTAGCTCTTCCCAATTTAAAACTTACGGGATGCTGCTAGTTTTAGGAAAACTGCAAAATATTTAAAAAAAAAAACATTTTTAGAAATAATTAAAAACAGTTTGTACTTTTTCTAAAACTTGATTCGCCCTGTAAGTTTTGAAGCAGAATCGGAAAAAAAATAACTAAAAAACAAATCTTTTCCTCCAAAGTAAAAGTACCTCAGTCATTAGGGTTAGGATTATGAGCCTGTTGCTATGCAGTTTCTCATTTTGGAACAGTGGTGGTGTTCTAAGGATTACAGTCCCTCTACCATATGAGTCGACGAAAACAGTCCTTCGATAAACTCGGCATTATGTTTGGACTAATTGAACAAAGTGCTTATAGAACCTCTATAGGGTTAACATTTCACTTACAGCATGGTGGAAAGGCTCTTGCTTCATTACGTGGTCCCACCTTAATTCCATTAAACGATGGGAAAGCTTATATTAGCAGGATTTTGACAATAAAACACGTTAAAAAACATTTTTTACTGAAAAAAAGGCGATAACCTGTTTAAAATTATGTATCATGTTTTAATTTTACAATATGCGAACTTTTTAAGCCGAAATTAAGGTTTTATTTCATACCCCAGCCAACCCCGCTTTCGCTTCTTGGAGAAGTGGTTGGATGGGGTATGAAAGTTAATACTCGGACCACGTAATGTTTAAAATAATTGTGGTTGAAAATAAAGCAAGATTGCCAAATGTTCCTTTAAATTGATGTAATTACAGAACGATGAAATTACAGAACGATGAAATTACAGAATGATGTAATTACAGAACAAATAGAGAAAATAAACAGCCAGTGTATAAAGCTCGCTGTAAACAGTAGCTATTTAGGTAGAATGCTATAAGAATCTTTCATGGGTATCCGGTGAAAATTGGGAATTCCAACACGAGGTATAAGTGTTTTTATCGACACCGAGGCTCCGATTAAAACACTTATACCGAGGGTGGAATTTCCCTGTCTGAACCAGATACCGGATACCCATGATTCATTCTTTTTTTTGCATATCATTTACATTCTGCGCATTGACGTCTCCAACTACAAATGTTTTGCATGTTTATTTACACAATGACATCATGCAACTGTCAGCTGCTGATATCAGCGTGCGACTTTTATCTTCCCCCATGTCTAAGATCAGGTTTTTCTTCACCCATGTAAAACGCGGATAACCTTATCTGGTATGCAAGAAAATTGATTGGTTAATGTTTAAACTTTTTTTTCTTTTCAGAATCATATACTTCACAAGTATGCAGACCAAATATTTCCACTCATGCCAAACAGGTATTTAGTTTAAGTAATATAATACTTCATACGTATGTTGACCAAATATTTGTCCAATTACAAAAGGGGCGTCATCTTGTCAAATGGTGCAAGTTGGACATATATTAAAGTTCTCCGGCCATGTTTTGTTTCATGAACATGTTTATGTTTATTTAAATCGAAATCAATACACAATAATAGATATTTATAATTCACACATTGCAATATCTGTGAAAAGCGAGAATAAGTTTTTATTTGATGACGTAGCAAACTTTGAACTGGTAAATTAATCCACAGGTAAATTTATTTATCAGTTATCTGCAATAGTTGTACAGCTATACAATTCAGATTTACCTCATTTCCCCGTGCAGTCACGCAGTGGTAAGAGTAGTATCTACGTCATGAAACTTTTTTTTACATACAACTTAGTAGCGGTTTTCAATTATATTTCTCTCCAAGACTATCAAGAAATGTTCATATGATGTTTAAGAGTTAAATTTGTTAATTGATAATACTAAAAAAGGGTGGCCATTCATCTTAACCCCAAAACAAAATGGTAGAGAAAGGTTCCGTAACTCTAGCTTTTAATTTAACAAAATGATGCCCCTTTTTATACTAAGACAAATACATTAATGTTTTGGTGCAGTTTGCCATAACTTTCCAGTCACTCAGAGCATTTGATTGAAACTTGATACAGATTTTCCCCACCTTTGCACCTTTTATTTTTACTTAAAGGTATTTGCTTGAAACTTACACAAGTGTGCCCCATAACAAAAAAAAATGTGAGAGTCAGGTTCCATAACTGTAGCTTTTAGTTTGACAAAATGATGCCCCTTTTTTATACTAGACAAAAGTTTAATAAGATTTTTTTTTATTACTTTTCACTATTCATAGATTTTATATACACCTTTGAAAATAGTCAATTTGAAACAGCATGGTATTTTGGTCTTATTGCTTCCAGTTTACACTGCAATTGTCACCAAGTTTGTGGTATTGTTTTATTTGGTTCTTGTTTTCTTTATTTATTTTTTGCTAGGTACACCATCTATATGTTATGCTTTCAGTTGTGATGGAGTTTTTAATGGAGAGAACCTTCCCAGCTGCAAAGAAGTGTTTAGTGACAGCGAGAAGGGTACGATCAGTGTAGACAGTGTGAGACCTCATCTACTACAGTGTCTTCAGTCAAACACATAACACTGTGAGACCTCTGCTGCAGGGTTTCATTCAAATATATAACGGTGTGAGACATCATCTGCTACAGAATTTTCATTCAAATATATAACAGTGTGAGACCTCATCTGCTACAGAGTTTTCATTCAAATATATAACAGTGTGAGACATCATCTGCTACAGAATTTTCATTCAAATATATAACAGTGTGGACCTCATCTGCTATAGTGTTTTCAATCAAATATACAACATTGTGAGACCTCACGGATATTGTATTCAATGTGAAACCTCATCTACTACATTGTCTTTTATCAAACACTACATTGTATTTTATCAAACTGACAGTTTAAGACTTCTACTACTATATAAGTGTCTCGACAGTGTGAGACTTCAGCTACTACAGTGTCTTTTACCAAATATATGACAACGTGAGACCTCATCTACTACAGTCTTCTAAATCATACATGACTGTGTGAGACCTCATCTACTACAGAGTCTTCTATATAACATATGACTGTGTGAGACCACATCTACTACAGACAGTAACAGTGTCTTCTAATATAACATATGACTGTGTGAGACCTCATCTACTACAGTGTCTTCTATATAACACATGACTGTGTGAGACCAACATCTACTACAGTGTCTTTTATATAAAACATGACTGTGTGAGACCACATCTACTACAGTGGCTTCTATATAACACATGACTGTGTGAGGCCTCATCTACTACAATGTCTTCTATATAACATATGACTGTGTGAGACCACATCTACTACAGTGTCTTCTATATAACACATGACTGTGTGAGTCCTCATCTATTACAGTCTTCTAAATCATACATGACTGTGTGAGACCTCATCTACTACAGAGTCTTCTATATAACATATGACTGTGTGAGACCACATCTACTACAGACAGTAACAGTGTCTTCTATATAACATATGACTGTGTGAGACTCATCTACTACTACAGTGTCTTCTATATAACACATGACTGTGTGAGACCACATCTACTACAGTGTCTTCTATATAACACATGACTGTGTGAGACCACATCTACTACAGTGGCTTCTATATAACACATGACTGTGTGAGGCCTCATCTACTACAATGTCTTCTATATAACATATGACTGTGTGAGACCACATCTACTACAGTGTCTTCTATATAACACATGACTGTGTGAGACCACATCTACTACAGTGTCTTCTATATAACACATGACTGTGTGAGTCCTCATCTACTACAATGTCTTCTATATAACATATGACTGTGTGAGACCACATCTACTACAGTGTCTTCTATATAACACATGTCTGTGTGAGACCACATCTACTACAGTGTCTTCTATATAACACATGACTGTGTGAGACCTCATCTACTATAGTGTCTTCTATATAATACATGACTGTGAGACCTTATCTGCCGCAATATATTTTATCAAATACATGACTGTGTGAGACATCATCTTACAACGTCTTTTATCAAATACATGACTGCGTGAGACCTCGCCTACTACAGTGTATTTATCAAATACATGACTGTGTGAGGCCTCATCAACCTACAGAGATTTGACAGTGTGACATCTCACATACTACAGAGACTTCAATAAAATATATGACAGTGTGAGACATCATCTATTACAGTCTTCAATAAAATATATGACAGTGTGAGACCTCATACAGAGTTGTCAGTCAAATATATAACAGTGTGAGACCTCATTCATAGTTCTCAGTCGAATATATAACAGTGTGAGACCTCATTCATAGTTCTCAGTCTTAATATATAACAGTGTGTGGCATCGTCTCATACAGAGTTCTTGGTCAAATATAAAACAGTATGAGACGTGTCTTTAATCAAACACATAACAGTGTGAGACCTCACCTACTACAATGTCTTCTATAAACTACATGCCAATGTGAGACCTCACCTACTTCACGGTGCCATGTCTATGCCATGTTACTTTTGAACTTATTTAATTGTGGTGGTGATCATTTAACTTAACAAGGAAAACATGATTAAACTTGACAGTTGTGGATATTGGATAATGTTTCAATTGATTCTCTACAGCTAGCTCTACGCAATAGAAGATTGTGATCAAGGGAAGAGTCAAATTAAATTCTGGTTTTAGGGGGCACCAACCCAAAAAGATTATATGGTGTCAGACCGGTGAAAATCAACCCATTGAACACAATGCAATATAGGCTATATTTGGAGATCAGTCACAAATTCCACAACATTCATTTGCTTAAATACACCTTTATTCTGTGAATTAAACACATTTGGCTAGCAAACGGTCCCATATCTGGAATTAAACACTGATTCAGTTTTTCAACATTTCGCGTCATTCACACTATGCAGGGCCTCCTCTGGTCATTTTTTTTCTTGCGCCACCACTTGCGCCAAATGAAAAAAGTTGGAGCCAAATTGGAGAAATTGGAGCCATTTGGCTCTAATGGCCCAAGCCATATTTCTTTTCCAGAGTTTTATGTATGAATGTATTTTAAATGTGAAAATAAGAGATTTGGTTTATATCTGGTAGACTGTTACACTAAGGAATGAAATGAATAAAACCAAACAATATTAATAAAAAAGATTTATATATATGTTTTCGAACCGCCAATATCTGGAAAGTTTCTACATCGCATGTTTGCTTAAATCAACTAGCTGAACCTAATGACAGCAGGAATCATACATCATACAGATGCTTTCATTTGATTGTTTAAGATGTATAGGTAGGGTCCTTTATATCAGTAACAAGTTCAAAACCTGCCGTTTTTTCGTAATTCCGGAACCGCGAAAACCCATGACATTCGCTTATGTTTACGTCTTTTTTAAATCTATTTTGAAAAGATGAACTGCCATATACATTAAAAACATATTTTGGAATGAAATACACATAAAACCTCCTGGAAACTGATTAATAAACCAGTGTTTTGTGTAAAATGTTTGCATTTTTTGGTGAAATCCAGATTCGGACACCTCGAAATTATAAATGAACAAAAAACAAAACAAATGTCAAGTGGATCTAGTCAATCATGTAAAATATGTAAATTAATGAGGTGTTATTTGTGTTTGATTGGTTAGAACCTGATTGGCTAGATATTATTCAGTGGTGTAATACTTTATGGTTGCAAGGTGTTATAAGAGAATTGATTACCCCCCGAGGCGAAAACGACAGTCATCAGTTGTTATTTAGGTATTAAGTTAATTACCAGAACACTAAAGGTTATCAGCTTTGTTTGTTTATTTAATGTTAAGTGTTCGCGCATGGTAGGTGTCAATTGGTTAGTTATGTTGTTTTAGACTACATGCAATGTACACTCGTCACGGTGATTAGTGTTGAGGTCTGTTTGTAATAGGCCGATTACAGCAGAGAAATTAAACAAGTTTGGCTTTTTGGCAATTTCAATGTCGCCAAACACTTTCGCCAAAGTTTGAAATTTAGAGCCATTTTCTTTCGCCATTGGCGCCATTGGCGATGCCCAGAGGAGGGCCTGCTATGCGTATTTTGAAATAAACATCTGTCAAAACCACATATTTTGAAATAAACATCTGTCAAAACCACATCTCTACCTTATCTCTGTGCTCATACTCGCCAAAGAAATAATCCTGACAAACACACTATTCATGACCACAGACATACTACTTTAACATCAGGTTAGATTTAACAATGAAATAAAAACACATGCAAACTAGAAACTTTGGATTTTTTCAAGGAAATATTTTAGCCCCCTACGACCCGGAAGTACTTCCTGACTGGTCTGACACATGAGGTCAACAGGAATGAACAATTACAGGCCCACTCACCCTTTTCATACAGATAAAAATATGAAAAAATATCTCACCTGCAGAACTGCAGAGTTGCTGCAAATTCTATTGTAAACACTCCATTTATCTTTGGAGCCACTGTCATGTTTTACTGTCACCTAGCACCTGAAACAAAACAGGAGAGATGATGAAGACCTTTAATGAACATCGCAAAAATGACAATAATTGCAGTCACTCTAACATTTAGATAATACAAACAATATGATAGGTTAAAAGACGATCACATGATCAATTTAAGCTACGTTCATTTTCCCTGTAAGAAGAACTACTTTCATCCGCCATTCATAGAGTGTGCATGAAAACAACAGCAACCCATATTTATTCTAATAAGTTGTTTTAATAAATTAAGAAGCATACATGTGATACTTTCAGGACCTCAATCTGGGAGTTTAGTGATTTTTTTAAGGGAGATTCATGCAAAAATCTGGGAGGTTTTTTCACGGACTATTTTTAGCGCGCGAGCAGTATTTTATACCCAAATTCCATAAACTAATACCTAAAAATACACTTTTAAACATGTTTCTTCATTTATGTCAGGGGAGATAACAAGAATGAATAAAAACAGTTTTTAAACAATATTTTATTTAAATAACAAATGATAAACATGTTCGCTGTTCATTTCGCTGTTGTTTGGTTATGCTCAATAATCTACTTTAATACTTACAGACAGTGTCCCTTTAAAGTTTGTTGTTATATTTTCGTACTTACAAAACATTAAAATATTGAGAAAGTAAGAGTTTAAAAAAAAAAAAAAAAAAATCTCTTTTTTTTTTATCCCACCCTGCTTATCGTCGAGTATTGATTCGAGAAATAATGTGTTTTTTAACTCGAAAAACACCCCCATCTTGATTACAATGTTTGAGACCCTATCTTGATCGATTTATTTCAGATACCCACCCCTATTCCC
Organism: Cyrtodaria siliqua; assembly: GCA_037043455.1. Classification (NCBI taxonomy): domain Eukaryota; kingdom Metazoa; phylum Mollusca; class Bivalvia; order Adapedonta; family Hiatellidae; genus Cyrtodaria; species Cyrtodaria siliqua. The sequence goes on from JAWPHD010004227.1 coordinate 158,593, forward strand.
CACAACTCAATTGTGTTTAATTAAATCATACATACTCATCAAATTCACGTTGACAAAGTCTACTTTCGTTTTCGCTATTCACTTCAACAACCTTGTAAATAAATGACGCCGGCAATTTGTTTCAAGTCGTATCTAACCTGTTTAATTACATACATCATTAAAGACTTCATAAGTGTGCTGCTAATCCTTTGGTAAGATCAATTAAGCCAATAAACTGTTTGCAAATAACAGTTTCACCCACTTTCCCCATGGCTATTGATCCAGGTCACATCTAGGTATGTCACGTGACGGTCTCGCGAATCGCGAGACAATAACATCAAGTTGGCAGGTAATAGACCGATGATTTTCGAAAAATCGATTTTAGCAATTTTACGGGAGTTTTTCACACAATTCCGTGGGGCCGGGAGGAGGGTTAGAATTCCGTGAGATTTCATCTCACGCCGTGAGGTATCACATGTATGAAGAAGATATGTACTTTTAGGATAGCAAATATAAGGGTTTAATGTATTTTATCTGCGTTCAGCGGAAAATAACAACAGTTGTCTCATCACAAAGCTTTATCATAATTCCCAAAGGCATTATTTGCTGTGTGATGTGGTTTCCCGATGAACGAAGATAAAAATACATTAAACTCTTAAATGAACGTGATTTCAGGGAGATTTTAACCCTCTGTCTGCATAAGCGGTGGCCTTATTTTTGCCTGGGAACCACACAGCGTGATCAAGGGCAGAATTGGATAAACCCAGTGTACATTTATTCCTTTTATATATAACGTCCAACCCGCTGTAGAGACCACCTCTATTAAGGGACCACCTGTTTTAAAAGACCACTATTTCAGTTTACAGTCATATTGTTTTGAAAAGGCAGCTGTATTAAGAGACCACAATTGTTAACCAGATCAAATTGCAATTTTTTCCCTTTAGTCTACTCTTAAAGGGACAAACAGCAATCTCAATCTTGATTTTTTTAAAAATTCACAGTGCCTGGTTAGTTACTCTACATAACTTGCGTTTATTCAGTCATTGATGTTAATTATAAGAATCATGGTAAGAAAATTTGTTCCTGTGTTACTCGTCCTACGCATTATTTGAATGGCCAAATTGATAAATTGTTAAAGAATTTATCTGAATTTCTACTCGTCTTACATCAATGTGCACTCGTCATAACGAGCGGACGAGTGGAATTGTCATTGCATATTATTAATTGTTGATTATATTATATCAATAATATATTTACTCTGGTAGACTAAGGTGAAGAAAAAAAAGAAACTCTAAATTTTATTTAATTATATGCAAGCAGGTTTAAAGTCAAAATGGAGGTGCTAATTTCAGTGCTTGATAAATGCCATAAGATTGCCGTGTGTCCCTTTAATATAGGGTTAACTGTAAGATATAATGCAATGTGTGTTTCATAGTATAGAAAATTGTGTTTAATTTACGTGTGTGTTAGTTAAAATGTTCCCCGTGCCCTGGTTGCCGTGGTAGAGTACAACCAATGAAAATCCCGCTAGAGGCAGAGGGGTAGGACCACCCCCTCTTCATGTTCATTTTTTCATTTTTTATCATGCTCATTCAAGGTCTTCATTATGACACCGCGTATGCAAACGTGGAAACATGGCTCCATTGAATAGAGTGTTTACTATAGAATTTGCTGCAACTCTGCAGTTCTGCAGGTCAGAAGGTTCGAGGCCCATTCTCCATACTTTATCTGGCATGTTCATTCCTGTTAGGCGCCATATAACCTTTCATGTGTTGGTGCGCCGTAAAACCCAATTCAATTCAATTAAAGGGACTAAAGGAGACCTGGAAGGGTTGCTGGTCTCAATCCAAATACAAATGAAAACCACTATAGTCCGGCAGCAGACGACAAAACCCAAAATTATCGTCCACACAATGTTTTTTGATGGTTTTAATATGTTTACGGTATGCTGATTCTGAATCTGAATGATGCCACATTGGCATCATTGAGGAAATTGAAATATCCAAGATGGCTGCCAAGATGGCTGCCAGCATCCTACTATACTACATGTATTCTTAGTACAATGAAATGTGCACATGCATTGAATTAAAAACCCATGTTCTGGAAACTCGACAACTTGGCTGTATTTTAGTGTAATATTATTGGGTTTATATTGTAATCAGTAGTGCATGTAATCAGTAATGCATGTAATCAGTAGTGCATGTAATTCTATAAACAAAATATTATTAAAAATCTTTGAAGCATCATATTAATTATTTTTGCATATGCATTTTATACAAGCTCCATTTACTTTCAATGTAACAGGAAACGTTAATATTCGCTCATATTGACATGTAGTAAAGTCATATTGGGTGTGTAAGGTATACTCGTTTGTGATTGGCGCAATATTCTGTTCATGTCAAAGAAAGTATGTCACGTGATGTAAACAATGTTGGTTCATAGTGAAAAATGCATATGCAATAAAAAGGTTATTAGATTTGTATTGGGATATTTGCGCTCGTTTTTCTGCATATACATATTGCGCTCCTAAAGTCGCGCAATATTGTTACGCAGAAGAACTCGTGCATATATCCCAATACAAATCTAATAACCTATAAAATTTATATAGATGATTTATACAACAAAAACCGAGAGAATCAGGGAGTTTTCCAGACCAGTAAATTAACAATAATCAGATTAGACCTAATGACATAATAATATTAGGTCTGTGATGAGATGGATCGCGGGGCCTAGTTTGTTGCACATGCACATTGAATATAAACACAAACACATAATTATGATGTAACTTGTTTTTATTCGTATTTGGAATTGACACCCATAATTCTATCAATGCCATGTGTTTAAAATGTGCAATATTTATATAGAAATTATTTATATATTATATTGTCATAAGTTACTCAGTATTCGTTGAATAAATTTAATTAATTTAATATATCCACTGTGTGTGTGTTTCTATGACTTCCAATTAATTTCAGTTTGTTGATACAATCATTTGTATAACTTGTGAGCGTGTCTGTGATTGGTTGGCTGTGACTTGTGACCTGTGTACATGTCTGATTGGTTGGCTGTGACCTGTGAGCATGTCTGTGATTGGTTGGCTGTGATTTGTGACCTGTCTACATGTCCGATTGGTTGGCTGTGACCTGTGAGCGCACCTGTGATTGATTGGCTGCGATTTGTGTCCCGTGGGCATGCCTATGATTGGTTGGCTGTGACTTGTGAGCGTGTCTGTGATGATTGGCTGTGACTGGTGACCTGCGAGCTCATCTGTGATTAGTTAGCTGTGACTGGTGACCTGCGAGCGCGATTGTGATTGGTTGACTGTGACTTGTGACCTGTGAGCATGACTGTATTGGAACTGGAAAAGCAAGACAGCAACATGTTTGTGATATGTTAAGGGTAGGGGCATACACCACAAATTAAACTACTACTTGTTGTTCAGTTGTAAAAGTGTATATTATTTACGATTATTAACTGTTATGTAATATATCTCACTACTCATCCTAAACAACAGATCGGATCTTAATGAAACATAAATATATGCTCTGTTTAGATAACAATTCTACTTCCTGGAAAATTCAAGATGGCCACCATGGCTAAAATGGTAAACTGCCTTAAATACTGTAGTTCTATATCAACACTGTTTTATCTTCTTCTTCTTTATTAATATGTAGTCACAATAAAGGTAAGATATATAAAATTACAGAGAGAGAGAGACCTAGTATTACTAAATATACATTGCAGAGCGATTTAGCAATCTGAATCCCATTCAGACAGGATCTACTTGATATCCCTTGAGCTTGATATTCCTTAAGCTTGATATCCCTTGAGCTTGATATCCCTTGAACTTGATATTCCTTGAGCTTGATATTCATTGAGCAAGTTATACATGTTTTATAGAGACACTCCAAATAAATATCATATGCAGGTATGGAAGAAAAGAATATTTCTATATCTACGGGTGATTAAATATTGTTTATTCTCTAAAATTTTGAATTTTAAAACAATTGTGTTGAGAAAGAAACGTGTAAAATACTTTTTAAGATGCATACCCTATATTTTATTACCTTTCAAAACAACAAATTGTATCAATATTTCAAATATGACACTTCTGCGCAGGTGCAAACCCTTGTATTTAATAGACAGGGCTGGCGTGGCGCAGTCGGTAGCGCGGCGGATTTGTAACTGGAGGCCCCGGGTTCAATCCTCCGTGGAGCCACTGAGTTCCGTCGGTGTGTTCTTGGGCAAGACACTTTCCCTTAGCCCCGTCCGTCGGATGGGGACGTAAACCGGGCGGTCCCGTGTATCGGTCTATCCTCCGAGCACGTTAAAGAACCATAGAAATCTATTCGATAATAAGAGTAGGGCAGGTTCCCGGATTCCCTATGTATCCTTCCCCTCTCTCTGGGGCGGCTCTAAATAACCTATACTGTGTTGATGAGCCGTTAAACAACATTCAATTCAATTGTATTTAACAAAGTTTGCATTTAACAGAGTTTGCTAATGGTAATTTATGTTAGGTGGATAGCGGCGATTTATTATATATATATGTGAATTGGATGTTGTTTAATGGCTCATCAACACAGTATAGGTTATTTAGAGCCGCCTCGGAGAGAGGGGAAGGATACATAGGAATCCGCGAACCTGCCTACTCTTATTATCGAATAGATTCCTATGGTTCTTTAACGTGCTCGGAAGATAGACCGATACACGGGACCGCCCGGTTTTCGTCCCCATCCGACGGATGAGGCTAAGGGAAAGTGTCTTCTTACTGTATTCTATACCTGTCTTGCCCAAGAACACACTGACAGAACTCGGTGGCACCATGGAGGATTGAACCCGGGGCCTCCGGTTACAAGTCCGCCGTGCTACCGACTTCGCCACTATATATGTGAATGTTTATTTCATGAATATTAACGTTTGTTTTAATTATTCGTTCTGGATCAAATTCTGCAATGTGTAGGATTTATATAGAAAATCTATATACAGGGTATGCATCATTGTTGAGAAAAAGTCATTCTTAAAGTTCTCAGGCTATGTTTTGTTTCATGAACATGTTTATGTTTATTTGAATCGAAATCAATACGCAACCATAGATATTTACAATTCACACATTGCAATATCTGTGAAAAATGAGAATAAGATTTTATTTGATGATATAGAAAACTTTGAACAGGTAAATTAATCCACAGGTAAATGTATTTATCAATTATCTGGCAATAGTTGTGCAGTTATACAATTCAGATTTACCTCATTTCCCCGTGCAGTCATGCAGTGGTAAAAGTAGTATCAACGTCATGCAAATATTACCGGTACTTACTTTTACATACAACTTAGTAGCAGTTTTAATATATGTTTCTCTCGGGGACTATCAAGAAATGTTCATAGGATGTTTAAGAGTTAAATTTGTTAATTGATAATACTACAAACAGGGTGGTCATTCATCTTTAAAGGGACACACGGCAATATTGAACTATTTATTAAGCATTAAAGCATCTCGGTGTATTAATCCAGTAACGTTTTAACTAATCCTGCTTGCATATAGTTGAGTAAAAAAAAATATAATTTTAAAATTATCTTTGTTATTCTACCATACATTACGTGGTCCGAGTATTAATTTTCATACCCCATCCAACCCCTTCTCCAAGAAGCGAAAACGGGGTTGGCTGGGGTATGAATAAAACTTTAATTTCGGTTTTAAAAGTTTGCATATTGTCAAATTAAAACATTTAATAGGTAATTTTAAACCGGTTATAGCATTCTTTAATTTAAGTAGAAAATATTGTGAAACATGTTTTATTGTCGAAATATCCGTTATAAAATCCTGCTAATATCAGCTTTCCCATCTCTTGATGGAATTAAGGCGGGACCACGTAATGTGTTTAAATAAATTATTGGTGTAATATATTCAGCAGTTAGTAATATGTAAAATCATATTTTTTTCCAGATGGTATTCCAAATAGCTTTCGCCCCGTGTGGTTCCGGGGCAAAGAATAGGGCCACTGCAGATCATCATGACCCCTGCATTGTTTCAGCTGCCATCTCGCTCAAATCACTAGAGCAGTGGCAGAAAAACAATAGACATGGCTCCGCATAAATGGAGTGTCTACAATAGAATTTGCAGCAACTCTGCAATTCTGCAGGTGAGAAGGTTCTAGGCCCATTCTCCATATTTTATCTCGATGTACATGGAGGATGAGCCTGGCATGTTCATTCCTATTAGGCGCCATATAACCTTTCATGTGTTGGTGCATCTTAAAACCCCAATTCAATTCAATTCCAAATAGCTTTTCTCCAGAATCTAAAGATTCATGACTTTGAAAATGGACAATTTGTGAAAATAATTGATTTTATGAACTTTCTAAAATTGAACCACAAACCCACCGTCATCAAAAAGTCAAATATTGAGCACGCTTTAAGCACAAGATAATAGAAATTAATACCAGTATTGCAGTTAGTGTTCACGCCATCCTGTCGTTTGTGTTTGATCATGTTGGCAGTTTTAAAATCTGACTAGATATCACAAAGGAAGTTGCAAGCCTCATAGTTTCAAATAGAAAATCAACACTTAAATTATAACTTACGATCTGCTGCTAGGCAGGATATAGCTCATTTAAAACCTAGAACAAATATTCTTAAACATACTTTTGGATATTCAGGAATGGTAGTTTGAAACATGATTCATGTTGACATACGAGCTTCACATTCTTTAATTACATTTAAGATTAAATACAAATCCTTTCTTTTAATGAAAGAATGAAACTACCATTGTATTTTGTAACCTTACATTACAAGTATAATAAATGTGTCTGTCTGGTTGAAGTTATATAATGATGCATGTACTGTTTTATCTTTCACTATATGCATTTATTGGAACATTTGTAGTTTTATAGATGGCCATTTTGTAAACGAGACTTGTATTTTTTTGTAAATACAATGTCTTAATATGTTACCTTCTTGAAATAAAGTTATTATTATTATTATTATTATTATGGCTCCCCCACACAAAGTGTGGTAGGGGAGCCATATTGATTTTGTGCTTTCTGTCTGTAGGTCTGTGTCACAAACGATGTCCGATCAATAACTAGAGAATGGTTGGACCTAGGGTCCTCAAACTTGGAAGGATCGTTGGTCATGACAAGTAGATGACCCCTATTGATTTTGGGGTCACTTGGTCAAAGGTCAAGGTCGCGGTGACATTGACTATGAAAACGATGTCCGGTCAATAACTAGAGAATGGTTGGACCTAGGGTCCTCAAACTTGGAAGGATGGTTGATCATGACAAGTAGATAACCCCTATTGATTTTGGGGTCACTAGGTCAAAGGTCAAGGTCGCGGTGACATTGACTATCAAAACGATGTCCGATCGATAACTAGACAATGGTTGGACCTAGGGTCCTCAAACTTGGAAGGATGGTTGGTCATAACCAGTAGATATTACTGGTACAGATAGTAGATACAGTCACAGGGATATTGAATATCATAACGATCTCAGATCAATAGAGAACGGTTGGACCTAGAGTCATCAATTATGTCTTTTCGGGCGAGTGGGGGAGCCATACGTTTTTGTCCATGGACAATAACAATTTCTAGTTATTATTATTATTACTCGATTTGTCAACTAAAAAGACCTGTACGATACAATTATTAAAAGCAAACTCACAAAGACAATCAGTACACCAGAAATATTAAATCAAATAGATATTAATGAAGAATCGATTACTACCCTTAGCCATATTTACAAAGCAGATTACACAGAACATGACTGGAAACATATTTGTTTGTTCGAGCACCATTTTTGTGTGTCAAACTCGATCAACACTTCAAATGAAAGTTTGTTGGCTAAAAGGTGGGAGTTTTCCCAAAGAATTTCCACGACAAAGGAAATCTCTCTATTAAATAAAATGTCCACAAAAATGCAAAAGATACAATTGCCAGGAGGGTTCTGCGCAAAACTAAAGGAGATAAACTGTCGGCGCCAACTGCTTACATGTTCCGGATGTACATGTGCATGTATCTGTAATTGAAGTGTATATATAATGTACATGTATCTGTAATCAAAGTGTGTATGTAATGTAAACGCATCTGTAATCGAAGTGTGTATATCATGTACATGTATCTGTAATCGAAGTGTGTATGTAATGTACACGCATCTGTAATCAAAGTGTGTATATCATGTACACGCATCTGTAATTGAAGTGTGTATATCATGTACACGCATCTGTAATCGAAGTGTGTATATCATGTACACGCATCTGTAATCGAAGTGTGTATATCATGTACATGCATCTGTAATCGAAGTGTGTATATCATGTACACACATCTGTAATCTAAGTGTGTATATCATGTACATGCATCTGTAATCGAAGTGTGTATATCATGTACACACATCTGTAATCGAAGTGTGTATGTAATGTACACGCATCTGTAATCGAAGTGTGTATATCATGTACACGCATCTGTAATCGAAGTGTGTATGTAATGTACACGCATCTGTAATCGAAGTGTGTATATCATGTACATGCATCTGTAATCGAAGTGTGTATAGCATGTACACGCATCTGTAATCGAAGTGTGTATGTAATGTACACGCATCTGTAATCGAAGTGTGTATATCATGTACATGCATCTGTAATCGAAGTGTGTATATCATGTACACGCATCTGTAATTGAAGTGTGTATGTAATGTACACGCATCTGTAATCGAAGTGTGTATATCATGTACATGCATCTGTAATCAAAGTGTGTATATCATGTACACGCATCTGTAATCGAAGTGTGTATATCATGTACACGCATCTGTAATCGAAGTGTGTATATCATGTACATGCATCTGTAATCGAAGTGTGTATATCATGTACATGCATCAGTATAAGAACATTGGCATAAAGCAAATTGTTTTTTGCATATTATTAACAGTTGATAATATTGTACCAACGATGTATTTAAACCTATGGAAGAATTGTATTTAATTATATGCAATCAGGTTTCAAGTCAAAAGTATACCCGATAAATAAATCAAGACGCTAATTTCAGTGTTTGATAAACGCTTCAAGATCGCCGTGTGTCCCTTTAAAACTGCCAGATAAGCTTACTGTTACGACATAGTAGACTAGTGTACTAGCTACCTGTAGACTAGTGTACTAGCTACTTGCAGTTTCTTAAAAATGATAATGCGATCCATAAAAAATCAAGAAAATCGAATAAGATTCAGTTCTGTTTCCAGGTGAATCCAATAAAATAAATCTGATTAAATTTGTTTACGAGTAACGTCTATAATTTCACCAACAACCTTAAAAGGCATTAATAATTTACAACTGTTTAAAGGGACTCACGACGATCTTGATTGTTTTTTAAACTCATGGTGTCGACTTAGGTTATCTTGGGGCTTTAATTATCATCCCAGGTTTTTCTACAGAACTTGCATTGTTCAATCATAAATATTAATTCTAAATATAGGATAAAGCAAATTGTTTTTGCAGACTATTAACTGTTGATTATATTGAAGCGCTAATATATTTAAACCTATGACAAATAAGACGAAAAAAATGAAAACGCAAAATGTATTTTATTATATGCATGCAAGCAGGTATAAAGTCAAAATGATACTGGCACATATAGCAGAGGGATTATAAACCGCACGCACGCACTTGCAATGCTTGATAAATGCCGTGTGTCCCTTTAATGGTCAAGATAGTGAACTATTGCAGTATTGAACACTACTGGGCGGCGGGAACAGGGTTAACATTTCCAGAAAAACATAACTTTAGTAAGACATAATTTTCGGCAATGCATTGTGACGAAGAAATCACGAAAGAAGGCCAAACCGTGTTTGAATGAGATAAAAAAAACGAATATAAAATGCGCCTAGGATCGTCTTAATGTCTGGAAAACACCCACCAAATTTTCAGGCAAATATCCCCTTTTGTCCAAGCTTTGTATTGAATAAAAGAAATCAAATTCATTATTTTACTCAGGCTACATATGGCAAAAAGAGGAATAAACATATATTGAAGAAAATAAATTTAGCACATACAATGCATGTCACTTCCATAGACGAGATACGAAGCCGTGTATGTTCGGGGTTAACGATCACGTGACATAAATATGACAATGAATACTGCTATAAGACCATTTATAAACAAAGTCGGTGATAAAAATATAAAGCAAATATCTTGGGAACATACTTTTGAAGAAGTCGTGTTAACTTATTTTGTTCCGGGGCAAATAATAGGGCCACTGCAGATCCCGTTGGAGGGATAGGCAGGTGGGTAATCCCCACCACCCCCAAATTCATGTTCATTTTACCATTTTTTTGTTCATGCTCATTAAAGGTCTGCATCATGACCCCTGCATTGTTTCAGGTGCCATCTCGCTCACATCACTAGAGCAGTGGCAGAAAAACAATAAACGTGACTCCAGCAGTTCTGCAGGTGAGACGGTTCTAGGCCCATTCTCCACATTTTATCTCGATGTACATGGAGGATGAGCCTGGCATGTTCATTCCTGTTAGGGGCCATATGACCTTTCATGTGTTGGTGCGTCTTAAAACCCAAATTCAATTAAAAATATTATCCATTGCTTTATATTTTACTATCACCGGGCAGCAAATCAATGACAGTAGTTCAGAGAACATAAGAAGAAAACATACGAGAAAGGGTAGACGTTAAGAAATAGAATATTCCAATTTTCTGGAAAGCAATGAAACGTGTTCAATAAATTCAGTATATAAGGAAATACGAGCATATTCGCTGTGCAAATAATTACATTTGCGTGCATAAATACACATTTTCAACGTAATAACTGACACGCAGGTGCATTATTGCTCTTTAAACACAAACTAGTAATGACACATGCAATTATATCGCGTAACAAAGAACATCTTGATAAACAGGATGCTCTGTAACACCGTATGTTTTCCAATCGTTTGTTTTGCTCGTTACAACGGTTTTACGTCGTTTTTAGCTATGTTAGGCCATATATGACGGTCAATATTTTGTTGTACAGGCAAATCACCCCATTTTTTCCCTGGGTAGAATCAGTACTTTATACCTCCCGCCATCCGTTAGAATCGGCACTTTCCCACTTGACAAGTCGGGCTGTGTGATTCTCTAACCCGCAACGGTGAGAGGCCAATCCCGCTCCCTTAGTTTAATTTAGTTTGATAATAGTTTATTGCAGATATGTTACAATACATCAATTCAACATCACAATATTCATAGAAACATACGCAAATGGATTGAACTACAAGTTATTACAACATTAGTTACAGTTCTCTCCATTTTGGCTGAAAAAGTGTACGTGCTTATCGGTTTGAAATTGTAACAATACATTTAAATATAAATTCGATAAGGAAAAACGAAGAAAAAAATAATAAAAATGTAAACTCTGCCGTGCCATTCTACCCCCACGCAATCTCCACCGAAATAACACCACAATATCCCCGTTCAGGCTGATCGAAACATAGCGACAGTTGATATAGACAAAATACAACGTTATATTGATACAAAGTTAAGGATTTTGGAATCGTTTAGTGTTTTTAGTATAGTTTTGAACTTGAGTAAATATAATATGATTTTCCTCGTCCGTTAATTGGTCGATGCCGTATAAAAGTTTGTGAGTGCTTGGCACTACCTCTGTGCAATTTTTCGCATGTCAAGGATTCTCCGCATAAAGTGCACTCAGTGAATCTTTATCGACTTGTTCCCTGAACGCTTCCGTGGCCAGAATGATAAGGACGCTTTTTCGCCTCTCACCGCTGCGGGTTCGAATCCCACTGGGAGCTCGACTTGTAAGTGAGAACGTGTCGATTCTTATGGAAGGCGGGAGGTGTACAGAACTGGTTCTACCCAGGAAAAGTGGGTGGTCTGCCTCCACCGCTAAAAAATCGACCGTTATACATAGCCTAAAATGTGCTGAAAATGACTTCGACATCGTTTAACCAACCAACCTGAGTAAGTAATAGCTGAATAACAAGTAAGATAGTGTGCCTAATGTAATATAAGATACATTACAAGATTATTTGATATTCGTTTGTGTAAGGTTTACCACCACTAATTATATGTAAACCTCCGAGGTGTGTACTCGAATGTAGTTCCTATAATAAAAAGTAATCCCTCCTTTTTTGATGGAAATGTGCGTAATAAGTAGGGGGAAACTGCCCATTTCTCTATTCGATTTTGTGGTTGTATGTATAAGAAGCGTATTAAAAGGTTTTACTGGATCACTGATGAACATTTTCGAAATTTCGACTCTGTGCTTACACTTTGTGAGCAACCATCAATGAAAACAGCCGTACCCTTGACCTGTTTAGTAAACAAACAAGAACTTTCTTACATGTCTTGTGAGCCCACCTTTTCTGGTGATTTTTCAAGTGGAAAATTAGTTTTCTATATGAATATTACACTGCTGCATTATCCATACTTAGAGTTGAATTTGCAGCAAATCATTAATATGTGACGCTCTAACATTGGGAAAAATAATTAGTGGTTTCATAGCTGTAACATAATAGATAAAGTAATTGTACGCCGATACACCTCGTTATAAGCATACCGGTATCGGTTTCCCAAAGAGAAAAAAACAGCAATAATAAAATTTCTATACCATCCCTTGATAGTTTTATTTAATATCAGTGTCGATTGTTTCCACGTCTTATAATATTGCCAGTTAATACAAACGTAAGATATGGGTAGTATTTTCAGATTCATAAGAGATAGAGAAAGAAAACAGAAATGCTATCGAGTTGTGATAAAATGCGAATAAAAGAGCCAGAACTAAAATTTCCGCGTGATTCGCCAAAATCGCCTCAGGATGAAGTGTATTTAATTCTTACAATTTGTTAACGGGGGTCAGTCTTTTTTCTAGAAGAATCTTAAATTAAAAAAGAATTCCAGTTCAATTTCAATCAAAATACGGAGCTAACACTGTGATGTTAGCGACTAAGATTTAAATTCACCATTATATTTTGAACGGAATGGGGAGTAAAACGATTAAATTAACCGTAGTGCGTAACATACATAGCACATATTACTGTTCAAAATGAATTCTTTAAAGGAGTGATTTTAGTCTCATTCCTTATGTTTAGGTCCTTTATAATAGAACATATCATTAATTGTCGGTTTTAAGTCGGACCACTAAATCCACACGGAAAGTCGAACTTAAGCTATATACTTTTTTTAACCATATATGGTATATTGACAAAATATATTTTAAAGCACAGAAAGTCACTGATTAAAAATAAATATACATATGTAAAATGTATAAAAAAAATTTGCTTTAAAGGACATTTTGTCAATATGCAATATATGGTAAAAAGGCGCAAAGACGTCATCGTTCCAAGATAGCCGCCTCCATTTATGTTCTTCGCACATTTTCAATAGGTCATATCTCCTTTGTTTTTCATGGCATTTTGATAATTCTTTCAGCCTTTTCAAGTTTTGTTTCGGAGCCCTTTAAAATAAGCACTTTAAAATAAACCTTGTTTGAAAATAGTGCATTAACCCTTTTAACTACTGGTTTGTGTAATGTCTCATTTTTCATCTAAACAGATATAGTCGCCGCTTTGTCACATGTCACAATATAGTGACCCTGGTAGAGGTTGGCTGTGTCCGTTCGGCCTTTGCTGTTCCTTTATTTCGTTTTAAACTTACTGAAACAATTAGGCGTTGAATGATTTACAATTAAGAAACAAAATGTTTCCAGTGGGTATATGTTTGTGCCGGGTCAATACATGTGGGCGGGACTTGGAAGAGCATCGGAACCCAGGGCTGTAAGCCCGCGAGTTTTTCAAGTCCCAAACATCATGTTTTGATCTCACACAAAAAAGTATTTTTCCTACCTAAAATGGGTTATACAGGACCTATATAGCACACACGTTTACATTATAACATAATACAAACTCTTACAAATTAAATTTTATCCCCATCTCTCAACATCAACGAAGAATATATCCCACGTTATTCTGTTTTTGTAATATAAATTTGTTATTGGATCACACCTCCATTATCCCTCCTGAAAGCTCACGGACCTACCAAAGCGATGCGGAAATCCTGGTTAAATATATTTCGAGTTTTGGTATAATATTTACTGCCTAATTTAACACATACATGCGTGTGCCTCACGCCCAATGCATTGCGTGAGAAGTGACAGGTATGCAACTTAGGTAACTGCCATATTCTTGTATCAATAATATTTTATAAAATCAAGGTATACATTCTTTGAAAACATCGCGCTTATTGACGTGACCCACGTGACATGACGTCAAACCATAGACACCGTCGTAGCAACGAAGATGTGTACCGAGTTCAGTCTTAACTCCCGAATTTTTGACGAAGCAGGCAAGCACAGCTCGTTATGAAAAAACATTTACGTGAAAATATGACAGGCTCAGACTCATTGGTGAGTATCTATATAGTTATGTTAGTTTTACTGTAATAGTCGATATGCACAAAATGTTGAACGTTAAATGATACAGGCGTTTATTTGAGCACGGGAAAAGCCCCATCAGCTTATTATGGCTGTCCAATATTTATGCATTTATTTTTATATTTACCACTACACATTCCTTTTCCAACCAGCACATGCTTTAATTAGATTCTAGTTAAGTACAATCTCATTAAAATCAAATCCTAATTACGCTTGGTAAAGGTCTGATTTTAATGAGATTGGTTAAGTATACATTTTAAATAAATGAAGAAAATACTCTGGCGCATATGAATTAGCCCTCAACTAATATGGTATAGCCTAAATATTTCTATAAAACTCTCCCGAGTACCAGTATATCACCGCTGTCATAAATATTTTTATTTTAGCTCTTAATATAATAAATTTATGTTCTTGGAAATTGTTGAACCCAGCGGGAAAATGGTGTTATAATAAAATAAGATTCTGCAAACGGTGCTGATTTTAGTGCCATTGTCTAATCCGGCAAAGCTGCGTTTTCACCAAATCCCTGTTTATTGTTTAGCTGTTGATTATTATTTCATTCTTGTCAGGTAAATATATCCCATCTAACACAATTTCACGAAATTGCAGAATTTCACGAAATTGCAGATGGTTAGAGAACCTATGGTGACATATTTCTGCCACGAGATAGCTAGATAATTTATCGTGCATTTATCGCGATAATGTTACTTTTTCTCTTTAATTTTCAACAATTTTATCTAAGAAAACTTGCTGCAATCCTGCCCTCTTCTGTCATCACGTTAGCACAATAGTTAACGCGGTAGGAATTATCTTAAACATTTGAAATTTTGTTTTCGTAATAATTATGACTATTTATCAGAAAATTCACGTTACTATCGCGTAAATATTTATAGTTAACTCAATAACTGTATTTATCGCGAAACCAGAACTATCATGATCAGTAGTATCGCGGCATTTAACAAGATAACTCTGAGATTGTTGTGAAAATTCAGTTACTATCTCGAAGAAGGCATGATACGGGCCGGGTAACGCGATAATTCTCCAGAAACCGGAATCATGATGGCAGAAGTGGGCATAAGCGTGGCATTTTCTCGAAAATTCATTATTATTTCGAAAAATACATGGTACTATCTCGAAATAATCATGATAATTATCTAGCTATCTCGTGGCAGAAATATGCCACCATAAGAACCCTCATGACTTGACAACAAGCTATTGTTTGGGGGCGCTTGTTTCAGCCCAAGGGATTTCAGCATCTTCATGCATAGCATAGTACATACTGTTTGGGAAAGTTTGCTTCTGATTTTTGTTTTGATTTTAGAGTCACAATTTAAATAGTACTTAAATAAAATAAGTTGTATATCAGTGAAGAAGACATTTTAGTTATAAATAAAAATACCATATTTTTCAACATCGGTTGAGAAATAAACAAATAATGTGAAAGCTGTTTTTGATAGGAAAATTTCAGTGCAAATCTCTGTTCCATCAACTTTTCGACCAATATTTTGAAATTCTATTAACAACTGGTTTAAATGTTCCGAATAAATAAAAATTAAGATGTCTTGAAATATTTTGAATACTAACGCTTACTAAAGCTATTTGAGATTTTATAATTTTCGGCTCCATGAATTCCATCAATGAATTTACATGCAAAATCTACTACCAAAAAAGTATTTTGGCTGTAAAAGATTCATTTTGATTTGAACATTTTTACCGCAGTCAAAGGCCCTTTTTGGACTTCAACATTTTAAAGGCCATATAAGAGCAATGTGACCAATTAGTATTTCACTTGCCAAGGGATTTAAAGTTCTCCGGTCATGTTTTGTTTCATGAACATGTTCAAGTTTGTTTTAAATCGAAATCAATACGTCATAATATCCTTACAATTCACACATTGCAATACCTGTGAAAAGCGAGACTAAGATTTTATTTGATGACGTAGAAACTTCGAACAGGCAAATTAATCCACAGGTATATGTATTTATCAATTATCTGGCAATAGTTGTGCAGCTATACAATTCAGATTTACCTCATTTCCCCGTGCAGTCACGCAGTGGTAAAAGTAGTATCTACGGCATGCGAATCATACTTATTTTTACATACCACACATATTAGCGGTATTCAATATATGTTTCTCTCCGAGACTATCAAGAAATGTTCATATGTTGTTTAAAAGTTACATTTACTACAAAATGGGTGGACATTCATCTTTAATTCTAATTTGGTAGGTTTGTTTGAAGATGGTCATACTACATGTACATCGTTATTTATATTCTACAATTTCAACGGGAGTTATTTCTTTAAGGACAAGGGCTCCATTTTTATTAAAAATCGTACGATAACTCTCAAATTTTAAAACTGTTCACATGTTTACACCTCAGCATTCAATGTAGACAAGTGCATTGTGTGCAGAAATATCAAATGTATAAGAAAATGAAATGAAATCGCGTTCATTTGAGAATTGTAAATCAAAGTAAAGAATTTAAGAAATTAACTTACGATCAAAATTGTCGTAAGTTGTTTCATAAAACCACGCCCAGGAGAATAGTCACACCACTTTTGTTTCTCTACGATGTGATCTAGTGCTTGTTTATTTTATGGCAAATTTTATATATCGTGCAAATCTTATGATCAGTCAGTAATTATTACCAAAATACCCTTTTCATATTTCCCGCAGGATATCGGTAACTCGGTTATTATCTTGTTAATGCAATAGTTTGATCTGGAAAACATGACAATTGTCTAGTTGTCGTGGTATAAATCAATAGTAATTCTTTGTTTGTGTGGTGTTTTACGTCATTTTCAACACTTTTAAGGTTATATATGACGGTCAATTTTTTTTCTGGTGGAGGCAGATCACCCACTTTTCCTGGGTAGAACCAGTACTGTTCACCTCCCGTCATCCGTAAGAATCGACACGTCGAGCTCCCATCTTCGGGATTTGAACCCGCAGCGGTGAGAGGCGAGAAGGTTTACAACGCAATAATAATAATAATAATAATAATAAAAATAATAATAATAATAATAATAATAATAAATGCTTTATTTAATGATGGTAACAATCAATTTACAACAATTGTTCTCCCTTGAGACCATCAAATGAAGAAACATGTAACACACACACATGGTTATATACATGCAATATTGTACAATTCTGAAGATTTTCCTGTTATAAAATCAAAAGTCCCTATATATAGATATTTTAAAGTTATTTTAAAGTACTTAACCAAGTGCAAGCAAATTAAAATTAACTAGTATTACCTAAAGTATAAGAATAATATTTCTTTTTAAATTCTTTGATATGTTTGGCTTGTTGCATTGGAGGTGCGATCGAGTTCCATATGACAGCACCAGAATAACGAATACTTTGCTTGTATATACTCAGCTGTGTTTCGGGACGATTAGATCACCATTTGAAAAAGTCCTTTATTTATAGGAGGAATGAGCTAACGGCCACGTGAAACTGAAGCATAGGCTTGTTTTATTTGTATTTGGATTGACTACAACCACTTTTCCAGATCGACTCTATGAATTGAATTGGGGTTTTAATGCGCACCAACACATGAAAGGTTATATGACGTCTAACAGGAATGGACATGCCAGGCTCATTCTCCATGTACATCGACATAAAATATGGAGAACGGGCCTAAAACCTTCTCACCCAGAACTGCAGAGTTGCTGCAAGTTCTGTTGTAGATACTCCATTTACGCTGGAGCCACGTTATTGTTTTTCTGTCACTGCTCTAGTGATATGAGCGAGATGGCACCTGAAACAATGCAGGGGTCATGATGAAGACCTTTAATGAGCCAAAAAATGATAAAATGAACATGAATTCAGTGTGTATGTGTGTGTGTGGGGGGTGGGGGGGGGGGGTGGGGGTTCTAACCCTCTGCCTTCCCCACCAACGGGAACTGCAGTGGCCCTATTCTTTGCCCCGTAACCAAACGGGGCCCCCGAGAACCACACGGGGCAGATCGACTCTAATCCCTGATCGACTCTAGTCCCTTAAATTGGTAGTTGGTACAAGGCCATGGACGACACATTACCGAAACAAGTCTGTTTGTTCAACTGGTATTATTTGAGCCGCTTAGCGAGTTAATTTAAATTTAAGATAATTCATAACGATTTTCATGAATCTAATATCAAATAGGGACGACATTAAGATCCTTTTCAAATTAAAATTATCCTTATGCCACGAGTTATGAACTCTTGAAGTTATATCTAATAACATATACAGTACAAGTATATATAGAGGATCTTAAACGAGTTCCCATTTCATATACGATTTATGAAACGAGTTATGAATTATTTTAATTTGGCGAGTTAAAATTAAAAATAATTCATAACGAGTTTCATAAATCTTATATGGTATGGGAACGAGTTTAAGATCCTTTTAATCACATAACATTGCAATGAAATTAGTACATTTTAATTCAGATGGACAGAGAACCGCCACGACGTCAGACACACTTTAGCGCCAAAACGTCATAAAATATGTGACGTCGTAACGTCGCGTCTCACACATAACGTTGCGTATAAAAAAGTTCGTGTTTTACCTCGTTACAAAATAGAAGTTTACGCCAACTTTTTAACAAAACCAACAACAATGTTTTGTATGACGTGCATTATTTTTATAAGCTGTCACAAATAAGTTTATGTCTCAGATCTGGGTGAATTTGTAATAAATAAAATAGTTTCAGTTAATAAACTTGCGTAGTGTTACAGGTTTAACTCAACCAATCAAAATCGTTCCAGGTTGTATTACACGTGTGTCATACAATAGAATATTAAATGGGTGTTCGACACTGCTAACAAGGGACGTTATGTGATAACATTAAGAAATAAAATATTTCAGCGGGTTTATATTGTCCCAGATGAAAACCTGGTGGGCGGGACTTGAAGACCATCGATACCAAGGGCCGTAGGCCCGCGGTTTTGATGTGTTTCGAGTCCCAACCACCAGGTTTTGATCTCGCACAATATAAACCCGCTGGAAATGTTTTATTTCTTATCTGACATGGATTGTTATGTATTTTATATACACATTTTCGAGAGATTGAACATAATACAAACACATTCTCACAACTTACACTGTACGTCTATCTCTCAGCACCAAACGAAGAAAATATACAGCTTTATCGTGTTTCTAACAAGTTCAATGTGTTGTTTGAACGTAACGTTGCCTTAAAATAACGTAATCGTTGTTTTGGATGTTTTCCGACGTTGAAAATCATTTAGTGTTTGCCCTACTTTTTCATCTAATCAGACTGTGAGGAATTTTAAAAAATGGCGAACTTATTCATGTAAATTTCTAACGATCACCAATTTTAACCATTTAATCATTAAGTAATCGCTTACTAAATGGCACGCGCTTGTTTGGGCACAAGGAGGCGGATTTAGTAGAAGCGCGAACGTGTTAAGAGGCGTGGTTTCGTAGAAGCGCGGGGAAAAAGTAGAGCAAACACTAAGAAGTGAAATTTTAACACTTAATAAACCCCGGTCAGTCGTTGAGCTCCTTCTCTTAGGGTTTCTTAATTGTTAAACTTCATAGCCTCTAACTAATTAATACTTAAAATGACGTTCTAACGGTTGAAGGACGTGACGTCAGAGGTTTTTATAGCTTTTTTTAAAAACTGTTCAATAGTCGATCAGCAATGAGTATTTTCATAAACCATGTTAGATCTTAAAACATTTATTAATAAATAAGTGTTTCTAATAAAATCTAGTTACGTATTGTCACTTTTCACAAACGGATATCGTCAATAAATTAAGCAGATTAACAGTTTATATTTAAGTCAAAAATGGCAAACAAGAATAATACACAAACAATAGAGAAAATACTCTGTTTTATTGAGTCTGTTCATGAGAGGTAATGTAAAGTGCAATACCTCACGCCCACCAGCACTGGCTAACGGCTTTAAAGCCACACCACAGATATTGGTCTGATGATCCAAAATCATCAAGCAGGTCAGAAAACAGTCACAGAAACAATTAGCAGGTTATTATCTGGTTGTTTAGTGTTTAACGTCATTTTTTCAACAGCTTTTAGGCTATGTAAGACGGTAAAAAAAAATTGTGGTGGAAACAGACCTCCCACTTATTCCTGGGTTTAACCGGTACTGTATACCTCCCGCCATCCGTAAGAATCGACACTTGCTCATTTACAAGCTGAGCTCCCGACGGTTAGTAAGAAAGACATCAATAACAGACACAGTGAAGAAAGGCAAATAAAGGGCAGTGACATTGATCAAGGAAGGACAACACATATGCAGGAAAGAAATGTTTAAGAAGAACAGAAACAATTTGATGACCGTGACGATATAACATGTTCAGGAATAACCGAAAAGCATGTGAGGTGGACACACTGATCAGCCGGCTGCAGCGAAGTTAGATGGTTGCAGAGAAGTTTTCATTATTTCAATGAGCTACTTTGTACAGTTATACAGAAAGGATTGACGATCTTGACAAGCGTTTTAAATTAAATTACAATTGCGAATATCAGTTCATTATTTGTGTTTATTCTGAAAATTTCATTGTTTTTACAAATCTTTGGACATTTATACATGGTGCTACACGCACTAACGTCGTTTAATTACCGGATTTTTAAAGTGAAAGCTTCCTCTGTCATTCCTTTTCAAATCTTCATAATCATTTTCCAAACATTTTAGCAAAATACGCAACAGAAAGTAAAAATACTAACCCCATCATCCACTTCCAACAATTTCGCCAATCTGACTTCTCTGCAACCATCTGACTTCGCTGATGCCGGTTGATCAGTGTGTTTGAGGTAATTAAGAAAGAGATTGGATAACTGAGAGACAAAGGACAAGAGTTTTAAAAAGTAAGAATTAGTTACACAGATGTTCGGGCAAAAGACAGTAAACTTTAACATGGTTAGCAATAGATAATAAACACGTATGCAGTGTGTACATACTGTTGTTCAAGAAATTAGACAAAAAAGGTAGAAGCCATAGCAATAAATAGAGGGACAAGACGCGCCATCCTCCACTACCGGCGATCAAGCAAGTTGGATTACCCGCCTCGTACATTCAGGTTGATCACGCATGTTTTTTTTTGTTGTTTTTTTCGTACCCGATATGAAATGTTCTGCCTGCCTCAACAATGTGCATACACTTGTTATGATCACAAATATATATGTAGACTGGAATGAAGTATATACGTGTTTATCTCAATTGAATTCATTGATTTCTGAATGACAGTTTTCGCAATTTGATGGCTTTTAGAGTTCGTACACCTGAAATGAGAAACAATCGGAGACTTGAAACAGGTTACGCTTGTTATTTCGTCGCAACTCGGACACTTGAAACGGGTTATGCTTGCTAATACGTCGCATTGGGAAAAGGCAAAGGCAGGTGCGGATTCAGGCTTTGCGTTTAAGGGGCGTGAAATATTGAACGAAAGGCTCAGTGGGTCCAGGAACATATTCTTTTTGTAGTTACCTACATGTCATTTGGTGAATTGTTGTGCCTCATTAGAAAACGTTAGCCTTTAAATCCAATTATGAACAAGAAGGAAATTGTTTTGGTTGGTTGTTTCCAAGGGATCCCGTTTTCAGTATTTATTCTTATTTGCTATGTCTGAATGTAAATCTACATCAACTGTTCGCTAATTTCTTTACTTTATTGACAATACTAGTATCTGATTGTGAAAAGAAGAGACAATGCGTTACTATTAATTTTACTTTAATAATAACTGTTTTAATTTATGTATCATCAGGTTATGTGTCAGTTAACTACTCATGGTGCGAACATTTGATAGCCCCGGGGGCCCCGTTTGGCCACCGGGCAAAGAATAGGGCCACTGCAGATCCCTTTGGAGGGGTAGGCAGAGGGGTAGAATCCCCCAAAATTCATGTTCATTTTATTATTTTTTGTTCATGTTCATTAAAGGTCTTCATCATGATCCTGCATTATTTCAGGTGCCATCTCGCTCACATCAAAAGAGCAGTGGCAGAAAGTGGTAGTTTCTACGATAGAATTTGCAGCAACTCTGCAGTTCAGGGTGAGAAGGTTCTAGGCCCATTTACCATATTTTATCTCGATGTACATGGAGGATGAGCCTGGCATGTTCATGCCTGTTAGGCTCCCTATAACCTTTCATGTGTTGGTGCGCCTTAAAACCCAATTCAATTCAATTAAATTTGATATCTTCGATCAAGTTAAATCATTTGCCCCACACCGCTGTTCGACCACTCATGCGACCAGGAATCTTTATGCGAGCTATCCAACTGGTTTCCGATTCTCACGGATGACGTAATCTCGATGATCTAATGACGATCTCCTTGGCCGAGTGGTTAACGATGTTGCGTTGTAAACCTTCTCGTCTCTCACCGCTGCGGGTTCGAATCCCACTGGGAGCTCGACTTTTGAGGAAGTGTCGATTCTTACGGATGGCGGGAGGTGTACAGTACTGGTTCTACCCAGGAAAAGTGGGTGGTCCGCACAAAACAATCGATCGTCATATATAACCTTACAACTAAGGCAAGTATTTTGGAACATACTTTGTTAGTTTATCGAAAATCGTTCTCATTTCAATGAAAATGGAGGCAATTTTAAAATTACGAAAATTGGAACGTTTTTGTTTGAGAATAGCAATGTGTTGTGAACACATTTTAGCTGTCAATGGCAAACAGTAAATTTCTTTGAAGAAATACTTTGCATAGCGAAATAAGTTCTTTTTTATTATATACTTCGCTTAGGATTTTTTTTTTTGATGTTTTTTTGAAAATCACATATTTACCTAGCATTTATCAAAGCTTCAAACAATTATATTAATGTTCATATGTTTAATCTATGCCCCTAAAAAGTCGTGCCAAAATCATTTTGTTCAGTATCGTACAATGTATTCGTAAATTATGAATAGACACCTGCCGTCTGGGCTTGACCCTAAGTGTTCTACATGGAATGTCGACATCGGCTTTTACTTTTATTCAAATCCTTCTTTTGATGCAATAGGATTATTACTAGAGTAACGTGTTCTGGAAGTTTGTATCACCTCGAGTAGGTAAATGCCGGATCAAGGATCACACGAGAGGCCCTGATTTACCTACGAGAGGTGATTACAAACTTCCAGAACACGTACGTTACTCTAGTAATGATCCTTTTATTATATACCTCTTACACATCATTAACATAGACATATTTGCATTGCTATTGCATACACAGTCAATAAAGCATATTATTTCTCGATAAAGTGCAGCGGGAAAATGTATGTAGTTTTAAGGTGTTGGTGTTCATTGGTCTGACCTACTTGCTTTTTGTTTTGTTTGTATGAGGTAACGTCGTCTTGATGTTCTCTCGCATAGTGGCGTAAAACTTGCTTGAATCAATGGAAAACCCGCTGTTTTATTTTTAGTAAGATAGTGATACTAATTCTATTTTTTGTAGCATAGTGATAACCTGTAGTGTGATACAGGTTGTTGTATTCCATTGTAAGAAAATGAAGGTAC
Source organism: Cyrtodaria siliqua (assembly GCA_037043455.1). Taxonomy (NCBI): domain Eukaryota; kingdom Metazoa; phylum Mollusca; class Bivalvia; order Adapedonta; family Hiatellidae; genus Cyrtodaria; species Cyrtodaria siliqua. Next base: position 182,467 of record JAWPHD010004227.1, read on the forward strand.
TATGTATATATTTAATAAATGTAATTAGCATTTACTGAATGTTTGCTGCAATTAAACATAAATTATTCATTGACAGATTGAAGTAAATGTTACACTAATTATTTTTACTGAAGGAACCATTTTGTAAGTGTGAATTTTATCATACATTCCTCCTATTGCACTTCTATATTCCTAGGTTGGTGGAGCGCATCAAGTAACTAATACAGTGCCGGGTACCAAAGTGCCGGGTACCAAACTAGAAGACAAGACGCCTGGGCATGGTAGACACGTGCAAGAGCCACTGTGTAAGGATGTTCCAGGATCTGGACAACTCCACAATACGAGCCAGCAGTCTTTGCTGCGTTTGATGATCCAGTCAAAATATCTTGACAAGGATGTGGAAGAGACGATCTCAAGATATATTATCCCGCAGATGTCAATGATGAATCCAGTGTCTCTGAAAGAATTCTGCAAACACAAGCTTGATGACCCTGATTCCATTACTACAAAGATCGATGATGACCATTCCGACACAGTTGGTGATCTGCGGGATCTATTAAAAGGCCAAAACAAGTACAAAGCTAGAAAAAATGTATACCAAGATACCGGTTTTCAGGGCGACACTGCCGTATTGTTAGCGTACTCTGGAGATAATGAATCAGCAGACGATGATAGTGATGATGCCAGACAAAGAGCTGAAATGAGGAAGTACAGGACCCGTTCTAGATCAAAACGCCGCAAGGACAAGGTGAACATCGTAAACGATAACGCAGTAGAAAAAGCAAACGGTAATTTAGAAAAGAATGAAGCCGATATTCCGTATTTAAAGGAATTAAGTTTCAGCGCTTTTGATGAAAAGAAAGGCCACATGTTGCCATCCCGTCGGCTAGAGCTTGTTTATCGCAGAGATCGCAGAAGAAACGCCCCAAGCAGGAGGCGCAACAACGAACAAATTGCAGTGGCAACTGTTCTTATTGATACACTATCAAGGAACAACAACCACCCAGGCAACGCAGATGATGTTGAACCCAAATGTCAACCGGAAGTATCAGTCTTGTCGGAGAAGCCATATGATGCCAGCAAGTGCAAGTGTGCTAGTAATGCTGCGTCCGTTGTATTTAGGTTTGCAGGCGCAGAACAACAACACACAGACACTGGTTCCACCGTGACTTCAATCACAACCGATATGGAGCATATAACAATAACAAAGAAGAAAGAATATTTTCTTGTACCTATAGGTGGCTCCAGCAAGACTACTGCTAAATGGACAGACGTGGCCTCGATTATCAACCAGGGTACCTTTGTACACAAGGTCAGTGCACAGACATATAAATAAACAGATAGGAAACTTCCTATCCTAACCAACAAAGTAACCAAAATATCATGCGGCACCTTAACTTTTTCTTCTATCTCCTCTCTCAAATATTCACTGATTTTGATGAGAATACATTCAAAAGATTCATAGTGAATAGCAAAATGGGATTATAATAATTTATGTTTATTTTCAAAATAAGAAATTGTATAAAACGATGTTTAAAGTAAAAAAATGTCAATTTTTTTTGCTTTTCTCTTAAAAATCAAGGTTTTGGCATAGTCAAAGTTTCCGTCGAACTCCTTTTTTGCTCTAAATATAGGAGCAAGAAAAACACTACCGTTGGAAAGAAAATTAAATTTGTTATGGGATTTGGAATAAATGAAACGTGTATCTATAAAACTCTTTATGATGTTTAAAGTTTGGAAATATTTTGTGAAATCTTCGCACTGTGCCATGTGAAATTTAGATCATTTTCTTAGTGTCCAATCTATTAGTTATAAGGTCTGTGGTCAGTGTAATATGAATACTTGTCATTTCTATTCTGTGAGCTACAATATACCCCGTCGAATAAAAATTTCAAATCACGTGACACTAATTTTAATAGATTTTTTCACGCTAGTTAGCACCGGTACGAAATCTACACAAAAAAGCATTTTAATATATATATATAGAGAATATTTGTTGTTTTGGAGTGAATAACATACTTTATTTCATTGAGAAGTGAGAAAACTTTATATTTTCACGAATGCGAAGCACGACAAAACAACAAATTTTATTTTTATTTTATGATTTTACACAATTATTTAAACAATTTCAGTAACTAAACCGTTTTACATACGCTTCTTTCCTAGTCACGATGACTTAACGAAACGTTACATGACGTCACTTTTTTTGAAACCATTAACATCACAGAAAGAAAGTAATTACATTTAACAGTATAACAGTAGGAATATATTGCGATCCGTGTTATCGTTACTGTGCATGCATATGTGTTGGTTGTACATTAAAAAAGTAGTCCCGGCAGCTACTGCGGAAACAAAACTCTATATTCCACAGTGTGGAATAACACTTTTATTTCACTGATAAAACACAGTTATTCATTGATTATCATAAAATAAATAAATATATATATATATTTTAATTTATAAATATTATTGAGGTTACCGGATAAGGAGATTATGCGCATGGCGAAAACACGAAAATGATCGGCAAATTCTATTTTTCCGTGTTTTCTAACGCTCGACAAATACAACTTCTAGACCTATTACTAGACACTTATTATAAACATTCTATATAATTTGTTTTCTTTTGGAATTTAACACAAGTTACCCGAAGCATAGATGAGTATCAACAGTGACTGATTCACTGCGGTATATGTTCTGATGCCTGATATATAGGATTACCGGAAGTAAAACAAATCCCATTGAGTCCTGTACAATATTTTCCAAGCTTTCTAGTTAGCCATTTTTCAAAATGAAGTTCAAACTAAGATTCACTTACATATTCTTAGTCATGAGACCTGCCTCTCTAGAAAACTGCTGAGAATAGTAGGGGTCATATGGCATATAAGAAAAGAAAATTCTGATCTTTGTTGACACCTTGAACAAACTGCATTCATTCGGCACCTCTTAAATGTGTTCTACTTTTACTTTCAAAACTTTCAAGTTGATAAATAAAATATCATACAACCATGCAAATGGTTATTAGCTCTCACAAACAAGTCAATAAAGACATTTCAGCCAGAAAAACGGGCCTGAAATACTCAAAAATTACTTTTATCACAAAAAAGAGGGATTATATATTTGGGAACTCCTTCCGACAACATCAGGCATGAATACGTATGGATACCACTGTGATTTACTTCCTGTATGCCTATAGGTCTTGCCCTGTTTATCAGTAGGGGAGCAGAGTGGGTGATTTCATCCGCTATCTATTTTTCATAGCGCCAATGCGGTCTATGCGCGAGAAAAGATTCGGCTGCGTCCCTACTGTAAACAAATCTAACCATAAACAAGATGTTCCAAAAAATTAAAATACATGCTTTTTAAAATAGAACATGCTTTCCGTCACTCCGAAAAAATAATATAATGGATACTTTATTGTGTCGCCTGCGTAGCATGGCATACACTTAGGGATCACTTTGTGCGTCGTCCGTCGTCGTCCGTCACACATTAACCTGCAACCTAACATTGGCCATAACTTGAAAAGTATTTGACATGTTCATGAAACTTCAGACACATCTTCATCGTACCCCAAGGAATGTTGTTACACATGTCCAATAACTCCGAATTTCATTTTGACAAGAGTTATGTCCCCTTTCACAAATCTTTAATCTGTAACCTAACCAGGCTCATAAATGGCCATAACTTAAGAAGTATTTGACCTATGTAACATATTCATCTTACCACACATAATATTATTACCTATGAACAATAACTCTGACTTTCATTTTGACAGAGTTATGCTCCCGTTCATAAAACTTTAACCTGCAACATAAGCTCATAACTGGCCATATATTTAGAAGTATTTGACCTATGTTCATGAATCTTCACAAGCGTATTCATCTCACTACACGGACTATTGTTACCCATGACCAATAACTCTCACTTTCATGTCCGCAGAGTTATGCCCCTTTTCATAAAACTTCAACCTGCAGCCTAACAGAGTTCATAACTGGCAATAACTTGAAAAGTATTAGACCTATGTTCATGAAACTTCACACACATATTCATCTTAACCGAAGGAATGTCATTATACGTATCCAATAACTCTGACTTTCATTTTGGCTTTTCATAAAACTTTAACCTAACCCAGCTTATAACTTGGCAAAATATTGACCTATGGTCATGAAACTTTATACAGTTCTTCCTTATCAATTATCCAATGCAGATATATGCCCCTATTCATAAACGTTAAAAAAACTGCTCCATTAATTCATGAAGGGTTGCACAGTTCTTCCAACTTTATAATTAGATTGTACTTGCTGAAATAAGCACACGGCAGGCGACACAAGTGTTCCTTGGGACACCCTTCTGGTCTGTTTCCACATATTCAACAAAGGTATCACGTGGCACCTTAACTTTTTCTTCTATCTTCTCTCTCAGTTATTCACCGATTTTGATGAGAATATATCCAAAAGATTCACATTGAATAGCAAAATGGGATTATAATAATTTATGTTTATTTTCAAAATAAGAAATTGTATAAAAAAAATGTTTAAAGTTTAAAATGGAATAATTTTTCGCTTTTCTCTTAAAAATCAATGTTTTGACATAGTCAAAGTTTCCATCAAACTCCTTTTTTGCTCTCAATGTAAGAGAAAATAAAATATTTTCATTGGAAAGAAAATTAAATTTGTGATGGTATTTGACTTGAATGAAAATTGTATCTATAAAACTCTTCATGATATGTGTGTTTAAAGTTGGGAAATATTTTGTGAAATTTTCGAACTGTGCCCACTTGAAATTTACACAATGTTCATAGTGTCCAATCTACTAGTATTTGTTATTAGGTCTGTGCCCACTTTGAACGGAAGTGGCACCTTGCCCCATATTCTCGAAACTTTTGAGTCGAAATCTCAGACTTAAGCTCAGCTATAAAAACAATTAATATCTTACTTAACGGTCATGCAATGACCTGCAACTTTACACAAATCGAGATAATCATCAGTTACAACTGTTCTGAAAGTTTCGGGAAGAAAAACAATCACTGAACAAAGTAACAGCTAAAATAAATATATGAATGTTTAGCTGAGCAAGTTTCGAGAATACGGAGTCTGGTCACATTAAATTCGTTTTACGGGTAATTAAAAGTTTCTGCGGCTCGTATCAAGTATATATTCCGTTTTAAAAAGCAAACAAATATCGCACCAAGTTTTCAAGACGTATGTTATATTTACAGAATCTAAATTCGCAGAAAAGCCACAAATACGAGGCACATACGACGTTAGACAACGGGTAAGAAACAAACCCCTACACCCCTACAGCTAGTGCCGAATGACTGTGTCGTACATGGTAGTCCAACAGAGTACTTTGGCGCTATGCTATTTGGTACCCTCCAAAGTACCCTGCTATTGGGTACCCTCTAAAGTACCCTGCAATACGCTGGAGGGTACTTTGGACCGGTCATTATTTTTATGTAATATTCTATGTGTGTATGGTTAGGACAGTATCTACTGGCTAGGGACGTATTTGTTTTGTTTGTTTGTATGGTGTTTTACGTCATTTTCAACACATGTAAGGTTATATATGACGGTCGATTTTCTTTTGCGGTAGAGGCAGACCACCCACTTTTCCTGGTTAGAACCAGTACTGTACACCTCCCGCCATCCGCAAGAATCGACACTTCCTCACAAGTCGAGCTCCCAGTGGGATTCGAAGCCACAGCGGTGATAGGCGAGAAGGTTTACAACGCAACGTCGTTAACCACTCGGCCACGGAGACGCTCTGTAGGGTATGGTACTCTTGCAGAATACCCTGTTCGACGCAGACCGATTTATATTTTGAAAATTGTTTTTGGTGATACTTCGTATAGGATAGAGGCTATGAAGAGGAAATCTTCACCATTAAGAAACCGAAACGGAGAGAGCTTAGCGACGGACTCGCGGTTTCTTAATGGCGAGGATTTCTCTTCATATACTCTATCCGACTTAGTGTTTACCATAGGTTTTATCGATAATCTCAATACAGTTCACGTGCTTAATCGCAAAGACCGCTGGTAATACAATCTCGGCGTGAATAAATATTGCAAGCATTACATTGATTCGTTGAAAAAGTTGGGTAAACATTAAGCTTACATTAGCTGTTGCCTTTGATTTGAATTAGTCGCGCCTTTTTTGAATAAATGCGGAAACACATTCTCATCTCAATTTGCATATTATTATACCTCATTTGCATATTATTACATCTCATTTGCATATTATTATTATACCTCATTTGCATATTAAATACCTCATTTGCATATTCTTATACCTCATTTGAATATTATTACACCTCATTTGCATATTATTATACCTCATTTGCATATTCCTCTCTTTGTTTAATGTGACGTCATCCGGTCTAAAACTTGTATATTGACCGGCCCCGGTCCGAGAGCTATAATTTCGGACATGTGAAAAAAACGACGTCAAATTTAAATAAAACATAAAAGGTTATGCTTTAATTTGTTGGTCAGATTCGGTATAATATAACAAATAATGTATGGTGCTTCGATCCATATGCAGTTTATGGACTGCCCAGTCCATAAACTTGCATATGGACCTCAGCACCATACATTATTTGTTAAATATGACCCTTGTGTTCCTTGCAAAATGCCCTTTTGGTTTTAAATTAAGTTCCAGGTTGTTCATAACTCCAGTTTATATATCAGCCACATTTTATACGAACATTATCGCATGTTTGCGGTTTCTCTTTGAAGAATACCGTTCTCTAAATATTGGTAGCAGAACTCTTTTCCGTGCTCTTATTGAATGAATGTGGTACTAGATTTCAATTTCCGCCTGCTGTGGTTGTTGAGAATGGTGTGTGTGTAGCTGCATGCATGTTACTAGATTGCAGTGTCGTCTGCCATGGCTTTTCAGAAACGTGTGCACTTTTCATTTCTTGACATTTTATCAAGGTTGTTTGAATCGAATTATAGAAAATTTCACAAAGAACATAATACAGTGCAAGGTCATAACCAAAGTCAAGACGAGCCTAGAGATATCACATTTGACATTTAAATATTTACATTTGTTCTTGGAATACATTCCCCTGATTATTTCAACGTGACATTATGTATACGAGATAGAGAAAGCAGTAAGGAAATGCCTAGTCAGGTTCGGCTTTTCAGTGCTCAGAGTATCGTCATTTTATAAATAACTGTACAATGTAAAGATGTTTATGTATCTTAACTTAAACTGTTAGTTTACAAATAGTCTTATATTTCCATTTCTTGACATTTCTGCAATGTTTAGTATCAATGTACGCGCTTAAAGGTTATCTGTGGAGCGCTGTGGTTTAGTGGTAGAGCGTTGGACCCATGATCGAAAAGTCGTGGGTCCGATTCCCGCCATTACCATATGTGTTATGTCCCTGAGCAAGACACTTTATCTGCATTTGCTTAGTACTGGTTCTACCCAGGAAGACATCGAGAGTGATTCAAATAAGTTCATAGAGCTTTCGTTACGATCGATGTAAAATAAATAAGTTTAAACTTTAAACTATGTTTGGGGCGCTTGTTTCAGCCGAAGATTTTTCTGCAGTAACTCGAGCAATTTAAATAATACGTACATCAGTTATATATCATTAGAACTGGCATTTTTAGTGGTAAATTAAAACTACTTTACTTTTGAAAATCGGTTGAGAAATAAATATTTTACAGCCAAAATTATTTTATTGATGGCTTTTCCTATGTAAATTCCTTGTTGGTGGAACAGCCGAAAATTCACAACTGTCAAATAACTTCAGTAATACTTCATATTTTGTTATAAAACTTTCAGGGTGTCTTAATGTACTAATATCCAACAATTTAAAATTATTTTCGATTTTAGATTTTTTTCGATTTTTTTCATGCAGCAGAATTTTGCAATGAAAATGACCCATCAAAAATCAACTTTTCGCCCATAATTTTTTTATTTCTCAACCGATTTGGAAAGTAAGGTATTTTTATTTACCACTAAAAATGTCTGTTTCACTGATATACAACTTATTTAGGTAGTAGATTAATTTTATCTTAAAAGTCCAAAAAAACTTTGGCTGAAACAAGCGCCCCAAACAATAAGGTTGTTTGAATAAAATTATAGAAACTAATTATTTGTCACATAGGATTGTTGGCATATACTACATGTAGTAAGATCTGCGATCTGTCACGAAACCGGATTATCACATAACATTGCTTGAAGTTGAGTTGAATTAGGGTTATACGGCACACCAACCCAAAACGGTTATATGGCGCCAACATGAATGACCAATACAGGCCCACTCTCCATTTACATCCTAGATAACACATATGCGAATGGCCTAAAAATCTACTTACCAGCAGAACTGCAGAGTTGTTGTAAAATTCTATCGTAAACATCCATTTTTGATGGAGCCACGATCAATTGTGTTCATCCACCACTCAAGTAGCACGTGAAACAAGACAGGAGGATGGTAATAAATGCACAATGCAACAATGACAAAATGAACATGAATTCCGGGCGAATTAATCCCTTTGCTGAATAAGCAGTGGCCCAATTTTTGCCGGATCCACGAGGCATTGCTTCTGGGGGTGAAATAAGCTATGAATTGTTTCTCGTCAATAAATTGATGTTTGCATACATTTCTTATTTAAAATAAGAACTCTTATGCAGTTCTGCTCTTTCTGCGGCATTTCATTTGAAAAATACCGTTCTCTAAATCTGGAAGTAGAAAAGTTTTCCGTGCTCTTATTAAAATTTCGCGCATGCGCAGCACTCTTTTGTAAGCGTGAATGATCATGCACTGGTGAAAGAGGCTCTAAAGGGAAAGTATTCATTTTGAACAAAAAATAAAAGTTGAGAAAAAAAAATGTACCACATGCCCGTTACCAGTCGCTATCGACCTCGTTCATGTCCTATAATACTATTACCAATGAATGCCTAGTTGTCCATTCTTATTAGAGTTAGCCCATTCTTTCTGAGACTATATTTTTGACTAGAAAGTTTTGTGCACGTTATCAAACAAACATTATGGACAGATGAAGCCATTAGGCCAAAAAAATAATATGTGTGGTTCAGGTAACACTGGCAAAAAAATACGGGTAGGTAGTAGGCTTTTTTTCCTTTTTTTTTTTCTCAATAATGAATTCAATTCTGAAAGATGATTTAATATGTTAAATTATTATACTACTTTGAGTTCGATTTTTTGGCATTATCAAAAAAAAAAAATATTTTTTTAATTATTATATTTATTATTATTTTTTTTTTTTTCTCAATAATGAATTCAATCTGATAATGAATTAATAAGTTAAATTACTATACTTTGAGTTCGATTTTTCTGCATTATCAAGATGTTTTTTTTTTTTTTTTGTTTTTTTTTAATTAGACTAGATCTTTTCTTTTAATTTTTTTATTTTGCATAAAAAGTTTTAGGTCGGCCTCATAAATAGCGTCGGGTTACCTGAACCACACATATTTTTTATGTGGCCTTAATATGCTTGTATTGTATACGACAAATTGATTAATTCAATTGAAATCATATTTTGTTCATTATCTGGTCATGTTCTTGTTTGATGTTATATTATGTGTTTTCGAGTGACAGTTATTTATTGTATAAACTGATACAACGACCGAAGAAGCCCCATCCTCCACCATCAACATACCTATAACTACATGGGAGTAATAGGCGCGGCTATAGAAACGAAGAACTGCGAGGCACCTCGATACTAACCCATCTAAACTATTGATGCTAATAAAAACCACTCACCCCCATCCCCATCCACCACAAACCACACTAACATCAAACACCAACAACATCCACCACAACAACACAAACACCTCCATCACATAAATCTTCCTTCATAAAACAACAACAAAAAAACCACAACTCCCCCCAAACCCCTCTACCATCTACACTAATAATTACCCCCCCCCCCCAACACCCCCTCAACTACCCCCCTGAAAACAACTCCACACACAAACCATTACTATACCACCCTCCCCCCCATACAACTTACCCCAAACAACTTCTAACCCAACCACACACCCCTACACCCCCCACAACCTACAATACACCCCTATTAATACAAACAAAATCTTCATACATATCTTTTATATAAAAAAAACCATCATCTACTATAATTATCTCACCCACCCCCAACCCCCCCTATCAACACAAACCCAACCTATAAAACAACATAACACCCCACATATAATTAAACATAATAAACAAACAAACTACAAAAACCAACTCACATATACTCCTTCCTAATTACCCTTATACTCCCCCCATACCTAATCCTATCATTCCTACCCAATACCCTTACTACTAACCACCTCAATCCAACACAACCACCCCCAACCCAAAACCAAAAAACACAACCCCACTAAACCTACTCACAAACTCACACTCCTCCACACAAAATTATCTACCTCATCCCTTATCAAACAATAATCCAAAATAATAACAAACCATTCAAAATCAATCATCCCTTACCTCTATCATATCCACCCTTCCTAATAATCACAATCTTCTCTACACCCTTAAAACTTCACATAAAACCATCTCAATAACTCTATATCACTCAATATAAACTTCCACATACCAACAATCTAATACTTAAACCAAATATACAACATACATCACACATCATAAAACACAAAAACCTCATCCCCAACCTCCAATCCAAATCAAAACCACAACAATTCAATCATCATTTCAACATACCAAAAACATCAAAAACACCAAACATCCATTTAAACACATCCCTCAACCTTTATCAACCCCAAAACCCCCTACCAACAAACTCTAACCTCTAACAACAAACATCATAACCATACATACTTCACTATTACCAATCACTTCTTCAATCCAACCCCTAAATCTCCAAACTCCTCTATCCTACTTCAAAAACAACCCAAACTAACCCCCCCCCCTACACCTCTTACTACACACAATAATATCATATCCTACCCAAATTAAACCCACACACCACATCCCAACAACACATCAAAACACCTACTACAACCCCACTACAATACCAAATCCCCTCAATTTCAATTTCAAATACCCTACACTCACTACCCAAAACCACACACTAAAAATAATAATATCTCACATCTTACTCACATCCACCACCATATAAATCCCCTCTACTCCCCCATATAACCACCACAAAACCCACCAAAC
>JAWPHD010004228.1:0-193593 GCA_037043455.1 Cyrtodaria siliqua
TTAAAGGGATTATAGGATTATTATCAGTCATAGAATCTCAAATCGGCTCAGGAAAATCAACTTTCACTTACAGAAGAACCAAAGGTCTGCGGAGTATTCTTGCACGAGCAAACTTAAAGCCAATGCCCACTGACACGTCAATTGAATAGTCAAGTCTACGTGAAATATATAATGTCATTTATCTTATGACATGCAAGCATGTTAGAAAAATACGTGGGTGAAACACCAAAGTATTTCACTACACAGATCTGACGTAAACACGCGCAAACTCGCCATGTTTCCAGTCGCTTGTTTGTTTGAATTTAAACAAAATGATTTACTGAAAATAACTATGAACTGCCATTCAATTAAGTCAATTTATTACATGTTTATGGGTGAAAGACTGGGATTCCTCATTGAACGAATATTCATAATCGCTAAATATTAATAAGTAACTCCGAACAAAACAACAAACTGATTCTGACGTTGAGAGATGACGTCAATAAAGTGTTGCTGACATCGACATCATCCGCCAATAATGTTCAATAAAGCGAATGCTTTCGGTTAACATTATAATAAACATGACATGACATGGAAAAATCAACAATGCACATCGACAAATAAGATGAAAGCGCTACAATGATAACCCGTTAATGTTCGATTCCAGACTGCTGTCATTGATAAATGTAATCTACGTACACTGTTTTTTTCAAAAAGTGATTTTAGAATGTGTCCCTTGAGTTGGTAACAATTTCGGAAATATAGGGTCCAGGCTAAAGGCCTATATATTGCATTAATTATAGTCAGCACGGAGGTGGTGTTCATAGTGAATTATGAATGCCGATTATAGTGGGAGAAGAGCTAATGAGGGTGTCATATAATTATATGAGGAAAGCAGTAAACACACTAGGTTGTCCTAATGTGGGCAACGTGAAATGTGTCCGCAGACATATTGGATCACACATGTGTCACGCGTATCACTCAAATATGCCGTGGAAATATTGGAACACACGTAAGTGTCCCATTGCCCGTAACGTGCAGTGTGTTAGCGGACATTTGTTAGCGGACATTTTGGATCATACATAAGACCACTCCGGGACTTATTAACATATATGAAGACATTCCCGAAACAACTTACTTGTATTAGCTAAAGTAGGATATGAATGCATATTTAATTACATACATATTATAGATATAAAATGGTACATAAACATTATTGTTGATACATTTAATATCCTTTTTAAAATTGTATACTGATCTTTTTTATTCATTTTATTTTATTATAATTTCCTTCATTAATCTCTAATTATATCTTCATCTTTTGTTTTCAGATCAGTTTTCTTTACCAACAATAAATTACTGTAATTAGATCTTTATTTATTATATTATTCCTTAGATATGTCTTTTTTATTTCGTTAATTTTCCTTATCCGTGAAAAAACATAGTAAGCACAGTCTTCTCTCTAATCCACCATCAGCCATTGCCTGATCGATATCAACGAGTAGAAAACACCCGAACTTTACTTGAGACTCCCCTTAATTTTTCCACGGACATATTGACCCAATGCGGACATATTAGACAATTACGTGTGGTCCAATATGTCCGCGGACACACTGGCATGTTGCGGACATGGGCACCCTACATATAGTCATGTTCATTGACTCGTTGATTTAGTTTGTGGTAAAGTGCGAACCTAAAGTTCATTGCGTTTGGGTGCTGTGGCCATTATCATGGTTATAGGACCAATGTTATCATGTGTGTGATGTATATCAGTTAACTGGATAAAATCAACACTATTTGATTATAAGATTCATACTTTGCATATAAATTCCCCATCTATTCCATTACGTATTAAAGTACATCCATTCACTTTATTTCCTTCTATAATTTTGCGTTAAACTTACATAGATTATATATATAGTAAACACACAAAATATAACAATATAACACGTTTTATTCTGCACATGCATCGGGTTGTTATTTGAACTGTTACATAATAACTGTTGATAATATGTTGCATGTGTACTATTCGTCTTATCTCCCCTGCTGGACGGGAATATAATAAGTAACAGTTAAATGAAATGTAACATAATAACTGCTGTTAACATGTTTCATGTGTACCATTCGAAGTATTTCTCACGATAGATCACATAATAAAATGGACATAAGACTTTTGGAATATTGGATTGTGTCATGATATATATACAAATATGTTAAGTTTAATGGAGACAAGAAACTTACAAAATATCATCGTTCGTGAAAAGTGTTATAAGTAAGAAATAAACTAACGTTTTTCTTTCTCCATAACGCATATACCATATTCAATATAAAATACTAACTAATTTTAATCGAAAATCTATATAATATACAAAACATACAACGATCTGATGTAAGCCTTATACACATTTTAAGTTTATATGAGAATAATTATGTTCGCATGCACGCCTTTTAACATCTTGATATACAATATAATAAATATCACATTCATGAGAGAGTGATAGTAAGAATGTTCACTACGAGGATACGATTATCGCCCGAGGCGAAGTCGAGGATGATAATAAATAAACTCTTAGTATTATACCTCATCATGTTAGTGTGTTTGTTTTTTTACGATTTTTTACAAAACTTGTTTGAAATGCTTTCTAAAGTTTGCCAATGGAAACACACTGTTTTTGCTTTTTATGTGAATTGTTCACATTTATAGGAGGCTCGTGCGTTAGCGAGTGCTAACCGAAATGTGTAAATCATAAATAAACTGTTCACTGTTACCCAATATTATAGTAATTACAATATAATTTCTGTAAAGTATTGATTTTATTTTCAAAGTTTTTTTGTTTTTTGTTTGTTTTGTGGTTGTTGTTATTACGTCTATGAAAACATAAGCGGCTGAATTCATTCAGCACTGTTCTATCGAATCAAATAAAAGCAGATCCGTCAAGACAGTATACTAAGTATAGCCGCTGTAATCTAATACCTGTTGTTGATTTGTTTCTGTGCCTGAGTTCAGGCAGGTGCTCTATGAAAATGTATTTTCGAGTTACTTAACTTAGTGTTCAAACATATCAAATGATCATCCCCTCCCCCAGCCATCCTAATCTAGATATGTACACTGAACAAAATTTCTAAGTATCAACTTTTGTAGCTTAACTACTTTTCTTATTTTAAATATGTTTTAGAATAGATATAAGTATTGTGTTTTGACCCATAGTTTGTAAAACATTTATTTTTTGTTTAAATTGTTACATCTTTTGAGAGTTACCCTCTCTTTATAAGAAAACATGAGTCAAAGATCGCTTAAAGATATAAAATTCTTAAAATTGGTATTAAATAATAGAAAAAAATAAATAAACAATTGACCCATTTATCTAGATTTTCCGTCTATACAAAATGAAATATGGATAAACTTAAATTACCTCCCTTTAAATTGAATATTGTTTGAAATTCAAGTAACTGTAATTCAGCGTTAACATTTAATATTTCGAATATTTCTTTTGCAAACGCATGTGTAGTGGTAATGCTAGTAAAACATGATGTCAAAATAATTTTAACTGGCATATTTTAGAATTAGGAACATCGAAAGCTACACTAATTCGAAGTACTTAATAAAATACTATATACTCAGTTGTATAAGTGTTATAACTTATTTCTAGGAAAACACATTGACTTAAAAGTTTTAAAATATGTTCATGCACTCAGAGCAGACGATTTACACTCGTTATTTTTGCAGTTTAACCGTATCTCTAATCAAGCTCAAAATACACAAAACAATGAGAATATTTATGACATATTCTTAGGTAGACACTTAGCAATTTGGGTTAGTGTATGCTTTCCTGGGGATTGATGATCTAACGAGCAACCCAGGATCAAAGGCCAGCTATGCAAAACAATTGAAGAAGCGTATGCAGTGTATGAAGTGTGCATACAAGATGGTAACTGCGATAGCTGTGAAATAATCTGAGCGGTACAAGAAGTACTATAATACCGGAATAAGACTTTCGACTCAGAAATGGAAGTTGGATGACAAATTGGAGAGGATCCATACACCGTCACAGATATACCAAATCCAGAGGTGCCGATGTACTCTGTGAAGAAAGAAAATGGAAAAGGACGTGTAGGGATACAGATATTTACTTCTTCCTCTGATGTATATTCCATACATTTGTAGGCAGAACAGAGAAAGTCCCCACGGAGAGACCTCCTAGAGCAACTAGGGATAAACTCCAAAACGAAGACAGTCTGTCAGAACAGATACTCACAGAGAGCAGAGCTCGAGATTGTGGATTGTGGGTCTGAGAGCAGCAGGGCAAGTGAGTAAAAGCTATAACCTTCCTCATGTAGACCTGTACGCAAGCCCCGTTTACGTATACAGAGACCGGAGCAACCAGTCAACAACACACACGTCGTCTGTGAGGGTCAAGTCAGTTCCCAATGTAGTAGGTCAACTGTGCTGGAGAATATATGGAGAATATATGGAATCAGCTTTCTTCTAATTTAAATTCAAATAGACAAAACTCACTAAACTCTACTGCTTTTCATTTTTCAGGTAGCCGAGCTGTTTATGGCAACAGTGACGGGAACCTACTGGTAGTAGAAATTATATGTATACTACCGATATTACTAATGCACACAGTTTCAATATTTCAGAGGCTCCAGTGGGAGGTCAGAGACAAGGCAGATGGCAAAGAGCAAAAATACCACCGGATAGGTATGGTGAATTGGTGGCGCCACATAATTTCTATTCTGCTATTGTTTTATCTGCATGTTATTAATAATATGTATTTGTACAATGAATGCTATTATTTTGCATAGTGTTGCATATTTGGCACTGTATCGTTAAACATGTGAAAGTGTGTCAAGCACCTTTAAACCGGA
The DNA here is from genome assembly GCA_037043455.1 of Cyrtodaria siliqua. NCBI lineage: Eukaryota > Metazoa > Mollusca > Bivalvia > Adapedonta > Hiatellidae > Cyrtodaria > Cyrtodaria siliqua. The sequence continues at coordinate 4,852 of JAWPHD010004228.1, forward strand.
TAATTATGGCAAACTACTTTTAAATTACAAATTTAGGTCATGTACCTTTAATTGAACTCTTCTGGGTTCAGTACATTTCAAGTTTTTGCTTTATTGGGGTACACCTTTAAATCAATCTACATGTATGTACCTTTATTTCAGAAAAGATGCTTATGTACGTTTAATTGTAGGTTTCGGTTTCGGTTGCAGATAGAACTGTTTCAGCGATAATTGCGAATTGAAATGTTGTATCTACATTTAAGTACAGGTTGCGACAACGATTTTTGAAATGATATTCATCATTAGAAAGTGATGCAGAATTTAAACGTTATAATTGTTTCGCGACAAATTGCAGTCATTTTGTTTAAAGTATTGCTATTAATAAAAGTTGAATGTTGAGTTTGTTTTACATATATTTTAACTTAAATTATTGATCATTATTTCATTAAAAATCACTGCTATCGGAAAAGTATAAAATAGTGTGATAAAAAGTGGGGCTGCGTGTGTATGATTTGATTCAAATCAGTAGAGTCCTATTAGTTTTTTTAGGTAGTTTATGATTATAGTGTAAGGAAATGTTAGGAGTCATTTTCTCCTACCAGGGGAAAATGTCACAGGTTGAATATTGTAGTTTTACAACTTTTAAAATAAGTATACCGCGCACGCCTGTTTAAGGGAAAACATTTAAACTTCGGTCATGTGTTACGATAGCGTCGGATATGTAGTACCGTTTACTATACTGAACAAAAAAAGAAACGTAGACTTTTTTTTGTTGGTATTTCAAGTCCAAATGCCCGTTTTTCAGGGCGTATAAAAGCTTATAAAGGGTTTTAATAAAACAATGTTAGATGTTTTTAAGCACATTTAAGTGAGTACTAAATATCCCATTAAACAGTTTCAAATTTGCCAAGCAATACTCTTTTATGAATGATATGGAAATGTTAAAGGGAGGTAATTTGATGAATGTTGATGATACTAAAAAGCTGCCATCTACAAAATCTGTGTCATGTTTGTTGTTTGTGACCAAAATGCATGTTTTAAGAAACGCATGTTTAGTGGGCTAACTCTCTTGTTTACTGAACTTTTCAAAAACATATTTGTTTGGATTATAGTTTGCGGTCTATCTAATTATTCTTAAAACATCATTTGTTTGTTTCCTGTGTTGCTGTCTAGAAAATCAGTAACAACATCAGTAGAAGTTTCTTTTTATGTGTATGTTGAAATAGGGCTGAATTGGCGATCATCGGCATTGTCCGTCATAGACGGAAATTGGCGATGTGCACCACTGCAAAATAACCCGTGCATATGCAGGAAACTGTCTTGTCTTTGTGTTAATGTCCAATCCTTTGTTATGTTACATGTGCATGAATGCATGGTGGAATGAAAGAAATGCTTCTATTGGTTCAGGAATACTTTCTTTTCTTGCTCTCGTGGGTTATACCGAATCTACCATCTCTCTTGACAAGAAGGATAAAAATATCGGACAAGGAAAGCAGCATTCAAGGACGACAGTCAACCACAAAACACAACATGAAACACGCAAACAGACAAACGAAAAGGCAAAAGTAATAAAAAATGCAAACGACATCACAAACACAAAAGGGTTGACAATAGGGCTACCGCCTTGGAACGGTCAGTGGCAATGTAGGCCACTGGGGGTTTAAACCGGTTCTAGGATGCACCAAACCTCACACTTACCCTACTGTCATCCCATTAAAACAGGACAGTGTAAAGAAAGAAATCCCCGCCATGATCTAATCTCTAACCAACAAGGCAGCATCAATAGGCAATATAAGTAAAACACAAATATGCTCGTGTAAATATAATACAAAAAAAACAATAGCCTAGAAAGCCACAATGAAGGTACTCAATGACTTGGCAGAAGCCAGAGCAGTAAGAGAATACACCATAAAGGGCACGACAAGAAAGATCATGGACAAACATCAAACGCCACCGTCCCAAAGGGCTTTAGGTTGGCGTCATCATAGGGTCCACAGCCTGTCCGGTCATCGTACAATTAAAGAGGAAAGCATAGAGGCGAACTGGAAAAGGGTCCACCACCAAAATGATATGGTCATAACCTCTTTTGATAAACTTTTTAACAAGTTTAACAAAGATAGTATGAAGGTGATCATGACCAAGAATCTTACGAAGTTTTTAAATCACATCACCATAGAAGTCAGGTCTAGGTATCATAGAGAGCCTTACGTTTCAATTTATATAGATAGAATAGTTTATCTACAGGCTCTGATGTTAGTAAGTGAAATAGTATTATTACTGTTGTATACATACTGTACATCCACGCCGTCTGATTGTGAATTGAACTTATTTAACTAGTACTTTTATAATTTTACTTAATGCGATTTTACTTAATGCGATTTATGCGATTTATGTTATGTTTAAGGCCATTTAATGATGAAATAAATTATTTTTAACCTACACATGGATTGTCAGTCCGTTTACTCCGTGACAAATCATTAGTATGTATAGACAGGCTTTCTATAGTTGTATTGTTTATCTTGTTCTTTTGAAGGCTTAACATTTATTATAAACTCCGCGTGAGATCATTGTTAACATTGCATATCAGGCCTTGGGACAACAATGATTATCGATAAAAAATTAAGAAATACAATATTTTCATCGGGTTTATTTTGTCCCAGATAACTACCTGGTGGCCGAGACTTGAAATGCATCGATACCAAGTGCGCAGGTCCCAAACAACAGTTTTTTAACTCGCACAATATACCCTTTGGAAATTATATTTATTTCATATCTGACATGGATTTTTAAGTATCGTGATACACAATTTGTCGAAAGATTACACAAGATAACCATTTTGACAACTTACATGGTATGCATATCTCGAGAGAATATACAGCTGCATCCTATGTAAATATGTTGTTGGAATGTAGCGTCGCTTAATAAAGCATTCCATTGCATCGTTGTTAACATCTAAAATGACGGGTCAGCTGTTAACGTGTTTTCTGGCGTTTAAAATGACGTTATAACTGTTGACGTACCTGACGTCAGAGGTATTGATCTTTGATCAGTAGAGCTTACAAAGAAGTTTGATCATTTGAAGGGTTTTTTTGAAACGGATATGGAAGCCGCCATATTGAAAACTATGACATCACAGTTCTAAATTACATATTTTCATATTTGCATATTTGTAAAATAGAAAATGTACGTTTTATGCAAAACAACAATAAAGAACTTTGCATTCATATGCAGTGATTTTCTTTGGTTTTAATGATATTTACGAATATGCCATATATCGAAATTTAGAACTGTGACGTCAAATTTCTCAAAATGGCATCTCCTATATCCGTTTTAGAACAATCTTTAAATGACTATATCTTCTTTGTTTATTATCTGATTTTGATAATTCTTATACTTTTTTCCAAGTTTTTCAGAAATCAAAATAATAAATATTGTTTTTCTATGCCACTACATTCCCTTTAAACGTTTTATTAAATATTTATATAGCTAGACGCCCTACCGTAGTTCGTTCGAAGGTTGTCTTTCCTTGGTAGTTCGCAAATTTATATTTCTCCGTATATAAAATTCTGCTCTGTGAACGTGAATCTCTTACGAGATCCCAAATTTCAAAAGTTGCCGCAGTGAGTTCAAATTATCTCCGTTTAATATATTTACTGAATTCACAATAATCCCAAGATCCGGCACCTTTCGTTGTCACTGTCTTAATATAGCTGTGTGTGGTTGAATGCTTAACTGTGATCCCACTCATATGGGCTTATATGGGCTATAATTATATGTATGTATGCGTGTATATGTTAATTGTGCCTCCAGACGAGTGTGTTATGATGTAGAGCTATCTTTTTTTAGGACGTGAATGCATACGTTTGATTTCTGTGTCTCTCATCATAGCAGGGCGCCCTGCCGAAGTTCGCCCGAAGGTTGTCTATCATTGGTAGTTCGCAAATATTTCGCCGTATATATATATAAATTATACATATATACAATGAAAACAAATAAAAATCGGAACGGAGGCATAATGATAATTAAATGTCTTTCCTTATATTGTAGCGTCTCCATGGCCGAGATATTAGCGACATTGTAAAGCTGGCCGCCTCTCACCGCTGCGGGTTTGAATCCCACTGGGAGCTCAGCTTGTAATTGAGATACTAGGTGTATGTACTGGTTATACCCAGGAAATGTGGGTTGTCTGCCTCCACCACAAAACAAAGTCGACCGTCATATATAACCTTACTTGTGTTGAAAATAACGTAAATGACGTTAAACAACATACAAACAAACACATCGTTATATAATTTTAGTTGATAAATTAAATTATAAATGATTATTAAATCTTTAAAATAACAATGGGACACAAAATAAGTTTTAAAGGTGTGGTATAAATGCTTTAACAATACTGATTGTTAGTTACAATATTAAACATTCATTTTTCAGTATACGTTTCTTCAGAGGGTAATAATGCAACGCAATGACACAGTTCGTGACTGTAAAGTAGCTATACACAATATAACATAATAATTACAAAAGATATGCTTCCAACGTAATAAGAGGCTTCTCCTTACCTGGTATCACATTCCCGAGGTCAAAACCTGACTTTGGCCGAACAAAGAAATGATTGTATTGAAATTTTAAATCAGTCAATATGCTTTTGAAAAGTTGTATTCAGTAGCGTCATTTTGTGCAAACTGAACAATCTGTTTTTTAAAAAGATGTTTTTGATCTTGCTAAACCGCCCGATAAGACTAAGCTAAATGGCTTCTTCGGTACATGCTAACTATTCTTTGTGCACGTACATTTACTCGTAATCATGTAGGCCAGGGACGTTGGGTTGAGACGATTACATTGTTAGTGAACCAAAGCATTTAAACAGGCCTTGGACAATATTCACAACAAATCCATTTAAAATATACTGACGGTCAATGAAAACGCACCAATATACTATATGGGTGTTAAATTGTATTGCTGAAGTAATCTATAACAATATGTGCCTATTTTGAAATTGAAGGATATTATTGAACAAGTGCAAAAACTTATTGTCCCAACATTCCTAAGCATGGTGTATAATTTTCAGTTAAAGTCAGACGGGTAGAAAACAAAAGTCGGGCATCTTAATACCGGGTATATCCAACCGTTTGCCGACATCACGTTATTCCAGCAAGATAACGCCGGGCCACACTGAGATAAGTTACAAGTGACATTATCTTGCCGCAATGACGTCGCGATGATTTTCTAAAAACGGTACTGGCGTTCTCGAATGATCATGGAATTACATTCATACTGACGCAATGTCATCGTGTGTTCAACTCCGCCCCATTCCTCGCTAAATGTAAACAAGAGTGTGAATGTTGTCACTCTCGTCACCGATTCGTCGACCCATTGTCGCCGCCGTAGCTAGAGATCCTTAAACACTAACATTTTGTTTGTTTGTTTGTATGGTGTTTTACATCATTTTCAAGATGGTACAATCCGCTGCTGCGTTGACTACAGGAAGTTCAACAATAGGACGATTAAGGACGCACACGCGATACCACGGATTGAAGACACAATTCATCTACTAGCTAGTTCGAAATATTTCAGCAAGTTAGATTTAAAGGCTGGGTACTGGAGGTAGAACTTCGCGAAGAAGACAAGGCGAAAACGGCATTCCAAGTAGGAAATTTGGGATTTTATGAGTGAATCCATGCCATTTGGACTCTGCAACGCCCCAGCAAGCAACGTTTCAGCGTATGATGGAACGTTGTATGGGGTCGATGAATTTACGCGATTGCCTCATATATCTAGACGATATTATAATATTTTCTTCAAATTCGAGGAACACATCGATCGTCTAGAAGCCGTATTTCAACGCATTCAAGGCAATGACCTGAAGCTAAATGCAGCAAATGCGATTTTTTCATGAAGGAGGTCATATACCTCGGACATTTAGTTTCGGAGGAAGGTATCCGAAAAGGTGTCTGCCGTCGATAAATGGCCCCAGATACTGGGCTTGATGATTCCAAAGGATCAGTAAGTAATAACACTACAGATTTGTAGTCGGAGCAACTTTTTACGGCCGCCACACAGTACACAGCACTAAACAAACGCTAGTGAGAATGTCAATAAATACTGAAAAGGGGATCACTTGGAAGCAACAAACACAAACATGAAATAAAAGTAGCAGACTCGGTTTACAAATTTAATCCGGAAGTTCGTCAGAAAAGGATATAACCCTTGGTTTTACAGCGCACTGCATGCTTAGTGATTGACCCCTCTACAGTCAGTCATTACGCTTCACTTTTCACTTGTGCGATGACTGGACTACCTCTTGGGACTCTATGATTGTACCTACTGAAACCCCAACTAAGGGAGCTGGGTGCATGAGCTTTCGTCCCTCGGGTATTCTGGTCGTACCCTAGATTGGTTTTTGATAAAAAATAAACTAACTGAGCCATAAAACACCAAAATAAATTACGAACATATAAAATAATTGATCCGAAGAAGATATTTCCTAATTTCTTACACTAGCGTTTGTTCAGTGCTGTGTTGCGGCTGTAAAAGTCGCCCCAAATCAGTAGGTTATTATTTTCTGGTCGTTTGGGATCAACAAACCCAATCTTTGTGACTTTAAAGTAGAATACCGCTTAAGCCGGTGTTAGGGGTTGTGAGAGGTGTTGCACCTTATATTACCTCCCATGAACAGACTCAATAAAGCCGAATCTGTCACTTTTCCCTCTTGTTTGTATTTGTTGCTAGCAAGGAATCTCATTTTCAGTATTCATTGTTAATTAATACGCATGTTAAATTATACCAGTGTTCGTGAACTGTTATGTGTTATTTAACGGCAGTTATACAAAAGGTAAACAGCTATTCAGGTATATTAAATATACTATAGCTCTATATAAGGCTGGTGGATAGCTATTTACCTTTGCCGTTGTACGAGGGGTGTTCGAAAAGAAATGCACATCGGCGAATTTCTTAAGAAGTACGTGCAATTTTACATTGATATTTATGCACATGGTTAGCTCTATTCAATAACTGCAGAGTGATGTATACATGAATGGGTAGGTAAACCCGTTTCCTAAATATTCTGCATTACAATAAAGTCAGCCGTTGACCACTGTTAAAGAAGATAATATTGAGGAAATTAGGGCTTACATCAAAGTTCGCCCTAAACTTGGTTATTCAGTAAAGCAGATTTATACCGAAATAGAACAGTCATGCCTTTGGATGCTACAATGTAGCTTATACAACAATTCTGTGCTGGAAAAAGGAATTTGCATCTGGTGTAGAATCTCTCAAAAATGCTCATAAATCAGGCCGGCCAAAGACAGGCACCACCAAAAAGTTAGTGTCGAAAGTGAGACAGATTATTGAAAATCATGCAAGATACACTGTGCGTCAGATTGCTCGTATTGTAGGGGTATTACCATCCGCGGTTTTAAAACGTATCTTAAACGTTAGGAAGATATCTGCGCGATGGGTACCTCACCTTTTGACTGATGAGCAAAAAGAAGGTACGCATAATGTTAGCCAAAAGTTGCTGAATATATTTCCAAAATATGACGAAAGGCAATTTGCAAATGTGGTAACTGGTGACGAAACTTGGGTATATTATTAAATAACACCAACCAGTGAGAAAGGTGCGTAACAAGATCTGGGCAACTAAACATGTTAAAAGACCTATTGTTGCAAAAGGAACGCAGAGCGTGAAGAAAATGTTGTATTCTAGATCGTTTACAAATCACAGTTTAGCCATACAAGTTCCAGTAACGAAGGATGAAAGTGTCACAGGCAGATTCGACCGTGATGTGGTGCTTCAAAAACGGAAGAAATACTTCAAAAACGGCGTTCAACTACAGGTTTCCGAAATGTTCGTCTCGTACATGACAATGCACCGGCTCAAAATTCTGAAGTTGTAACCAATTTCCTGAAGTCGGAAAAAGTTACAGTCGTTCCATATCCCCCAAACTCCACAGACCTAGCACCCTGCAACTTTGTCATATTTCCAAAAAATAAAAAAACTTCCTTTCTGACCGCAGATATCATTAAATACAGGCTCTTTGTTCAGCTATAAATCGGTGGCTCATGAGTGTATCAAAATCAACATAAATTGACGCTTCCCAGGAATGGATTCACAGGTTGAAACTATGCATTTCTAATCGCGGGGAGTACTTAAGGGTTGTCATAGAAATTTCATCATTCAGTCACATTTAGCCAGATAGTTTTCCGAAGTACATTTCCTTTCGAACACCGCTCCTGTTAACCTGTAAATATAACACTTGTCCAGAATGTTTAACTATGAGGTTTTCGACCGTTATTAAGCTATAATGAACGATATTTGATAACTCATTACTCATCTACTTTTCAGATAGTTGCATTGATTATTCACTGAATTTATAAAGCAAATATATAGAGCATATTTCTTTGTTTTGAGTGAATATAGGATGTATTTTCATCGAGAAGTGTGCTTTATCACTAGTGAAAATATTTGAGTTTTCTCACTTCGAGATGAATATAAATCCTATATTCACGACGAACCAACACATATTCTATTTATTATATACTCACAACCTGGAAAGGTATGCAGAACAATTATAATGCGCCAAAACAATGACGTCAATAACGTCAACAACGTTAACAACGTCAACAATTGCATGACGTCATTTTGAGTGAAAATATATTTTCACATGTAAAATATAAACCATGAAAATATAAGGTTTTATTTTAATCATAAAATCCACTATTTCACTGGAAAGTATATAATAAATGATTTTACTTCATATGTAGCTGTTAGGCCATAACAGGTGTTTCAAAACGTGTTACACAGCATTCATGGGCTTTTAATGAATTGCGTGAAGGAAATAAACTCGTGTTAGAAAACATTTTTATCAGTTATGGAGCTAGTGTTTAAAGAATATATTTGTTTTATGTATCGGTACTAAATAAGTACTCATTGTCGCAGATTTGTTTTATGTAGCTATGACAAAAGAAATCATGTTGAGAAATTCAAAAGATGCTCAGGCAGATGTCGCTGAAGCCTTTAATAACACCTCCTGCTGGTTGGGTGATATTTTGAACGTTCACAATCTATCTGATCTATACTCGGTAAAAAAGGTTTTGGACCAGGGTATATAAAGTCATATAAAAATGAAACTAGTGAACAGAATTTAAGTATCTTTTTTTAGTAACCAAGGTCTACCCTACCCGGTTAATTTGGTATCAGAAACATTAAATTCAATACAAGATTTGATTTTCAAAAAAATATCGCGAACACACAAAGGGTCTGTAAAAAATGTTGCAAAGTCCATAAAAAGTAACAGTTACGGACACATTCGAGTAACCAATAAAAATATTATTTTTTCGCAAACTTCCACTGTAAACGATAATTATTGTTGATTGTTGACCTATTGTGAATTATCAACTGATATAATAAGGGTTATGGTCGAATGTCATGGTTCAGCGATCATTGTACGGGTTCGAACACTGCCATAGTCCAAAACTTTTTTTACAGAGTATATTATTGTTAATGATATAAAATAATGAAAATAAACACATCAGCGCTAATCGGTCCGTTACAGTCGCTTATTTCTTTTTATTATTAGATTTAAACTACGTATTAAAATAGAGTAAACGTTATATCTGCAGACAGGACTGTCTTAAATCTTTGTTCATGATCACTATCATTCAATATGTATCAATACCGATAAGATAAAGTGGTTATGACCCTGACTATCTTGCAATAAATATCCTGAAAAGGAAGGTCAACTAATTATGATATAAATCATTTAGGATAAATATGACCTGGTGAATATAGATTCGTACGATAAATAGGTAAACCAGTATAGAGGTGTATATATCTATTGATTCGTATCTCGCTTACCGATGCATGTCCAATTTGTCCATAAATTGATAAAATAAAGCTTGAAATTCTATCGATAAAATATACTAAAGGAGGTGAGGCCTCTATAGCCCAGTGGTAGAGCACTGGGCCCACAAGCGGAAGGTCGTGGGTTCAAACCCCGCAAGATGCTGGTCTCTCCATTATCAGCTTTCATTTATTCATTGCTTATCATTCATTACCATTCGACAAAAATCCACCTTCTCGGCCCTCAAATTTGATTCATGAGTAGTTAGTACCTCACTGCTGTCTTGTGACGATGATAGGCCGACGTTCACTGAACGAAGGGAAGCTGTAGACAGAAATTCGTTGGTTCTTCGTATGGCGCGTCTAAAGTATGCAGTGGCCAGTAGCCTAGTAGTGGCATAGTAGCTTGAATGGAGTACCATTGAGTACTAGGGGGAGGCTGTTTCACAGCAATAGACAATAACAGAAGACATATCAGCAATGTCCCAGAAACAGTACAATCCGAAGGAAAAAAGAGAAAAATCAGGTGAACTGCGGGTGAACAGCGAGAGTCGTCGCAGAAACGGAATATACAGCGAGGCTTCAGCAGAAAGTATGTCAGAACAGATTACCATCTAGTAGGAGGGACAACAGCAGAGCTGGCGGAAGTCGAAGTGAGGGGAGGCGAAAGAAAGGAGCAGATAAAAGGGGTTGAGAAGGTGGGCCAAAAAAAAAAATATATATACTAAAGGAAAAAGGAAACGCAACTCTGTATTTATAATCAAATATCTTGACGTGCATTTAACTTAAAACTATAATTTTATTTCAGTACACAGTATTTAGGTCTCATATTAATATTCCACTAGTTTTGTTTGAATCTAAACGTTCATAAACTTGCGGAAATGCTGACGTAGGTGCTTATGACGAAAATGAACGTCATGTTGACGTGACGTAACACTTGGACGTCCTTGTTTACGTTTTTTTGGTCAAACAGTCTCTCTCAGACGTTAAAATAGTTTTATTATAATGCATTTATGCATGCCAAGATGGACAGCTACAGTACGCTTAACAGCTATTTGACGCCGTCTTCACGTTTTTTTAGGTAAACGTGGAATCAAGACAACTTTACCAAATTTGACAAAAATCCTGGATTTTTGATGAATGATGACTCGCGACAAAATGTATGCAGAAAATGGCAAGTGTATCTGAGTATACATTCCACGAACCGTGCATCACGTGCATACATTACATTTCGTGTTTCACGTTTTACGCAACAGTAATTTTCAATAAAAAATATAGTAGGGGTATTGGTGGCGATTTTCAGTCACTGGTAAATTAACAATAGATTATTTGAAAAACAAATTATTTATAAACCTTGCGTTTCCTTTTTCTTTAAGTATAGCTTAACTGGTAAAATTGAATTGAATTGAATTGGGGTTTTAAGGCGCACCAACTCATGAAAGATTATATGGCGCCTAACAGGAATGAACATGCCTGGCTCATCCTCCATGCACATCGAGATAAAATATGGAGAACGGGCCTAGAACCTTCTCATCTTGAACTGCAGAGTTGCTGCAAATTATATTGTAGACACTCCATTTACGCTGGAGCCACGTTATAGTTTTTCTGCCACTGCTCTAGTGATATGAGCGAGATAGCACCTGAAACAATGCAGGGGTCATGATGAAGACTTTTAATGAGCATGAAAAAAATGATAAAATGAACATGCATTTGGGAGTGTTCTACCCCTCTGCCTTCCACTCCCACGGGATCTGCAATGGCCTTATTATTTGCCCCGTAACCACACGGGGCTGGTAGAGTATATAGAGTCAGTATTACAAACTCGAGAAGAACTGAGCCGCACGGGTTCAAACACAAGAATCGCTATGATTTATTTTTATGTTGTATACATGTATGCTTATTCATTTAAATTATATATATTTGATATAGATCTTAGACGTTGTAGTTTGTGTATGAATAGTATTTTTCTACATTTAGATCTAATTCAATAAAAATTAATAAATATTTTTTTATTATTTATTGCAAATTTATAACAATAAGGTCACTGTGGCTGTGACCTTTAACCTAATGGCCCCAAAAGAAATTGTGTTCCTGTTGTCAACAACGGCAATGAACCTATAAAGTTTCATGAGTTTAGATATTACGGTTTTGAAGTTACCATGCGAAATTCAAATTTCCATATAATGTCAGTGAAATCAATAGGGTTCCTGCTTTCAACAAGGGTGATAAACCTATAACATTTCATGAGTGTAGGTGTTATGGTTTTGAAGTTATCATGTGGAATTCATATTTCCTTATAGGTGATGGTGACCTTGACCGTTGACCTACTGACCTTAAACACATTAAGGTTTTTCCACTCACAATGGGCAATGTATGTATACAATTTTAAAAGTGTAGGTTTTCAATTTTGAAGTTATCATGAGGAATGCATTTTTATATATACAAAATGATAGTGACCTTGACATTCGACCTACTCACCCCAAAGGAAATAAGATTTTTCCTTTCACCTAGGGCAATGTAGCTTTGCAGTTTTAGGAGTGTAGGTGTTGCGGGTTTGAAGTTACTGTGCAGAAGGCATATTTACATATAAGGTCACTGCGACCTTGACTTTTTATCCACTGGCTCCAAAAGCAATAGGGTTCCTCCTCTCACCAATATACCTATGAAGTTTCATGAGCGTAGGTGTTACCGTTTCGAAGTTATTATGCGGAATTTATATTTTCATATAAAGTCATTGACCATGACCTTTGACCCCAAAAGCAATAGTGTTCCTGCTTTCAACAAAGGTGATGCACCTATGAAATTTCATGACTGTAGGTGTTACGGTTTTGAAATTATCATGTGGAATTCATATTTCCATATAAGGTACATGTTGACCTTGACCTTTGACCTACTAATCCAAAACACATTACGGTTTCTCCACTCACCATGGGCAATGCATGTATAAAGTTTTAAAAATGTAGGTGTTTCAATTTTTAAGATATCATGACGAATGCATTTTTTCTATATAAGTCGATGGTGACTTTGACCTTTGACCTTTGACCTACTGACCCCAAAAAGCAATAAGGATTCTCCTCTCACTTCGGGCATTGTACTTATGAAGTTTCATGAGTGTAGGAGTCATAGTTTTGAAGTTATCTTCCGCAATCCGTTTTAATGTATAAGGTCACGGTGACCTTGACTCCTCCTCTCACCTCACGGCAATGTATCTGCAAAGTTGAGTGAAGGTGTTATGGTTTCGAAGTTATCCCGGAATTCGTTTGTATATATAAGGTCTCGATGACCTTGACCTTGACGTGCTGACACCAAAACAATGGGGATACTCCTCTCACCTAGGGTAATGTTCTTATGAATTTTCATGGGTGTAGGGGTAATGGTTTCGGCGTTATCGTCCGGAATACGCAATTGTTTATGGACGGACGGACAGACGGACGGATAACCTCATACCATAATAAGTCATGCCTATCGCCGCTATCCACCGAGCTAATATTTTCTAAATCGTTGTATGCACTGACAAGACCATGCACGTATGTTTTGTGATATGTTGGTGTTATTTTATACCTGCACATCCGTATTTATCTAGTATGGAACATCTGAGTATGTACATGCCAGGTTCGATTTATCCTAAACGATTAATAGTTGTCTTCATTTTTCTTGGTGTACTATACATCTGCCACATCATTGCTTTTTATAGTTTCATGTATATATTTTGTCTTAGTCTGCCCATTTATTCTGCCTGTTGTTTTTTATAGATGATACTTAACATGTGCAAATGTCATTCTAGAACGTATCATATATAATGATAAGATTATCTTGCTAAACAAAACGGGTGTTTTAGACAAATAGTTATTGATATCAATTGTTTTATAGGCGCAGTACCCTAGAATAGACCACTGATTTACCAGCTTCTTGCAGCACCGGTGTCTTACTATCTACTGACAGTTTCAGCGCATATCCCGACCATAAAAAAGCCGCCATAATAACGCAGTCGTTTAACTGTAAGTCCTCCTGTAAGTCGATGGTACATGTTAAAAGATTATTTTTCACACACATAATAATATAAGTATATTTATTTCACACCTCTATAATTCTAGCCAATCTCTTTCAGTCGTTTTAACCATGTGACAATCCAATATTTTCACTATTGTACTGAAGACAGTGGCTTTTGTACCTGTATTCCATATTTGTACTCCACATTCCATATCACGTGATCCATATTTAGTCTCGACAAGTAATATTTGGTATTAAAGAAAAATAACTCTAACAGCTCAATAACGGAAACATCACGTTTGAATTAAAACGTAGAAACTACAAATACTACGTTTGGTTAGAATTATAGAGGTATGAAATAAAGAGGTCATTTTACAGTGTTGTATATGAAACTTGATGCAATACAGGTGTACCCAGCAAAAATAATCCATATGGACTCGGTGTAGCCTCGTCCAAATATGGATTCTGTCTGCTGGGTACGACTCGGCTACGCCTCGTCTAATTGCTGGGTACTCGTCCAATAGTATTCCGTATTGTACTCAACTCTGTAAAATAACCTCATATTATTATCGTTTATGGTTATTATGTGCGTACGTGATTTTAAGATCACGGCACTCGATGTAATATACCTTTAAAGACCTAAATGATCATTGAAAAGGCATGGAAAGCTTGCTTATTTACTGCTAACATGCTCTAACATGCTACATTACCGATTAGCTCAGTTATATAAACTGAGGCCAGAGTAAAGTTTTCTCTTTAAAAAGCATTGGTACATTGAACGGTATCTGGGGTATAACAGTATATAATACTTCAAACTATACGTTTATGAAGAAGAACAGAAAAAGAATATCAACAAGAAAGCTGTACTAAATACAACTGATGAAACACCTGCTTTTACGTTTTAATATGTTGGCTTCATGCGAAAGCTGTATTAGGAATGCTTCACCAACTGAAATATAATTAAATACCACCATTTTCTCATGCAGTTGTATGTCTAACCGTGATTTACAGTTACCTGTACACATGTTCTCCTCCCCCTAATACTAGGTCCTTAAAGCTATACAGTTCTATTTTAACTGATAATAACGCCTGAATATGAATGAGTCACGTGTGAAGAAGTTTCAAATCGATGAACATGCCAAAGGTCGGTTTATAAGGCAGAAATCGATGCATAAAATATCACATTTTTATTTCAATAAATACACGGCTTCAGGGGATATGGGTTAAAAAACGAGTTAACCGGAACGGGATTAGAACCAGAGACCTTTTTAAAGGCTGTACATTTAACCACTTGACCACGGCTACTTGTTGAAATGTAGTAGCATTTTTTACAGTTAATAGGCATTACGTAATAACTAGCGTACACACAAATTCATCAAGCGCTAAATAACGTCGAGATAACGTTGTTTTGAGCCAGAATACTGGTTTCATATTGATAACATATAGTATTAAAACACACATTGTTAATTTACACATGCGACAAGATGGACTATATATTAACTGATACATCTCGAGTTGCGTTCAAATATGTTAAGATGTTTTGCCTAATAATAAATAGTAGTTAGTATACCATTTTCTCAAGAAACGCTAAAGGCTCATCGATAGAGCACCTGACTTGAACACAGGATGTCGTGTGTTCGAGTTTTCGAAGAGACAAATTAAATACTGCATTTCGACATGAGCTGGTGGACATAAAGTTACAAAAAAAGACACGCGTACAAAGAAGAATCGGTTGATATAGCGACTTTGTAGTTTTAACGTATATTATTCGCTTTGTACAAGTTCTACCTGACTAGGTAAACTAGTTTGGTATCTCATTTATGCACGTGCAAAGTGAATACACGGTGTTTATGCTTATATATGGCATTCAGTCATTCGATATCTGACAAACTGTAAAGCGTGATGTTATTTGCAACGAGTTCCCATCCACCCACCCTTAATTATGATTTCCTATAAATAATAATGTATAACTTAATTCTGATATATAATATTATCTTTCACTTTGAGAATGACGTACTCAATGAGAGTGCGTGTGTGTAATCTACAGTGATGTGTTCCTGACAATTAATTTGAAAACTCTTCTTTTTTTTCATTAATTTGTTAATAGTGACTATGAAAATCCACTCAATAAGTGGTTATGTTATGTTTTGATTTCTTTTGGAACCATCGCTAGATTTCTTTGTTTTTATGTTTAAGGATGAAAACCGTTTTGTACAATACATAACGATGCTTTCAATAAAATAAGAGTTCGTAGGCTTTTGGTATTATGGATTTATTTTCATATTGTTGTCGATTGATTTGTCAGGAATTGTATTTTTGGAGAAAACAATAATACACTGTGTTTGTGAATATCAGTACCTATATTGTGTTTATATGTTATTTATGTCATATATTATAGGTATATACTGTATTATAATAATGGTTAATACATCATTTATGTTTGGCTGAATGCATTGAAAGAAAACATAACATACTGTAACATTTATAAATGCTTAGAAATGTTATTAGTGTTTTTTAAACTATGATAATACACATGTACAAGCGATCAACAATCTAGATATTAAACTTTATAATCTAGTTTTAAAATATAAAGAAATAATGTTCAATTACCCTTTTGCCCTGCTTAGTAATATTTATAATGTACTGAATGCACGCTTTCTTTCTTTTGCAGTGACGACCGTTAACAATGTCGGACAAGGATGAGCAAAATGCGCTTCTTGTGCAAGTTGTACTGCGTCACTCCTAGCGGTTGGTAAAGTCGCTAGTGTCGGATTAACTATTGTACTTTGTGTCACAGTAGTTTCAGCAATCTGGTTTTTAGGCAGTAAGGAAAGGAACCGAAATTAAAGTGACAATATGATGAACAAAATGTAAAGTGGCATTATGATAATTATCAAAGCACTGAACAATAATCCGCCAAAATCTGCATTCGGCAAATTCTTGCTCATAAATTGTCACATTCACTTTTTATTAACTGTGCAAATATACGTATCGTCCGTCTGATAACTTCAATTGTAGGTAAAGTGCGAATCAGATTTGATTTTGTAGATATCAACACTACTTTGTAAACGGCTTCATTTGCACCACGGGATTGAATTGGCATTGAAAATTCTTTAAACTATGATAACATTGACGACATGTTGCTATACTTGTATATGATTATTCTATTTATACTTCTCAAAATAATTTAAGGATCATGTTTTGAGTTGTGTAATTTTTTAAGTGTGCCTTTATTGACATTTTTTCTGTCTTTTTGCAGTTTTTAAGTTTAACTTTATTATTTATCAATTGTTACTGGACCCAAAACTATTAACTTTTAATATGGATATGTAAGTAATTATTATTGTTCTTTTTGTGGTCCTACAATTATTTTGCGAAGTATATTATATTAGTCATGGCGAAACATGTACGGTATATGATGTTATTACATTTCTTCAAAAAATCTTCGTCTAAATACTGTATCCTTATACATAATTTCGTGAAATGATATACTGTAGAAGTATGTACCGAAATATTTCTTTAAATTTGTCTTAAATGCTCATTTGACTAAAATCTAAACATGTTTGTAGATGTATACGCACTCGTCTGTCGATGGTATGTTTGTTATAAGGGCTAGGTTTTCGTCGGTTTCTGAGGATTTTTTAAAACTTTATTATTTGCTCCTAGTATACTCAATATTTAGACAAAAGGTAGCCATGTAGTATTTTGGGGGCAATCCTAAGTTTCGCATAAATGTCCGTGGTGTAAATCAGAAAGAAAACAACTAAGCAACTTTTAGGTCCACGGATGGTATAAATAATAATTACGAAGTGCATGTTTGCTGTATTTTTCAGTTTTGAGTACTTATAAGTTTTTTTTAATATCAAGGAATGTGCATTCTTTCGGTTTATTGGAGGCTATAAATGAAAAAATGCAAAACTATCACAAACTTCCAAAAATTAGCAAATTTGTCTGATTTTGCCTCAAGGGCTCATCAATTTGGAATAACTTCTTAAAGAGCTTGTGAAAGTATGTAAACTTTAGCATTTCCAGATATGCAAAGCATGATAAGTGCTGAAATGACCCTGATAGGCTGATATGCTGATGATATTTTGTTATTATTTATTGACATTTGAAATATTGGTGTTTAAAGCAAACATTGCATGTGCATTTATATTCACCTTCGATTGCCTTTTTTCGTGTTGAGACAGTCCAGTTCGTGTTTGAAATATCTTTAGACAGTGGTCACACACATATTCCATGTAAACGTCGTTCACGCTGCATAAGCATTGTCTTTGATTGTTGTCACATTTTTTTTTTGGGCAAATGAGTTGTCTTTTGCTTGGAACGGCTGGTGCTATGTTTGGTAGTGATCTTGCATTCTTCACAGTTAAACACTGCAGTCTTTGTGTGAGAGGTTTTCTGCACAGTGTCCTTCCACGTTTACAAACCATCACATGACTGTCTACAACCTTGCTTGCTGATATCTACAAACTCGATTCGTTGTATGCACACATGTATTATACAACCTGGAACGATGTTGATTGTTCGGCCATACAATTCATTAAATCTGTAACACTACGCATATTTGTTAACTAAAACTTTTTGTGATATAAATTCATCTACATTTAAGGACATATTTCAGACCGCTACCTGGTCATGGAAAAACTTGGAAAATTTACTGATTGACTGCTAACATGCTACATGCTTAATTAGCTTAGGTATATAAATTAAGGCCCGATTATAGTTTATACTTTATATACCTGACTATATTCTTGGGTATACCTATACAATACTTTATATTTCACTTTTATGAAGAAGTTAACAATTTAGCTGTACTAAATAGTTTTGATTTTGATAATGCTTTATTGTTTTTAGAACACAAATAAAACTAACACAATTGATAAACAACCTGCTTTAATTGGCTTTTTATGTTTACTTCATACACACGTTTTAATGGGCGGACCACATCATCTGATGCAAAACTGAATAAAATAAGATATACAAATCAAACAGGAAAAGTAGCATTCAAGGTCGACACAAACATACACAGAAAAAGGGAACAACTTTAAAGATGAATAAAAGGCCAAATAAAACATCACACACACACAATGTTTGCCAGTACGGCAACCGCCTTGGAACGGTCAGTGGCAAAAAAAGGCCACTGGGGATTTAAACCAGGTTCTAGGGTGCACCAAACCTCACACTTACCCTACTGTCATCCCAATAAAACGGGACAGTGTAAATAAAGAAATATCATGTCATGAGCTATTCTCTAAGCAACAAGGCAGCAATAATAGGCAATATAAGTAAAACACAAGGATGCTCGTGTATATATAAATAAAAACAAATAGCCCTGATAGCCAAAAAGAATGTACTCAACGACTTGGCGGAAGCCAGAGCAACAAGAGAACAAACCATTGAGGGCACGACAAGACAAGATTGCAGACAAAAAACAAACGTCACCGTCCTTTTGGGCTTTAAATAGACTGTCCGGTCATCGCACAATTAAAGAGGAAAGCATAGTGGGTCCACCACCAAGCATGCAATGCGTTCGTTACAAAATGATATGGTCATGACCTTTTTTGATAAACCTTTTAACAAGTTTAACAATATAGTAGGAAACTGATCATGACCAAGGATCTTACGAACTCCATTTTCACATACAATTGTACGTCTAACAGTGATCTTCATTACCTATACACATGCTTTTTTAACACACACACCCCACACCCCCGCCCAAAACACAATAGGCTCGAAATATATCCTTGAGTAATTACTTATTTTTAACCAACACCTCATAATAAATAATTAAAATTATGTCAATCAGTTTGTAATCTGTTAAAAGTCGGATTAAAATGCCCCTTTTAAAGATATTAAACATGAACACTTTGATAGTCAACGTTGTTTAATACATGAAATGAAGTCACGGAGTGACATGATATTTTGGTGTTAAAGAACATGCTTGTATGTCATCACATGATATTACATTTTGCCTAACTCTTGACAGTTGTATGTTCATCTTAATTA
The DNA here is from genome assembly GCA_037043455.1 of Cyrtodaria siliqua. Lineage (NCBI taxonomy): Eukaryota > Metazoa > Mollusca > Bivalvia > Adapedonta > Hiatellidae > Cyrtodaria > Cyrtodaria siliqua. Next base: position 24,671 of record JAWPHD010004228.1, read on the forward strand.
GTGTTTGCACTTGCTTTAGTGTAATGCCACCTGATAAAAAGTTATCGTTCTTATTCCAAATAGGATTTATGAAACAACTCGTCTGCTAACAATTATTTGTTATGTATGAAAACATCGAGTATAGCACCAACAATCCTGAAATTTCATAAGTACCTTGCCCTTTGTAAGAGGAAAAGCCCAATAGTTTTGGAGTCAAAATATCAAAGGTGAAGTTCCGCATCAACCTAATTGGACATATACATTCTGTTTGATGATTCCCGAACTGTTACATCTATATTCCTTAAAGAAGCTATCCCGCCAACAACAGCCACATTTTACAACATATGTACACCGTTTCCAAACCTACCGACGACGAAGTATATATATATATAACTTACATATTTTGAGAATTCGAACTCTATGGACGCAATGTAAACGTCTTTAACCAGCGAGGCCAAAACCCAAAACTGGAGCGTCGAATTAACAGTTACCAACTCATGATTCATTATACGCATATTCAATGACTGGTATTTTAAGAAACCATGAATACAACTATACTTTTAATCGGCACATGTACGTTATTATATGACCTGAATACCAGGATAAAGGTTTTGAAAACGGTTTTGTAGAGTAATTTTGCCGTTGTTATAGTTTCTTTAAACTTGTAGCGTAGTGGCGTCTCTATGCATTACTTCGCGTTGTGTACTTAAAGATCTTCCAATATTAATAACAGTTTTAGTAAGCGTATTTACAACATGGCTTAAAACAGTCTGACACACTCAGGTCAACTTACCCTGACTGATCTACTCTTCGCTGATCTCATCTACTCTGATCTCTGTTACCTTACTATTTATACAACATCCGTGACATTTTTGAATTCCAACTCAAGAGAAAAAGTGGCTATTGCTTGTACCAGTCATTACTTATTAAACATTAGTGTTTTAATTCCCAAGGCCAATTACACCAAATATTATGTATATCATATCCAACTTATTGCAACATTTTCATTTAATTTACTATTCTAATACACCAGCACTATATATGCTAGTTTAAAATATCTCGTTATATTCAACGATATATCACTGTTACGTTAGGCAATGTGAAAAATATCACTGTAACGTTTGCAACGTTAGGAGAGGAAGCAAAGCAATGCGAAAGATTTCAGATGTGTGCGTTATTTTCACATTTTAGGGGTATTAGAATATAAATAGAACATCGTTTACGGTGAATTATCTTGTAATATATCACAATTGAACTCCAAACCGTGATATATTACACGATAATTCACCGTAAATTATGTTCTATTTCTTAAACAATCAGTGCTTTGCTGATACAAATTTAACATGTGCATGGGACAATGTGCCACATCTACATGATAGAGAGGCACGAACATTTATTTATTAAATCAAGAGTTTTCGGATTTCAGTAAATTATTCCACTTTCCCAAATTAGTTATTAATAAAATATGTATAAATACCCCCCAAATAAGGTAACTATGTTACAAACTGCATAAGCATATTGTCTTGGTAATAGGATGGCATATAATGCTTTTGTGATCAATATGTCAAATGTCAAGGTCACCATAAGTGACCTCTCCTGAAGTATCCAAACGAGCATCATTGCATTGAGCCTATGTTGAGTATATCGGACAGGTTTTGCCAATGCCGATGTATAGTAAGTTGTTGGCCGATAGTATAAACAAAGGCAGGTATAATTTATTTTACAAAATGTTTGATGTGGAAACATAATCTTAGTATTGGAACGTTTTAAATCGTTTCTATGGTGATTTTGGCTGTCAGTTTCCCGTAGTTTCAGGGTCGAACGAAATAAATAACGGAACATTCACGGCGAAAGAACAAAACGTTCATAGCGAAAGTACGAAAAACGAAACATGCAATTGTTCTTTCGCGGTGAATGTTTCATTACTTCTTTCGTTCGACCCTGAGGCGTTCGTGGCCGAGTGGTAAGAGTCTCTGACCTGAAATCCCTTGACCCTCACCGCTGTGGGTTCGATCTCTCATGGTTCTATGAATCTTTATTTGAGAAATATGTTTAGTTGGATTCCGGAACTTCGCCATTTGACTTTATCTGTTTGTGCTGCTATAAAGTGCAAATAAATTTAATTTAATTCGCTCGGCCCTGAAACTATGGAAAACTGACAGCAAAACAACTCACCATTGGAACGATTTAATAAGTTAAAATACTAATGTATACTAACATACATTATGGTTCCACATCAAACAGTCGGCTATGTATACAATGCCGACTAAACAGTGCGGACCTACGGAATGCAGACGGACATTTTGCATGGTTTCGGAGTGGAAAAAAAAGAAATATTGAAACATTCACCCTGAAAGAACGAAACATTATTTTGCAAATGGTAATAACTTGTAGTTCAATCCATTTGCATATGTTGCTATGAATATTGTGATGTTGCACTAATGTAGTGTAACATGTCTGCAATAAAATATTATTAAACTATTAAACTAAACATTACATTCGTTTTTCGCGGTGATTTTTTCTTTTATTTGTACGGTTTAAATAAAAGTTATTTCGTTATTTCGACCACGAAACTATGCAACTATATTTTTTGTTATTTCGTTGTTCACCCCAACAGATGGAGATTATTTAACTGCTACGATCGATTATAGGGAAATGTTGTCACGAGATGGTGGACGTGTTGTTCTTTTCACGAACGAGCTTATGCTCACAAAACACGACTATCATCATATGAAATATTTCCGTATAATCGATCCCAAAAGTTAGATAATCTATTTTTTACATTGTAAAGCAGTTTATGTATTATTTTAACCTAAATTATTCGTTTTATTGAACGTTATCGGCAGATGACGTTAACGTCAGCAACACATAATTGACGACATAAATCAAAATCATAATTATTTTTGTGTTCGTAGTTACATGTAGTTATTAATATTTAGCGCATATTCTCTCACCGAGAAATTCCAATCTTTCACCCACAAAAATGTAATAAAATGAAATAAACTGACAGAAATCTACCACCATACGTGTCTTTTTCTTTTGGATGAAATCAATCAGTTTCTAGCATCGGACCTTTGTTTTGGCCAACTTTAAGAATGTCTACATCGGACATATATAGGATATATATCGGGCCGCTTTTGTTGATGCATTGGGCCACGACAATAAAAAACATCCAAAACAACGTGACTGGTCACATGCTCGATATCCACTGCAGATATCATAGCGTTAAAGTGCTCATATCGGGCCAACGTCGGGATTTAATCGTTATTAAAATGAAAAGTGAAAGAACTTAAATAACAAACATTGTATATAATCATGATAATAGATAATAATGACATTTACTTGTAATTAAGGTACACTCAGAGTATATAATTTATATAAAACGTCATATAAACGCTCATAATCATGATAATAAATAATAATGACATTTACTGGTAATTAAGGTTCACTCAGAGCATATAATTTATATAAAACGTCATATAAACGCTCATAATCATGATAATAAATAATAATGACATTTACTTGTAATTAAGGTACACTCAGAGCATATAATTTATATAAAACGTCATATAAACGCTCATAATCATGATAATAAATAATAATGACATTTACTGGTAATTAAGGTTCACTCAGAGCATATAATTTATATAAATCGTCATATAAACGCTTATAATCATGATAATAAATAATAATGACATTTACTGGTAATTAAGGTTCACTCAGAGCATATAATTTATATAAAACGTTAAGTCATGTAAACGCTCATAAACGTATCGGCCTAACACAGGTAAATATAAACTCACATACTGTCATTTGACAAGCGAGAAAATGTAGCAACTTAAAATATATATAAGTAAAATCAAGTATCACTTATTAATTTAATGTTTAAATTCGCTTACGTTCTATACCCTACATCGGACAGTAGTCAAATGAAACTTGTAATACGGAAGACAATGACGGTTATTTAATTGATGTGTTATCATTGCATGTCTTTTTTATTTATTTTATTTGATGTTTTATATGAAAGAATTATTTGGAACGCGATTTATTGCTTTATTTAAATGTCGCTTCATTAATATTAAAGTTTTTATTAATGTAACTACTTTTTCTAGCTATGTGAAATAAACATCATCAGAAAGATTTCACATGCAGTATTTATAATTAATATAATTTAATTGTATGATTTGAGGTTAAGCCGTGGTGTAATAGTTAGAATCACGGTTTAGTAGCCAAGGAATCGCGCGTTCTGTCCCAGCTTCGATTTGTTCAAAATCTTTATGTTTTGTTAGGCAACGGCACAGACAATAGTGTACTGTTGCTTAGCTGTTGCAATATAAAAAATATGGCCGATTCCCACCTATGTTTTATTACTGCTTTCACGTAAATAATCTATAGGTGGAGCAATCAGCTAAATGACTTTGCAAAACTTTGAAGAAAACGTTGATTTTGAGTGGAAATTCGTTTTGGGGTGAATCTGACGCGCGTCATGCTAGTATGATGTAATCAATATGGTGACCTTCGATTTACATTCGAGTAATGCTTCAAAGAAGTGTTTGAGATGTTGCGAATGATTTAATGAGTTCACGTATTACTTCCGAAGATACACAAATTTCAGCTTGTAGATAACATCCGTTTATAAGTTCATATGAATACATGATGCACTTGAATTCGCAGTATTAATGGTAAAAACGTATAGACAGTGTCATAATGTAATATAAATACTTCGAGTACGCTTTTAGGTGTTTAAGTGTTACGATACATTGTGACGGATAAGGTTCATATGGAAGCCCTGGAGGGACTACTGACTTCCTTACTTCTTACTTCTTACTTCATTACTTCTTACTTCACGACTTAATAGCTTCTAACTTCATTATTTTTATCTTCTTGACATGTTGATTCAATAAATCTACCTTCATGACTTCCAACTTCATGACTTCTCAACGTGCCCTCAATGGTTTGTTCTATTGTTGTTCTGACTTCTGCCAAGTCATTTAGTATCTTCTTTGTGGCTTTCTAGGCTATTGTATTTTTGTATTTATATGTATACGAGTATCTTTGTGTTTTACTTATATTGCCTACTAATGCTCCCTTGTTGGTTAGAGAATAGTTCATGGCGGGGATTTCTTTATTTACTCTGTCCCGTTTTATTGGGATGACAGTAGGGTAAGTGTGAGGTTTGGTGCACCCTAGAACCTGGTTTAAACCCACAGCGGTTTTTTTTGCCATTGCCCTATTGTCAACCCTTTTTGTGTTTTTGACGTCTTATGCCTTTATTCTTTGTTAACATTGCCATTCATGTTTGTCCTTTTGCGTGTTGTTGGGTTTACTGTGTTCTGAGAAAGTTCGACTTTTATACTATTTCTAATTTCATGACTTCCAACTTTTCGATTTCTAGTTTCACGGCTTCTAACTTCATGACTTCTAGCTGCACGACTTCTTACTTCATGACTTTCTGTTTGTCATTGGTAAATTTCCTATGCAAAGGTATACTATAACTAGTAATGTAAAAAATCAATGAAAGTTGATTTTTTCCGTCTTTTATTGTGTTTTTTGCTAAGCAATCTGTTTCAGATAAAAAATGTCACTATGTGCACGTTCGTTTATATAAGAATGGAAACACTCCGTTTTGTAAATATGCACTGTATATAACATGAATTGTCTCCCATTCTTTAATATCCATATACATAGTATATAATTGTGGCAACGAAAATAATAGTAACTACTTTCTCCATCTTAGCATTAGTTGGATTCAATTGTAATATAATATGTTGATGTATGTATATTATTGCATATGCTAGCCAAATATAACTCAAATTACCACAGTGAGACAAAACCTTCGGTGGTTCGGTTTTAGCATTTGCATAACCATATTCTGCATTTAACCATCAGTTTCAAATGCATCTGCAAAACTGTCAAAAAAACAAACAAAAATAAAGTTACACAATGTACACACTTCATAGATGTTCTACTGGATAGCACGATGCACAACGGTTCATGCCTCATCGGCACCACTGAGTCGTCGGTATTCTTGAGCTGGATACCTTCCTTAGCCTAGTCCGCCGAGTAAGAACCATAGGAATTTATCAGCAAAAGCTTGACAGATTCCCGGATTCCAGATTATACTAATATTTGTATTCCTATGTATACTTTGTAACATCCCCTTTCTCTAAATGTCGTATAATGTGTTGATAGCATAGCCGTAAAACAATATTTAGTTAATAACATCATTTAAATACATTATATCTGTTACTTATTTAAATTTTAAGTAAAAAATATATTCATTTTGAAACAATAAGTCGCGTGTGATTTTAACCGAAATTGAAGTATACTCACCAGATGTTGTTGTATACGAAATATTAAAACATATAATGACGGCGCCGCTCGCCTCAAAACCTCTGTCAATCTGGATTCACGCCTGATAAAACTGAATGAGTCAATGCTTGTTTCATTGAGTATAAACTATACATTATACGCAGTTGAACTGAATTGGATTTTATAGTCGCACCAACAGCTATGGTCCACTTTTGGAGAAAGAGCCCAGGTGCCCCACCGGGCAATTTACGCGCACGGGCGAGCATCTGGGTAGAATCACCGACGTTCCGCAAGCCGCCTGGATAGCTTCCTCACATAAAGATTCCTAGGCCCCTGAAGGATCGAACCTACATCGGTGAGGGACAAATGAGAAGTCAGAGACTCTAACCACTCGGCCACGGACGCCCCTACATTATACGGAAACAGCATGACAAGTTGTATAGTGCATTTAGTATGGTTTAATAAAAAAAATGGAACGATGCGCTATTAAAGCAACTTAAGGGGTAGGTGGCTTTACAAACTATTTCTCTTAACACTATATGTGTAGCTGGCTTGGTAGCACAAAAAGAAGTAAAGCGTTGTTATCAATACAAACTAATTTATTAATATCTTATCAAATAACTATACGGTACAGTAATATTATATTGCACAGTACAGCAATATTATATAGCATAGCATTTTGCACATTACAATGCACACATGTTATGTTGCAATATGTATCGTATATCACAACATAAACATAGTAATATTAACATCAAATAACTGATACATGATGATCGAAATACCAAAGATTTAAACAGTTTTTAACTAATAAATAGTTCCTTACAGTTATAGCTTTATTTATATATTTTTCTAACTGTATAACAATATTCTTAAGCTGTGTCTGTAGTTATTTTAATAGTTTAAACGTACTAGGTCTATTATAATAATACATGTATGTGTAAATATACTGAATAAATAAGTTTAGCATGTCCTTATGTACATTTAGCTTAAATACATTGAATGCTATTTTATAATGTGAAGTATTATAAAACATTTGAATGGCTTAGGGTGATCGTTTCTTCCACTAATTAGTTGTGATCCAATGTAAGTATCAGAGTTATCTCCCATTTAGTTAAAACAGCATATTTCATATTTAAAAATACCAATCGGATAAATGACATGGTTAAACGTCACTACATAACTGGTCTGGGTTTCAAATTATGAAAACTGCAAAATCAATGGATACTAACCTTGGCAGTATATTGCAATAACGGACCAAAGTTTTAAAAAATTGAAATTGCCTCCCTTTGCATTGAATGAAGAACGAAATTATAATATCTGTAAAGCAGATAGATTAAAACATTGTTTTTTATGTTTTTCGCAGAAATCTGTTAATTATGTTAATTGTATTATTATTGACCTCTTTCATGCATAGCCTTGAATAGTCGGAAATGAATTTGCCATGCAATTTACTTGCTAAACTTATTTAATCAGTATATATAGTCTCCGGATTTGTGAGTAATAGGCTTAGCAAACAATATTGGTTTACGTACAAAATATTTAACAAACACACCTTAGGCAATGTCTGACCACTCATACTAGATCGTGCTTCGTAATAGGTCCATGGAGGTTCCAGGTCATCCTCCATGAGCCTTACAATGTGTGCGTAAGTGTAATCAATTGCAAAAGGTCAAACATGACCACTGAACAAAGATAAATAAACGTTTACTAAAATATTTTTTTCTGGTGGACAGTGCTACAAAATCATAAAATGTATCTAAGACACAACATTGTAGACTATGTTATTCATTATGTTAAATATGTTTACGAGCATTTAAATTACTGATAGGTCAAAGGAGAAAATGTGAAACACGTCAATGTTGTGAATTATTTCTGTTTTTAAACTTACAAAGAGCGCTATCAAATTGAAACAAATAAACATTTCCAAAAATATCATGTACTAGTAATTAGGAATTACATTTTATTAAAAATTCATCAAAATAATTCATGCAACCTCATGAGTGATAAAGCTTTACTGCACGGGATTTTATGTCATAATACTCGAGTGATCGGTCAATAGATAACATCAACAATACTCTGTAATCATATCTGAATTTCTTCGCGTATGCCATACATTTAATATTGACAAAAAGGGATCGATTACACTGATTTTCGTAACATTTACGTTGTTTGTCGTATCGCCAGATGGTTGGTGCATTGTAGAACGAATTGCTAAAAGCAAGTACATCTAAATTCTCAGTTTGGAACCAGTAATTTCAATTTCACTTAAATATATAGCATGTAACACATATAAATAAATAGTAATGTAACATCATCATCAATAAATGTTACATCATTGGTTGTACATTTGTACCAGTATATGGCTATATGTAAACAACACAATACTCATAAAATACATCGTAAAGCATTGGATGCATATTCCTGCCAGTTCATGACTGTATATAATAAAATATTAATCAATAACAAGTATTGTCAAATCCAAATCTGTTCATGGTACAATGGTACAATGTAAAGATTCGAATAAATAACAATGGTTGTACATCCATACATGTGTACTTGCTTGGTTGTATGTAACAACTACAATGTACCCATACATAAGAAGCATGTAACATCAAGGGTTGCACATTCATAATACAAAATTACTAACTAACATACATTTTACATCACTTATTGTGCATTTATACCAGTTCATTGCTAACAAAAACAAAAAAATACATGAAATAACGAACACGTCACATCATTTGCTGTGCATGTATACCAGTCCATTGTTGTACGTAAAAATACAAATAAATAGCAGATATGTTACAGCATTGGTTGTACATTCATACACATGTATGTTGTATGTGACAACTACAATGTACAAATAAATAACAAGCATATTACAGACATGCTTGTACATTCATACCAGTGATTGGCTCTATACTGATCATAATTCCTAATTACTCACGCTTGTATATTAATAACCCATTATCTGAGTTTGAGTATATTTAAGAATAGTTGTGTAATAAATATTTTGTTTTGACAAATAGTTTGTAAAATATTTAATTTTTACCCTCATTTCATTTGAAAAATATAATAAAACACATAACATGAATCGAAGTCCGATTAAAGATATACATTTATTAAGATTGGTAGGAAATTTTAAAAAAACAACAGCATAAATGTTTGAATATAATCTTCAATACATCTTATATATAGGGAAGTAGTATTAATTACATCGCTAAACTAGAACTATCATTGAAGGTAATGAATACCCCATGATTAAATTTTAAGTCAAACAAAGGGCCATAATTCTGTAATAAATTAGGCAATCAACAATTGGTGATGTAGAGGGACATAAGGTCATCAGTTGTTATGTGTATATGAAGTTTGGGAACAGACCATTCATAATATTTGAGAAATAGTAGTAAAGCAATGTCTTTTAATGAAAACGGGGGTATAAATATTATTCTCTTCTCAAGTTGGTGTTAGTATCATGTGTACGTACATCTTTCTTGCGAAATAAATGTTACAGTTCAACACTCGTATTATATTGAAAAATAAAATCCATTTTAACTGAATCATTGTAAATTCGTATTAAAACACCGGATGACCTTGTCCTGTTTAAACGTACTTGCATTATACAGATACGTCTCGACCGAAAGTACCTCGATGCGATACGCGGCATCGTGTTTTTTTCCGTCGTTTCGTTGAGTATACATTTCGTTTTCTGTATTCTAAAATCCGATTTATTTTAAATGATTCGGTGCAAAGTACCTGGCCTTGTCTCATCCTAGTTTTGAATGGTGTCACATTCTAACCCAAATGGCCAGTGGAGAAGGAGAATACGCTTTTCATCTGACGTTGCTTAAGCAGATACCTGGCACACTTTCCTTTATATTTATACATATGGCTAGCTCTGTTCAATACCTAGACAGTGATATATACATGAATAGGTAGGTACACCCGTTTCCTAAATAATCTTCATTACAATATACTAAGTCAGTATTCGACCACTGTTACAGAAATTGTTCGGAAACGAGTAGATACTATTGAGGTAATTAAGGCTTACATCAAGGTTTGCTCTAAACTTGGTTATTCTGCAAAGCAGATTTATATCGAAATAGAATATGCCTTTGGATGCTACAATGTTATACAACAGTTCTGCGTTGAAAAGAAGAAATTTGAATCTGGTGTAGAATCTGTCAAGGATGCTTCAAAATTTGGCCGGCCAAAGTCCGCCACCACCAAAAGTGTAGTGTTGAAAGTGAGACAGAATTTTGAAACTGATGCAAGACACACTGTGCGTCAGATTGCTCCTATTGTAAGGGTATCACTATCCACAGTTCATTTCATTCTGAAACGTATATTAAAAGTAAGGAAGATATCTGCGCGATGGGCACCTCATCATTTGACTGATGAGCAAAAAAGGTACGCATAATACTTGCCAAAAGGTTGCTAAAAATGTTTCCGAAATATATATAAAATATAAAGGCAATTTGCAAATGTGGTAACTGGTGACGAAACGTGGGTATAATTTTTCCAACCAGTGATAAAGGTGAGTATCAAAACCTGGGCAACTAACATGTTCAAAGAACTATCATTTCCAGAAGAACGCAGAGGGGGGAGAAAATTGTGCATGCTATATGTTTTACTAATCAATAATTAGCCATACAAGTTCCAGTAACGAAGAGTAAAAGTGTCACAGGCCAATTTTACCATGATATGGTGCTTACAAAACTGGAGAAATATTTCAAACGACCCAACTACAGGTTTCCGATATGTTCTCCCTTATATGATAATGCACCGGCTCATAAGTCTAAAGTTGTAACCAATTTCCCGAACTCGGAACAAGTTACAGTCGTTCCACATCCCCCGTAATCCCCAGACCCTGCGACTTTTTCCTATTTCCTAAAATGAAAAACTTACTTTTCTCTCAAGACACGCTCTTGGAATGTACCAAAATCAGCCTACCGTGACGCTTTCCTGGAATTCATTCACAGGTTGAAACTATGCATTGTAATCGAAGGGAATATTTTGAAGGGTTGTCATAGAAATTTCAGCATTTCAGTCAGTTTTAGAGAGATATTTCGCAGAAGTGCATTTATTTTCGAACACCACTCGTTCTGTAAATGTTAGGAAAGTTAGGAAAGTTTCTGGATATCAGCTTAAAAATGTCAGATTCTTCTCATTAACTACCTTAACCATTGGTGCTTTGGGCTAGAATTAACACTAATCAAAACTAGAAATAACACCGGGTACTTTGCACCCAAACATCTTATTTAAATCGGAGTATAGATCACAGAAAACAAAATGAAATGTTTACTCATCGAATTGACGAACACATACGATTTAGGGTATACAATCCGGGAACTTTCGGTCGTGAAGCAGTATATGCCCTTCAGATAAAAGTTGTGTTGGCACTATGCAGGTTTCCAAACGTGACCATACACGGTATTTTTAATTTTACCTCTTTCTGTAACAACAACGCTGCAGTCTGCCTTACAGGGAAAGTTATGACCAAGTACATTTTTCGAGTTATCAAAAATGGTAATGTATACTGTATCATTAATAGCTCCTCCAATAGCGAAACGAAAATATTCATTTGGCAGTATGTTGGTAAACCCCTCCTTTATTCCGGTCGATGTGCACTTTACCCCAACATTTAACAGAGCGCCTGCGTCTAATGTAACATTTGCATCTAAATTCAACTTTTCAACCTGGCATTTAACCCATATGGATTCGGAATAGTTATTAGCTACATGGGTATGACAGCCATTTCCGAATGGATTGAACATTGACGAGATTGCACCCATTTCGAACAGTTTTAAATGTTTAAGATAATACAACTACTCCAATCACATGAACACTTTGCTGCGGTAATACTGCGGTTTATTTTATGTCATACACTTCGAATTTAAAAAGGCGAATTGCTCTTGTTCTTGTGCACAACGAAGGTCATTTATGCTCAACTAAGCTACACATTCTTCACGTGAATCGTATGCGTCTGTCACTAGTTTACCTTTCCCGAGGAATCTTGCTTTCTATAGGCATATCTGTATCTAGTCGGAGTAAATATCATTAAGGTTGGATTATGGCTTTTATTCCAAACCAACGTGTCTCAGATGTCAACAGACGCCATTGTTAACTATTCTAGTACGTGTATCCGGCAAAGAAACCTGTAACAAAAGATAGGTGCGGTCGTTATTGATCAATCAGAAATGATGTCCCGGATAGCGGACCATCGGCGTTATGCTACATGAGTAATATTTGACCTTTAGCTCTTACGGTTTCAGAGAAGAAGATTTCCAACATAACTCAATGTAAAACTGTTACCCCGGAGCAGGGCTATATTTGATCCCATGGTCTACATTTTAAAAATACTTTGTAGAGCCTGGAGTGCCTTAAACGTATGATACAAGCAACATACTAGACCTCTAGCTCTTTTAGTTTCAGAGATGATTTTTCAAAGAAACATGAATTTTATTTATTTAAAACTCTAAAAACAGAAAACAGCTACCGTGGATTGATTTTTTGTTTCTTTATACGGTATTCAATAAATATGAAACCAGTAAGAATTTGTCCTTTGAGATAGGAGCAAAAAATGGTTTGTCTCATGGCCTAATATATTAACTATTTCTGTATATGGATTTAATTTTTTTTACTCTCTATTTTGGTAATTTTGCAAGAATTTCCGGAAACATGTCAAAGAGTTCAAGTACTTAATCAATTGTGTTATTGGGGGGTCGAGATGGTCCAATTGACAGCAAAATGGACTCTGCGTCCGGTGAACACCGGCGTTTCTTGGTTTATTACGCATAAATCCAGTTAGCCTCGCCATAGACAATACGAATACAAAATCTTCTATCTGAAACAGTGAGAAGCCAAACATATCACTTTACATCTTAACTTTCCTTCTAACTCCTCTCTCAAATATTTCTTGATGTTCAGCAAACGATTCATAATGAATAGAAAATGGGATGCACACTGTTAGAAGATATGGTTCTTATGAAAATCCTTTAACGAACAACTTTTGCTAATTCCATTAGGTTTGTACGTACGTACTTGTGTGCAATACTCTTTAATATTCTCAAATATTTCCTGATGTTGATGGGAATATAATCAAACGATTCATAATCGTTATGAATCGTTTGATTATATTCCCATCAACATCAGGAAATATTTGGCTTCTCACTGTTACTCTCTCACCCTCATATCGTACATGTACACATGTAGAATAATAATTTATAGAAAAACAAACAGATTTGCCACTCTGGGAGCTAGAACCAACAAACAAAAGGAAAGTGAGCTTAACACTAGAAAATGCAATTACCAGTTACCATGTCGCACATGACATTGTGTCTGTAATACTATATTTCATCAAATTTAAAGATAGGTTTCCGCCTCAAATTTATATAAATGTCTGCGCCCTGTTCGCTAGTTATTGCGTAATGTTGATTTAGTGTCAAAAATGCTGCAACTTATCAACCCATATTCATGATATGCAGTAATATGTATTGTTATATCGTCGTCCTCTTAAACATGTAACCCTTCGAACAGAGGTCCAAGAAATACGAATTGCACAGGAGGCATACCGTTTATATTATCAGTTACCTAAGAAATGCCATTTTCAAACGACACTGGAGATTATGTACAGATATCAGTCTCAGAACAAGATGTTAACGGGCCTCAATGTGCTGATCTGGTTATGTGGGGCAGGTTCTGATTTAACCTTAGGTTCGCCATTTGAACAAACTTGGTATAGGACCACGAGTTAAATGTACATGCAATGTATGTTGTTCCAGAGAAAATAGTTTTTTGTCTTATATACGGCTATTTAAACAACTGAACCCTCAGGCATGGTCAAATTTGACCACAGTGTGGTCATTCGATCTAAATTGGTAGAGAACAATAAGCTTATCCTACATGAAATATATGAGCTCTATGCCATGTGGTTGTAGAGATGTTTAAACTGTGTTCTTTTATGTGTTTATCTATATATATATGCATACACGTATTTACACGTATACACGTAAGAAAAGCCTTCAAATATATAGATGTACAGCTGACCGTGACTTTGAAGTAAAGGTCAAGGTCATGCACTCTTAACAAAATCCAGAAATACAACATATTGAGACAACTACTCTCAAACCTGATTAAGAAATACAAATCGTCAAGCATAAAAAAGTAATAGCATAATTATTATAGAAATCCAAACAACAGAACTGGTGAATTAGACCTTGAAAAAGGGTATTAACAATAAGACTTTGTGCAACTTTGGTCCCTCGGACAGTCCAGGGTACCTTGATTGATAACAAAATACTTACAACAAACTTTATCGTAAGTCAATGTCTTAAATGCTTTACTATGAATTACACTCTCTCTACAAATTCATTTTCGTAATCATGCGGTAGTTCTGTACTATGTGCATACATACTTGTCTACATTGAATGCTTAAGTGGGAAAAGTGGACTATTTTAAATTTGAGAATCCAAACTCTATAGACACACCATAAGTGGCTTTATCCAGCCAGGACAAATCCCAAACATGTAGCGCCGAATTAAGAGTAATCAACTCATAATTTATTTTACGCATATTCAATCATGGATATTTTAAGAACCCGTGAATTGACTTATATTTTAAATCGGCACATATACATTATTATATGACTTGAACATGTGAATATAATTTTGATAAACGGGTTTTAGTGTAATTTTGCCGTTATTTTTGCGTGTTAGTTTTTTTTAATAAAACAGGACCCATACATTATCAAGTGCGTAACTATCCATTTTGTCGTCATACGCAAGGTTGATAGCAATACTAACAAATCATTAAAATTGCCTTGAAATACATTATTAGTTTTCTTGTCAAAATCTTCGTACGCAGGTGCTTGTGATTGTTTACTAATCTTCTTTTTCAAAACCTGGGCTATTGCTATGCATAAGGTACTGACCATTTGATTTCGGTGAGGAGGATTGTTTTGAAAAAATATTCTGGCCTTGAATTGCTGGAAAAAAATATCCCGGCTCTCACTTGAGGGGAAAAAAATAAACAGTCCCTCAAATTGTGGCAAAAAAAATCCAGCCTTCTCTCACATTCTTGGAAAAAATAATCTGGCTGTGAGTCCAATTATAGGAAAAAGTAATCTGGCTCCCTCTTCCGTCTATATGATAAATGTAGTTCTACTCCATCAGCCACTGGATTCAACATGGAAATATTTAACCACAATCTGGCTACATCCACAACTTCTGCTAAGAAGTTTATCGAAATCTTTAGTTAAAATGAGTTTAGAAGACAGTGATAGTATTCATGGTTGTAATAAATGTGATGAACATAGATCATGGTAGTAATAACTGTGGTATACATTAGTCATGGTAGTTATAAAGTGATATACACTGACAATGGTGGTAGTAAATGTATTCTATAAAGTGTTATAAAGTGGTCATGGTAGTAATGAATGTGATATTCATATAAATGCATGGTTATAATTAATGTGGTATACTAAATCATGGTTGTTATAAGGCCATTATTATTGAAAATTCATTTACGAACCCTCCAACTACAAAACCAAATTAGAAATAATTAGAAGGTAATTTGATAGTTTCTTGTTTTCTCACCTCCCCCCAGATTTTAATAGAACATTTCATTCTATTCCTTTCAAATAAAATAATTATAATATGCTTCACCATTTTGGTAATATTTCTTTCCCTTCCTCCTACAGCAATTCTCTGTCTTGATGGTTCGTAAAACAAATATTAAAAAATAATGGCCTAAATCAAATGTAATATACATTGGTCATGGCAGTATGTAAATATTGCAATCCTGTGAGAGTGACAGTGAATATGTGTCAACCTTCTAAGGCTATTTATTTTATTATACTGAAAAAAATTGTTTGAAAAAGATATTTGGTTCTGCTAAATATTCCTTTGAAATAAAAAAAACATGAGAAAACACTTTATTCCTCTCTGTTCAAAAGCACTATTCTCAGCACATAAACAATAAATGTTTGCGGATGGTTCTTTGTGTTCTGGAATTCATTAGCTCCTGACATCCCTATATTACCCAATATAGAACAGTTCAATTCTGCAGTCAGCAGAATTGAACATATCTCACCATAAATTCAATGTTTGTTTTTATTTTTAAACCTAACATCCAAAAACTTCAATGTTTTTCTTAAATTTCTTTTATATATATTTTTAAAATACTAACAGTCTTTGTCGGTATGACGACGCATGCCTAGGTCCCCAGCAGGGGTTTGGCATTAAAGGAAGATAGATAGATAGTTCTTTCGGAATCTTCAGCTGTGAACTCATGACTAAACTTTTCAAATCATCTTCAGAAAGTTGTGCGAACTGTGTCATTTTAGTAAATGTTCACTGATTTTCATTTGCGCATGTATACATACACTGTTCAGCATATGACATCCCGATACATATAAACTTGCTTTGGTTTCACAATCATAAGACACTAATTATGCTGGGGTGACGTTACAAAAATGACTATCATTCAGTGGCTCACTCCATGGAGACATTATAAGCGATATGATATTGCAAAAAATGGAAAATAACAGTTTATGGAAATTTAACGTGTTTGACACGAAGTATATTATTTGACATGAAGTATATTGTTAATAAATATGGTAGAGTGGTCATGGTAGTAATACATGTAGTATGCATAGCTCATGGTAGTAATTCAGCGGTCATGGTTGTAATGAATAGGGTATTCATTTGTCATGGTAGTAATAAATGTGGTATTCAGTCTTAGTAGTATTAAATGTGATATACAGGGGACATGGTAGTAATACTTGTGATATACAGTGGTCATGATAGTAGAAAATGTGGTAAAGAGTAGCCATGACAGTTATACATGTGATGTACTTTGGACATGTTAGTAATCAATGTGGTATGCAGTGGTCATGGTAGTATTACAATACAAGGGTCCTGGTACTTTACCGATGGACTTTATGAATATCATCAACAAGTAAGAAATCGCTTCAGTCACATGCAATGCCAGGTTACAGACAAAGCTATACGCTATATGCCAGTGTTAGTAAGAATGATATGGAACAGGGTTGTCATTGCCCAATACAAGACAATCCCCTACACCACCAAACAAAACATCCAATCGATTCGTAATTTAGAAGAGCAAAAGGGGACACACATAGAAACCAGACTAGACAACTAAAGATTAAAACCAGCACATGGAGTTTCATCCACAAATATGGAAAGGTCCATATTAAACAAGAGCTGTCGAAAGGACAACATGCTCCGCTATTCAAAGTCACTTTTAAACAAGGGCACTGACACTTGTCTCACGCTCACCAATCATGGTTCCAGTTCATTCACAAGGTCAAGTTTTAATTGTGGAGGTTAGGTGGTGGTGAGGTGAGGGTTTAGTGGGTGTGGGGAGGGGGAGGTCAGTAACCATATACGTAAGTATACCAAATATCAAAGCAAGACCTTCAATACCCCGGAAAGATTATGAACTTGAAGAGGGTGGGGAGTGGAAGAGAAGTGTTAATAAACAGGTAAACCCCAGAAATAATACAATATTTTCATTGGAGGAGTCTAAGCTGACGTGTGTGTGTGGGGGGGGGACGGGGAAGAGGAGGGGTCGGAAGAGAACAGGATGCAGACATGGTAACATCTGAAGAGAAATCAAAAACACAAAAACAAATATTTGTCTATTTATCTGTGGTGATGGTGGTGGTGTAGGAGTGTGGAAGGTGTGAGGTTTATGGGGCTAATGGCATTTACAGTCTTGCCATTTTATTGGATGTATGCAGTGAGTTTCATTGAAATATGTGAAGCTGCTTAAAAACTTTAACTGAAACTCTAAGTTGAAAACAAATCAGCTGGATAAAATGAAATAAAAAGTTATGAATCATGTGTCTGTACGTGTTAACTCTGATGACAATTGTCAAGCACTTTGACAGAGATATATGGCTAGTGGGTATTGAAATAAATGGAATTGCCAACAAATAAAATTGAAAGAAATTCTAAGACGAAAATAGGCTACACCTTTTCTAAAATACAATACAGAAAATATTTATCAAGAAAAAGGATCATAATTTTGCTCAAATGCAATATAGTGTTATGGAACATGTGTCTAATAACATCCATGCTTTACTAAAGTTGTATTAATAATTAACAATCACCTATAGAAATACAAGGACTTGCCTCAAAACTTTAACCAGAATTTTGAAGTAAAAATCCCACATAACTTTGTTTAAATGCAATACAGAGTTCACATTGAACGTGTGTCTACTAGTGTCCTTGATATTCCAAGCTTTACTGAAGTTTTGTCAAAAAAGAACTTACACCAGGAATTCAGAGTAATGAAAGGGCTATGCTTCTGCTTCGATGCAGTACTGAGTTAGGGAACATGTGTCTACCAGTGTCCTTGATGGTACTGATGACATGTTTCAAGTTTCACTGACCAGTGGTTGCTGAAATAATTGGACTTGGCCGAAAACGGAAAACCAACGTCGACGCAGCCGTTAAGTAGATCTACAACAGCTCTTCTTGTCCTACGAATAGTAAAATTTAAAAAAATATTCTGGCTTTCAAGTTGACAAACAAATAATCCGGCCAGTATTCTAGGCTTTGAAAAAGAAATACAAAAAAACATATCCGGCTGGAAGGAAATTCGCAGCCACTCCCCTCCCAACCCTATTCCCCGGCCCCACCCATCCACCCCCATCCGAAATCAAAATGGTCGGTCCCTAAAATACACCTCTACGTATAGTGAGACGATTTTTGAAATGCGCCGTTCTCGTCACTGGGTGCATTTATAAACCTCCGTATGTAGCAATGCAGCCCAGCCGTCAAATAAACGAGACTAGGTTAATGCCTCTACTTATTATAGAAACAAAATTAAATTGTTGAGGCATATCTAGTAGGCCATATATGCGTGCGTTTAGAAGTATTTTTCAGGTTTAAACGATCCTGTAAAGTATACCGTTTAACCTGAGTAATGTGTTAATCTACAATTGTTTTCTATCATTAAACGAAAAAAGCACAACATTTCCGTTTATAGTACAAACATGATCGTATCAAAACATCAATAACAAGAGGCCCAAGAGGGCCAGTGGACGTTCTACTGGCTAAATATAAAGTTTATGTATAAGGGGCCACAAGTCTTTCAAAAATCATTTAACCGGAACATGGTGATGATATACGCAACTAGGCTTGGTAGTGATCACCCCTGCAAAGTTTCGTTGATATCCAGCCAGAGGTTCAGGAGAACTAGTCTAGACAATGTTAGTGTATTAAAACCTTTAAGGGCTCATAACTTTGCCAAAATTCATTCAACCAGAACATGGCAATGACAGGTGCAACTAGGCTTAGTACTGATCATCCCCGCCAAGATTCGCTAAAATCTGGCGATGAGTTCAAAAGAGACTAATCTTGACAAAGTTTGTGTATTAAAACATTTAAAGGGCCATAACTCTGCCAGAACAATAATTAAACTAAAATATGGCGATGATATGCACAACTATGCTTGTCAAGTTTCGTCTATATCTATCCAGGGGTTCAGAAGAACTAGCCCGGAAAATAATTGTCGTATCAAAATGCTTTAAAGGGCCATAACTCTGCCAAATATCTGTATACCGGAACGCGACAATGATAGTTTCATTGAAATCTGGCGAGGGGTTCAGGAGAAGTAGAAGAGAAAAAGTTTGTGTATTAAAACCTTTAAAGGGCCATAATTCAACCGGAACACGGCAATGATTTGCACAACTAGATATAGAATTGATCGTCCCTAAAATATTTCGTTTAAATCCGGCCAGGGGTTCAGGAGAACTAGTCAGAACAAAGTTTGTGCATTAACCTTTGAAGGGCCATAACTCCGCGAAAAAGTCAACCAGAACACGTCGATGATTTGCACAACTAGACATGGAATTGATCATCCCTAAACAGTTTCGTTTAATCCGGCCAGGGGTTAAGGAGAAATAGTGAGAACAAAGTGTGTGTATTAAAACTTTAAAGGGCTATAACTCCGCCAATATCATTCAACTGGAACACGGTGACTATGTACAACTAGGCTTGGTACTGAACATCCCTGTAAAGTTTCAATGAAATCCGGCCAAATGAAGGCCCTTTCCTCTTAATGAGGCCAAGATATAGCATATTTCAGAAAATCAAGTGCCACGACTCCGATGTAAATCATCCAATCTTGATGGTTTTCGAACTTATCCGAGCTTTCATTGATACATAAATTAAAAATCTGGTAAAATATTGTAAAAATCGAATCGGCCCAAACTTCGCTGTTACTTGTCCGATCTGGCTGGTTTTCAAACTTGTCTGAGCTGTCATTAATATTAACAATCTGGTAAAGTTTCGTAAAGATCGCATGAAAAATGAAGGCCCTATCATCTTAACGAGGCAAAATATAGCATTTTTCAACTAAATCAAGGGCCATAACTCCACTATTACTGGTCCGATCTGGCTGGTTTTCTAATGTGTTTGAGCTTTTATTGATATTAACAATCTGTGCAAGTTTGGTAAATATCAAATAATAAATGAAGGTGCTAGAGTGTTCACAAGGCATACTATGGCGTTTTTCAGCAAAACAAGGACCATAACTCCGGTGTTACTGACACAATTTAGCCAGTTTTCGAACTGGTCCAAGCTTGTATTAGTATTAACAAGCTGTGCAAGTTTGGTAAAGATCAAATAATAAATGAAGATGCTAGAGTGTTCACAAGGCAGAAAATGAGATTTTTCAGAAAACTCAAGGGCCATAACTGTGGTGTTACTGATCCAATTTAGCTGATCGAACTTGTCTGAGCTTTCATTGATAATAACAATTTGTGCAAGTTTGGTAAAGATCAAATAATACATGAAGGTGCTATAGTGTTCAAAATGCATAAAATGGCATTTTTCAGAAAAAACCAGGGCCATAAATCCGGTATTACTAACCCAATGTAGGTGATTTTCAAACTTGTCCAAGCTTTCATTGGTATTAACAATCTGTGCAAGTTTGGTAAAGATCAAATAATAAATAAAGGTGCTAGAGCGTTCACAAGGCCGAAACTAGCATTTTTCAGAAAAATCGAGGGCCATTCCTTCGGTGATACTCATTCGATTTGGCTGGTTTTCAAACTTGTCCGAGCTTTCATTAATATTAACAATCTGTGCAAGTTTGGTAACGATCAAATAATAAATGAATGTGCTAGAATGTTCACAAGGCTTAATATTGCATTTTCAGCAAAACATGGGCCATAACTCCGTGAAATTAATCCGAACTGGCTGGTTTCCGACCTTACCCGAGCTTTTATTGATATAAAGACACTGGCAAAGTTTCGTAAAGATTCGGTTAATAATGAAAGCCCTAGAGTGTTCACAAGACAACAGTTAACGGACGACGGACGGACGGAGGAAGGACAACTCGCCATCCCATAAGCTCTGCTGACCTTCGGCCTGTAGAGCTAAAAACGGCTCTGTCTTGTGACATACTTTAAAGTTTTTGAAAATACGATGTTCCTGTTACATAGTAAATGAGAAGTTCATTTTCCGAAAATGACTGCGTGTAGTGTCAATAATTAACTGATCAGTTTACACATTATGCTAGTCAGAGAGGTTGAATCACACATGTCTAAATAATAAAGCATTTTTAACCGTAAAATTTGACATGTAAATACACTAAACATTACACTATAAGATATCACAATAATTATATATTGTATTTATTTTATTTTCTATACTTTTTAGAACAGAACTATTATTCCTAACAATTTAAATGCATCTATTAATAGCTGTGCCTGTGAAAATAAGACCATTGATTGGTCGGAATGCTGAAACCCTTATCTTGAAGCAGACGAAATACTAGCTGCAGTGTATATATTACGGTGGTAGGTTCTGGGATTTAATGTATTTACGATATTTAAAATATAATGAACGGTAAAGAAAGATAAATACCTGTTTATGTTCCGGAATAACACTGCAATTTAAACTATATCACCATCAGACAGATTAACGCATGTCCGCCATCTTTTAAATGATTTAGATTGTAGCTATTATACAAAGAGGAAACTATGTCAAGCGTTTTGTTTACTTTATTTAACTTGTTTTTAATGGCATGTGACTGCGGTCTGTGCTCGTGTCGGAAGATATTACTGTCGGACGGAAAACAACACTTTATATTTCTAACGCTTGCTTGTTACAAGTGTGGCAATTTTGGCAATTTGACAGACATTTAACAATAGTTTAACTGAATGACATGAAAAGCAATTTGCAACCGACAAACGAAGTAAGGATATGCACATGTTAAGCCATATTCAACTTATTGATAAAGTATAAGCCAACGGAATATCTCGGTGTTTATAGTATTTAACATTACCTGACGTCATAAATTGTCATGAAGGAAACACAAACAATATACCGGCGTTTAATTCTAGCATAACATTCTCTTTAACAAAAAAGGAAAGAAACATCAAATATTGATAGTCTACATGATAAATAGAATATTTTGTCAATGACATTTTACTATCAAGTTTAATAGGCTTGTCAAGAACACGCAGACTAGCTCGACACAGACTCAACATTCCGTGTGTTCTTTGCCTGAAAAGAGCAATATCTATAGAGCAATATTTACCCAAGCACTATTTATAGAGCAAAATATATAGAGCAATATATATAGAGCAATATATATAGAGCAATATCTATAGAGCAATATCTATAGAGCAATATCTATAGAACAATATTTATAGAGCAATATATATAGAGCAATATCTATAGAGCAATATATAAATAGCAATATATTGAGAAATATATATATAGCAATATATATAGAGCAATATTTACAGAGCAATATATAGAGCAATATATATAGAGAGCAATATATATAGAGCTATATATATAGAGCAATATATATAGAGCAATATTTATAGAGCGATATATACAACAATATCTATAAAGCAATATCTATATAGCAATATATATAGGGCAATATCTATAGAGCGATATATATAGAGCAATATATATAAAGCAATATATATAGAGAAATATATATAGAGCAATATCTATAGAGCAATATATCTATAGAGCAATATATATATATAGAGCACTAGATATAGAGTATTACATATAGAGAAATATATATAGAGCATTTCTATAGAGCAATATATATAGAGCAATATTTATAGAGCAATATTTATAGAGCAATATTTATAGAGCAATATTTATAGAACAATATATATATATAGAGCGATATATATAGAGCAATATCTATAGAGCCAAATCTATAGAGCACTATCTATAAGTATTATATGTAGAGCAATATTTTTAGAGCACTATCTATAGAGCAATATATATACAGCAATATCCATAGAGCAATATATATATAGAGCAATATCTATAGAGCAATAAATGTAGAGCAATACCGATAGAGCAATATCTATAGATATAGAGCAATATCGATGGAGCAATATTTATAGAGCAATATCTATAGAGCAATATTTATAGAGCATTATCTATAGAGCAATATTTATAGAGCAATATATGTAGAGCAATATATATAGAGGAGTATATATAAAACAATACATATAGAGCAATATCTATAGAGACGGTAATACAAACCAACGGTAAAAACTTATAAACTGTATATATATCAAATGATATATATTTAAAGGTTTACGAAAAAATCTATCTACCTTAACGATTCATCCATTTTTAGATAAATATTTTTTAATAGTTGTATTGGTTTTCTTTTTTTATATATGAGCAAATCGAGTTTAATTTTGCAATATCCTCCTTAATTCTCCAACGTTAAAGTTTTCATTGCATGGGTGGTGTTGTTAAGCAAACATAGAAGAATAACTTGTATGGTGCCTCGTTTTAGGTCCATGGAGGTTTGAGGCCATCCTCCATGAACCTTACAATGTGTACATAAATGTAATCAATTGCAATAGGTCAAACATGACCCTTGAGCAAAGACAAATAAATGTTTACTAAAACACTCCGTTCTGGCGGACAGTGTTACAACATTGTTTAATATGTCTATATTAATTATTCAATTGTAATTGCAGGCAGTTCACAATTATGGTAAACTACTGTAATGTCAAAGAAGCAATATAAAAATATATCACCATGTTTAAGCAGACAATGTGGAACAAAATAGTGAATTATTTGTGTTTTTAAACTTCCAAACAGCTCTTTAAAATTGAAACAAATGCACAGTATTTTACGTAGAGCAAATAGTTAGGTATCACATCTTATTCAAAGTTCAAAAGTGTTCACGCAACCTCATGATTGGTAATGATTTACTGCACGGGGATTTCATGTCATAATACGCGAATGCTCGCGGTCAGAGGATAACATTAACAATAATACTTAATCCTGTCTGAATTTCTTCGTGTATGACATATATTTTAATATTTACAACAAGGGATCGTTTACACTGGTTTTCGTGGTCAATGGTAAAAAGAAATAAAATAGAAAACAATAATTAGTTTATAAGTTACAACTGTGTAACATTAAATCTGTTTATAAACTATGATACAAATAGTAATTCATTCCTAGTTTTAAAACTAGGGTAACCCCTTACCCTTTCGCGAAGTTCCATTATGTTTAATATACTTTATTTCAAATTGCGACCTTTATTTTATTATTTTTTCCTTGTTTAGTTATTTATTTTTAATGAAAAATTAAAGATAGATATAATATACAACCTACGATCCCAACATTTTTATATGGTGCTTTACATCATTTCAACACATATAAGGTTATGTATGACGGTCGATTTTTTTGGTGGAGGCAGACCAACCACTTTTCCTGGGTAGAATCAGTACTGTACACCTCCGGCCATCCGTAAGAATCGACATGATCCCAACAAACCAAACCCTCGTTGTGAACGAACAAAAACCCAGAAGGCGAGAGACAGCCCGTGCCGGTGGCCTAGTAACAGAGGCCATCTTGGCACTCATTTTGACCCAATTGAGAAGTATTTTAAAGCTAATATTAAGGAAGGGAGGCAGTCGAATGATAACCCAATAGCTCATATTTGATCGCTACTAAATTTTAAAAAATGCCCCTTTTGTGCGCGTCATAATTATTATGCTTAACAAAGACGGTAAATAAGTGAAAATACTTTGAAATAGTATATTGTTACGTTTTTAGATCACCTGAGCCGAGATTTAGCTCGTTTCCATGTGCAGTCAAGCATTTCTCTACCTCGGGAGATATTTCCCGTATCTCAAAAACACTGGTTATGAAACTCTATTTATAAAAGCAATAATAATTTCAAGCACAAGTTTAATGATGAGTATGAAATATAACAAACAAAATCCAATCTATGCCCTAAATAACATCCACAATCCTATCTAAAAATTCTGCCCCAATACTGACTCAATGCATGCATGCGGCCATTGTTATAGGTGCAGCAATCTTATGTACGGAATTCCGTTAGGGCCATCACCTTTCAATGTGTTGAGCTGAAACGCGATACTCGATAGTACGATGATGAAAACGCGAAATCACGAAACTACGATAACGAAAACGCGATAATACGATAGTACGATGATGATAATGCGATATACTATCGTGTTTTCACCATCGTACTGTCGCGTTTTCACCATCGTAATATCGTGATATCGCGTTTTCGTTATCGTAGTATCGTGATTTCGCAATTTCATTATCGTACTATCGCGTTATCATCATCGTACTATCGCGTTATCATCATCGTACTATCGCGTTATCACCATCGTACTATCGCGTTATCATTATCGCACTATCGCCTTCCGGTGCGCATTTGCATGCTCAAAAATAGAAGATCTTCAAGTAGAGCAGTACAAATGGACGAGTTTATACAAACTCATTTTGTTTTTGATATATGAACCAACTTAATGCCGGTATCATACGACAACTGCACTGACTTTAATATCAACAATTGCCGCAATGTTTTGTGTCGCTAACCTCTCAAATTATATTCTACTTTCGCCTTGGAGTCCAATACTTCACGGCAAGAATAAACTCTGTCTCTAGTCCATCTACTGTCATGTCTTTGTATGTATAGTAAGTCTCAGTTGCGCATTTGATGGTATAATACCATTTAAAATTTGACATTTTATAACTTTTAATTTTAGACAAAAATAATATCATATAAATTATGTCTTTTTATTTTAATGGATATATTTAGAATTACGCAACCATGTGTAATGGGCATATCTTTATTTCATTTAAAAATATATACGTATATATCGTGGTTATATCAAATATTGACTGTATACAAACTATATATATTACATATAAAATAACAAATATACTTTATTTGCTTATCTGTTTCAACCATTTGAAACAAATACAATCTATCAAGTTTGAGCGCTCAACTTAAAATAGAACTTATTACATTTGTCGTTTCAGTTTGTCGGTGACAATATTATCAAAGCAAGTTTTTGAAAAGGAAGACTCTAGCTAGCGTTAGCTAAACTCCTTAGAATATATAAATTCTGTTAGACTCATTTAATTAGCATTGATATCCTTGGGAAATATCACTGTCACATGGAGGGGAAATTCTTATATGCGCATGCGCACCGGAAGGCGATAGTACGATGATGATAACGCGATAGTACGATGATGATAACGCGATAGTACGATGATGATAACGCGATAGTACGATAATGAAATTGCGAAATCACGATACTACGATAACGAAAACGCGATATCACGATATTACGATGGTGAAAACGCGACAGTACGATGGTGAAAACACGATAGTATATCGCATTATCATCATCGTACTATCGTATTATCGCGTTTTCGTTAACGTAGTATCGCGTTATCATCATCGTGTTATCGCGTTTTCGTTATCGTAGTTTCGTGATTTCGCGTTTTCATCATCGTACTATCGAGTATCGCGTTTCAGATCAACACATTGAAAGGCGATGGCCCTAACGGAATTCCGTACTTATGTACATTAATGATTTAGCATGAAGGTCATTGCTAATTCAACCTAGATGCTGCATAACGTTGATGTTTCAACAGTGAACTTTCGCCATCATTAGTCATAATTTATTTAGCAATTTAGCAAGCATGCGTGCAGTTGTAGATGATATTTATCATGCACTGAGGAACCTATATCTGATTCATTGAATACTAAACTAATCAAACCAATACAGTATGTAAAAATCATAACAAAAATCAGTACAATATATAATATTCGCGTATGCCGGGGCGGATAAAGGATTTGAGAATTTGGGCGGTGACAATTTTTTATAAAACAAAACCAGACACAACATCTTTTTGCATGAATTTTCAATGAATTTTGAATAAATTCTCAGAATTTATGGTGGGGTGCACTTTTATAAAGCAGTTGACAACTTAAAAAAGAAAGAAAAGGAAAATGTTTTTTCTTACATTGGATATTCATAGCTTCTATGATTTAAGGGGTCAGGGTGGGGAGCCGAGTGTGCCCCCTTCCGCCTCCCCCACTTAATCCGCACGTGCGTGTGTTTAGAAGTACAGCTGAGGTTTTAATGGTTACTGTATACAAGATATCGTTCAATCTGAGAAATGTGTTCATCTACAATTTCTTTCTATACTTACACAAATTCAAAATCACCGTTTCGATTACGGTGCACACATGATGAATATGGAAATATCCTATAACATAGATCTACTTACAATTTTCTCATGATTGGGGGGATTTTGCAATGAATTGACACAAAGACACAAATACTCAACCCATCGACCATGCATGGAGAACCCCGTGGCTCCCTTCCAAAAAAATATTTTATTTACTTTCTGTTTTTTTATTAATTTTATTATCCCCAAAGAAGAGGGATATAGTTTTTGCATTGTCCCACCGTTCACGTTCTTCTGTCCGTTACAATGTTCGTGTCCACTGCATAACACTCACATGCATGGAGAGAATTTAAAATAAATTGGCACATGTACTCAACTCATCAAGACGACATGAAGAACCCAACGCCGGGGGCAGTATCTTCAAGGTCAAGCTCATCATAAAGGTCAGAGACGTTCGTATATGCATTTAACATGGTCCCTTTCGTGTCCGCTCCACAACTCTTACATGCATGGAGGGATTTTGATAAAAAAGGCAGATATACTCATCTCATCAAGACGACGTACAGAACCCAACACCCGCGTCTATATCTTCAAGGTCATATACTTATATTCTTATAATAATGTCTATTGTGTGTCCACTCTAGGAATATACAATGCACTTTTGTAATAGAAAGATTCACATTCTTATAAAATTAACTTGTTTGTATTTATTTTCCGTCGATGTAGAATACCCGGAAGACAATCACCACTTCGTAGGTAGATATCAATTCACCGAATTTCTTGTTAATAGTGAAATAAAGGCCGTCACGAACAAATATATTCTATAAGTTACATAGCCACCCATGCACGATAATGTTATCGATTTTGCTATTGCGTGGCGACATATACAAGTGCATTCATCACGTCATTTATTGTTTAAAGTGTGTACATCAGACTTTTTAGCGAAAAAATCAGAAACAGGCCGGCTGACCTAGGCGTTAAACAAGGACTATAGATCGGTTTATACGGAGATAAATGTTTATTTAATTTGTTTATATCTACCATTATTTATATTATAAGCCTATTTTCAGTAGTTTTAATCCGGAATAAGCGTGTCATGGCTTTTACCGGCGTAACATATTGATTTATATGTATAGGGTAGAGGCTAAAAATGCATCTTCACTATTTAAAATCGAAACGGATGGAGCGTAGAGTATCCGATAGTCTATATCATTTGCGACGCTTGCTTGTTTTCAAGACAAACGTCTAGAATAGTTCTCATACACAAAGTTTGATTTTTGCCGAAATTCTGGTATCGTTTCTGAATGACTAAGACAGAAACACATGCTATCCAAGATGTGCAGAAAGGCATAAAGACAATACACTTATAAATAAACAAAGAGGTAAACATCATCATTATATCGACGAACTGAATGCGGATGGTCAGAAATACTTTAATAAAAAAATAATAATTATGGTCACGTGCTTCCGGTTTCAAATTTGTTTTTGCACAAACGGTCAAAACGTTTGTATTTACAAGCAATCGTCGAAAATGATCAAGACTACGTATCCGACTTCGTATTTACCACAGATTTATCGATAGATTTTATAAAGATCACGCTCTTAATCTAGAAGATCACTGGTAGTAAACTATTCGTGAATATGAGGAGCAAGTATGCGAACATCAGAGATAACTGATTGGTTAAACCAGTAGGATAAACTCTAGTTCATGCTTTAGAATAATATCTGGGACAACTAGAGGCATTTAGTGTTTTTTCCTTTAAAATATTAATAAGAATGAACGAATAAACAGGAGAAATGAACAAAATGTTGGTAAACTAAAACACCACGTATAAAATGACAATATAAAAGAAAAACACAGATAGCAAGATGTTTGATAGGGAGGCAGTGAAAACATATGCGAACCCTATTGCTCTTTGGGTTAGTAGGTCAAATATCACAGTCAAATTAAAATGGCAATGATTAAATTATCCCATTCCCGATAAAACACGTTCTGCGCTGTAACTTAAGCAGTTGCTTCCTTTTCTTTACATATAATAAGTGCACTCATATCATGTACTTCTTGCTCTTGTTTTAAATGTACCTGCTGCACCCAACTAAATTCCATTTTGTTTATTTCGCTCTTCGGGGCATAGAATTGTGTTACATACTGGGACCATACGCCGCTGGACATAGGAGTGGGGGTGTAATATGAAGGTCGCTATGTCCATCGCCATATGCATGCCAACTTCGGGATACTTAACATTCTGTATTATTGAGTTTATGAATATTGAGTTCTGCTCAACACGGGGCTAGGGGGCGTGAGCGGTAGCAATCATATTTCACTACCGTTCATGAACAGTCTCAATCAAACCGAGACGGCAATATTTCGTATGTATCGTGTCGGCCGTTCCCAAAGGTCCACTCTCATACTCTTTTTTTTAGTAATTTTGCAACATTCCTGTACATGTACTGTGTGGTATATGGACCAGCAAATTGTCACACTTCTGATCTTTTAATTCCGCCTATTGACGGCACAATAGATAAGTTAATGGTATATAATTATGACATGGTCAAGATCTGCTAATCAGAAAAAAAACGATCCATGCCTATGTTTTTGACTTTCAGTGGCACCAAGAATATACTATCTTTGTCTACTGTTGTTGAACTCTGGTTCATACTCAGCAATGCATGTCTTCGAAATCAGTTTTCGAAGACGTGGCAAGAGTTTTGGATAGGAGTAGTTTCCTTGCATTTCTCGAAAAGTATAACTGTCTATAATACTACAAGGATGTTATTGTTGGAGCTGATAGTTCAGAATTGAATGATTGAAGTCCAAAATGTAGTATAAAATAATTGGATGCAGAACATTGTATTATAGATATAGCCATACAGAGAAAGACGTAATATGTTGTTTTCTGTTGGCGTTTAACAATATATACTCTTGGATATAGTTACATGTACAAATTGCATGTACATGTTTACACTGCTAAAACGTGTTTTAATGAAAAGGAAGGGATTACAAGAACCTCACACGAGGTACCGTATTATTACTTTTATCGGAACTGAAGTTCTGTCGAGGTTCTTATTAAAACAGGGTTTGAGTCTGAATCGGATACCTACTTTTATGATATTCAAAAATAAATACAAAGTATGTTATTCGGATATTAGATTATATTGTATCGCAAATCAAAATGTTTGACTTTATTGAACTTAAACTTATCCAGACGGGTGTTTTAAAAACAGACCGACATAAATTACTGTACACGCATACAATATTTGAAATGTCACATTCGCACACATGCTGGAGAATAACATCTTAAATATCAGATATGCAGTAAAAGATTAAACAAGGCCAGCATTTTCGAAACACACATGCACATACAAAGATTGGATATTTCATTCAAATTTGTCGTTTTTCAACAAGTTTTAAGCAGTACAGTCTGAAAAAGAAACATATGAACACAGTCAACAGATACGTATATTATATGCCATATATGCATCAACGAATTTAACCAGTCCAGTCATATTAAACAAACACATTTTCAAATACACAGAAGAGACACCGCATCAAATTTAAAATTACAAGAAATGGTCAATTTCCAAGCCGTCTGAATATTTTGTATACATTTATGTATTTTTTCATTTCATTCACCCACACATATAATTTATTATACATTAGCACTACATATGTTGTAAAATGTAGCAAGAAAGGAAAAGCAAAGCCAGCCAACAACAATTTTTTTAAATATATAATTGTAGATTGTATTCAAATAATAGTATAACAGATATATCCATTTAGAAAATACACATATTTCTTTAATCCAAATTTATTACAAGTATTTCCTGATTGATTTCTCCGCTATAATCCAAATAATCCAATGTCACTTTTTCTATAGATGAGCACAATACTTTTTAATATAAATCCTCTCACAATATATGCTTCAATATAAAAGCACCCAATATGAATAATGTATTTTCATTATAAATTATACTGAATCAAATACTGAACAACTCATAATGTCACATGGTCTGATTTATACTGTTATAGAACTCTCTAGAGGTTTCTTTACCAGAACATTCCACACAATATTGTAACATAAACATGCTATTTATTTAAATGACCTTGAATAAAAGATTAAAAAATAACAACGTATTTTCAAAATTATCCAGAAACATATACATGTTACTAACTGTGAATGACCTTGAATGGCATAATCAAAAATAAACATGTACATCAACATCATAAATAAACATAGATATGCATAGACATGTCGTTTTTTTTTCTTCATTAATACAATTCATCACAAATTAATCGAAATCATAAATGCAAAGAAATGCTAATCAAAAGTCTAAGAACACTTATTTTCCTTAAAGCATCCTTATGTGTTGTACAAAACAGGTTTTATCCTGAAACATAAGCAGAATTGAATCCAGCGATGCACTGCATGAAAAAATGCGTTTAATCACAACTTAAATCATCTCAATTAAACTACACTTAAATTCCTAGTATAATAAGGTATCAGCAAGTGTAATTCCCCCTTAAATTTCAGATTTAATTCATCTTTAAATGGCATTTAATTTTTCACAAAATACTTAAATTTTGTTATAGTTTAAGTTTGATTTTAACTTCACCGTTACATGAAATTTAATGAAATTGTGTTGAGGTTAAATGTGATATAGGACAGACTGGTGCCCGCTTAAATTTCACTTAAACTCCACTTTGACATGAAATTTAATAACATTTTATTGCGGTTTAATGTGATGTAGGAAACAACGTTCTCCGCTAAAAGTTCACTTAAACTCCACTTTTACATGACATTAAATGAAATTTTATTGCGTATAAATGTAGTGTAGGAAACACTGGTGTCTGCTTAAATTTCACTTAAACTCCCCTTTTACATGAAATTTAATGACATTTTGTTGAGGTTAAATGTGATGTAGGAAACACCTGTGTAGGCTTAACTTTCACTTATACTCCAAGTCTGTAAGACATTTAATGGAATTTTGGTTGAGGTGAAATCGGTGTAGGAAACCCTGGACTGTGCGCCTAAATTTCACTTAAACACCAATTTTATATTAAATGTATATATATAATACTGTAGATCAGGTCACGCACAAAGTCAGATTCATCTAAGCATAGACCCTACACTGTTTTATTTTCAATTATACACTTTATAATACTGCACATATTCATGTTTGATCCATTTAAATCATGTATAACACGATGTGTAGATATTAAACTATCTAGTAGATTAAAAGGGCAATCTGTTGAGGATCCCCTTTCTGGTTTATTCCGTAACGCACAAACGACTTGCTCAGTCAGACAGTGTGTGTGTGCTGAACCCATGAAACGTGTATGGAAATATGGTATAACTATTTTGTATAAGACTGAGACAAGATGTTTATGTAATTAGCTTCATGGAAGTACCGACAAAATATACCTTTTCTCTGTTATTCCTATATTTATTAAACCATATTTCTTATTTCATATGTTTTAATCATATGTTAGTGAAGACTTTAACTCTTTGATATGCAATCTTATTTATAACTAACTGTATGTGTAAATTACATTCATATTATTCTGTGAATAAGCAATACTATGCTAAGTAGAATATACAATTGGATAATGGAAAACAATAGTCAATATATGTTGTATACATTATTCATTAGTAATTATTAATGATGTAAATACTAGTTTCGAACAATGATAAGCAACATTGAAATTGCATGACCTAATAATGTTAGTAAAGTATTTATACTTTAATCACAAATAATTTATTTTGTTTATAATAAGCATTAACAGTTCATACTTTTCAAGTTCTAGATTATGTCTGTAATCACTAGTCATTACATTGAGTTACGTGATCTGAATTAATTAATGGATGTGTTGTTCTAGACGTTCATTTATATATTAATATATGCTAGAAGTAATGTAAATCTTTGTGACGAGAAAAATGTTTGCTTTAGTTTTCAAGTAATTTGCATATCTTTATATTCATTACCAATAGTTGAAGATAACCTCTACATGACTATACACATGCAGGAGTCAACATAAGTGTAGAAATACGTACAAGGTTATTTACTTGTTTGCACATTACTTCATCTAAGTTATATATTGCCTACCAATTAAAACATGACTTCATACCGGAGACGATCCGTACCCTAAAGTTGGAATTTAGTAATGACAATCGGTTAATAATTTCTATGTTTGTTGGTTTGAATGATGTTTTACGTTACAGTATATTTTAGGCCATACATGACGCTTGATTTGTGTGTGGTAGAGGCAGACCATTCCATTTGTCCTGGGTAAAACCAGTAAGTTATACTCCCGCCATCCATAATAATCAACACTTTCTAACTTTACACTGACCGTTCCAAGGCGGTAGCCCTATTGTCAACCCTTTTTGTGTTTGTGATGTCGTTTGCATTTTTTATAACTTTTGCCTTCTCGTTTGTCTGTTTGCGTGATTGTTTTTGTGTTTTGTGGTTGGCTGTCGTCCTTGAATGCTGCTTTCCCTGTCCGATATTTTTTATCTTCCTTTACAAGTCGAACTCCCAGTTAATAATATACATGATACTATACATGATGTATAATGTAGACAATAATGACAATACTAACACATAGCTTGGCGTAAGAACGGGGGAGGTTGGTGGGGGACAGACCCCCATTGATATGAAAGAAGATGGAGGGTTCCAGATTATGGAGTGTGTAACCTCGCACCCAACCACTACCAATGTCAAAGAGTATGTCCTTGTTCACTAACAAACAAAAGACGTCTCCATCCCCCATCCCTCTCCACATAAATATGACAGGCGGTGGAGGGTCCAAAGTACGGAGTGTGTATGACCCCCTCAAGTAGCTATGTCTTGTCCGTTAACATGTGTGAAAAAATAAAACAAATCGAAGAACATTGATTCAAATATATGGCTTCTTTCGAGAATACAAGAATCTTAATCTTAATCTTGTAACACTGCGAGCTCTGAAGGCACATCACGTAGGGAGCAAACCTGACCTCAGGGTCACCATTTGAACAAACTTGATAGAGGATCATCAGCTAATGTTACATGCTAAGTATTAGCACTCTATAATTTGTGTTTTCATAGTAGAATTCTCAAGTGTTTAGGATGTAAGTCTATGGAAAACATGTGAACTCTCACTATACAAACCCAGGACCCCACCCCGTCCTTACTCCCCCGCCCAATGTGTTTGGCCAATTTCGACCAGTTCATTTGAAAAAGCTTGATAGTGTATTACATGGCTATCACTTCCAAACAATATATGTCGAAAACAATGTTTGCAGTTTCTGAAAAGATGTTTTATTGTTATCTACTATATTTAGTAACAGAGGCCATCTTGGCACTCATGTCGACCCAATTTTAACAAACTTGAATGACACTAATCTAAGGATTGTTCATGGTCAAAATTAGCCGAGCCGTTGCTGAGAAGTATTTTAATGAATGAATGGTGTTTTACGGCACATCGACACATACATAGGTCATATTGTGCGCAAAAACCGATGAAAGATGAAGAAATGAAGTAGTAATTACAAATTAATGTAAATACATAAAGATAAAACTATTTACAAATAAGGGATGATATGGTAGTAAAACAACAAATGCCCGCCAGCGGGCACACAGACAAGCAAACACACACAAGAACACATTGTTATGACTCACACGGCCCGACCTCACCCAGGAAAGCAAATATTAAGGAAGGCAGGCAGTCGAATGGTAATCCCAATAGCTCATATTTGAACGCTGCTTAATTAAAAAAGTGCCCCTTTTGTGTGCATCTTAATAATTATGCTTAACAAAGACGATAAATAAGTAAAAAGACTTTCAATATTATATTGTTACGTTTTTTATATTTGTTTTATACTTACCTTTCGAAACTTTCTTACGACACAAACAAACCTAGTATTAAGATTAATAATAGTTTTATATTAACAATTGGGGTATCCCATTTAGGGCCTCATTTCAGCATGAGACATTGGTCCCCTGGCGTGTCTCCTGTTTTTTATTTAAAGGTAATACCTTAAGGTTCAAACATGCAAATTTTCGTGCTTTCTTCCAAAGCTTCATGCTTGATGACTGACTTCTCTACAGTTAGTCGTTACGCTTCATTTTTGTTCTTGTAAGACAACCTCGTGGGTCTCCATTATTGCACTTCTGAAATCCTGAAAGGAGAAGTTGGTGCATGAACTTTCGTCCCTCGGGTGTTCTGGCCGCAACCTAGATTGGTTTTATTTTTGGCTGCAACTGATGTGGTGTTAATTTTATCGCAATATTATGAAATTGACAAATAATAGAACAGTTTGCTCGTATTTACTTACTTTCTTCGCGATTTAATAAATTGCCAAAAATAAGCATTTTACTCATATTTTGTTATAAAAAAGATGAATAGTTATTGTTACTTAATATTACATACCATATAAAGGTGTCTTTGTACGTTTTTTTTTTGCGATCATGTTTGTAAATGTGTATGTTTTGCTCCCAAATGTAAAGTATTTTTCATTTTAAAATTGATTCTGATAATAAAGTGTTACAACTTAATTGTATAGAGGAGAACATCATAACAGTACCGGCAGCTGATATTTTCAACTAGATTTTTCATAAATATTATCACTTTCGACGCACTGAATATCATGTTAATCTTCGCTGAAATCGCGAAAACCGAATTATAGCAAAACAACACATATTTACGTGCACACATGGACATATCTGGATACTATAACTTTAAACGACAAATTGCAAGCAGTGTTTTCTGATATATTGCGGTTATTTTTATAATTGAAGATGATGATTCAATTCGCATTTTCTCCTTTTTTTCTAAAATAGGATGCAGCAAAACTATGAAGCACATCATTGTTTATGTCATATTGTTTTATATCGAAGGAATCATTACACTTGCCATTTAAATGAACATATTCGGGGTAAAGGTCAATACATTCCATTAAATTACAAAAAGAAAGTTTTACGTTATAAGTTGTGCACCTCTTGTACTTATCGTTTTCTAATTACTATATAATTAACTATACAATGATAGAGACAATATCCTACACAACGAGTGGTGAAGACAGGGTTACCGACATGTAGGAAATATGGCCCATTGCTTATCTTCAATCGATTTCAAGTCTAAACTACCTGGCTATTATCCTGTCTTCAACGCCCAAATAGACAAGACAGTGCAAACAAAACTACAACCCATTAAAAGGAATTATCTAACAATAAGCTCCACATCCAGAGAAACTATCAAAGAAACACTAAGATGATGTAGTAAAGCTATATAAAATACAAAATAAGAAACATCTCAGGATGTATCCAGCATTGTACTGAACAACCACAGCAGTTGCAGCCCAAGAGAAAACCAATCTAGTGTACGATCAGAAAACCCCAGGGACGAAAGCTCATGCACCTACCTCCCTCGGTCGGTGTTTCAGTAGGTACAATCACAGAGTCCCAAGAGGTTGTCCAGACATCGCACAAGGGGAAAATGAAGCGTAGTGACTGACCGTAGAGGGGTCAATCACTAAACATGCAGTGCGTTGTAATACTAAAGGGTCGTATCCTTTCCTGACGAACTTCCTGATTAATTTTGTAAAGTGGTCAGGAAACCAGCCAGATCCCTTTAACTTCCGAAGTTTCCATGTCTCGGTCCACATATCCCTAAAATAAGGGTTGTGATATTCCTAGTCGCAGAATTGTTTTAAGGTTGGTGTTGAACTTCTCCAGTAGGTTTTCGTTGCGGCGGTAGAATTTTGAGATAGATCTACGTAGTGTGATAACGAAAACCATGCTCATGAAGTTTACTTGTAATAACTTGATTTCGATCATTGAAGTCTACACTGAACAAAATGTCTAAGTATCAACTTTTGTATCTTAACTAATTTTCTTATTTTAAATACATTTTAGAATAGATATATGATAAGTATTTCGTTTTGACCCATAATTTGTAAAACATTTATTTTTTGTTTAAATTGTTACATCTTTTGAGAGTTACCCTCCTTTTATATGAAAACATGAAATGTACTGATAACACACATAACATGAGCCAAAGATCGCCTAATGATATAACATTCATAAAATTGGTATGCAATAATAAAAAAAAACATAAACATTTGACCCATTTATCGCAGATTTGCCGTCTGTAAGAAAATTAAATATGGAGAATCTTACCTCCCTTTAAATTGAATATTGTTTGAAATTCAAGTAACTGGAATTCAGCGATAACATTAAATATTTCGAAAATTTCTTTTGCAAGCGCATTTGTAGTGGTAATGATAGTAAAACATGATGTCAAACTAATTTTAACTGGCATATTTTAGAATTAGGAACATCGAAAGCTTCATTAATTCGAAGTACTTAATAAAATCCTATATACCCAGTAAGGCCTTTATCAAAGTTATAACTTATTTCTAATAAAATACATTGACTTAAAAGTTTTAAAATATGTTCATGCACTCAGAGCAAACGATTTACACTCGTTATTTTGCAGTTTAACCGTATCCCTAATCAAGATCAACATACACAAAACAGTGTGAATATTATTGACATATTCTTAGGTTAATACTTAGCAATTTGGTTTAGTGTATAACATCATTACAAGCTCTAACAAAACGAATGAGCTGTGAGATATAATCCCTGTATGATATAGCACGAGGTACATCCCCATCCAGGTGTGGATAGTTAAAGATGTTAAAGTTGAAGTCATCTCTCTTATCATAGATTTCAGTAAAAATGACATCACTAGAAACCGAGAGATGAAGATCGAATGTTGCTTCAGTATCCGAACTGTTGGCTTTATCCAACGCGATCTCTGGTGGTTAAATGTTAGAAACCATATGAGCAAAGAACGGATTAACGGAATACATTTTCCACAATACATATCAAATGTGTATACACTTTTGTTTTATTCTATGACAATACTTGTTTTTCAGTTACTCTGATGATCCAGGATTAAATTATGTTTTGCGAGGAACATAATAAATAAAAACCGGAAACTGCAGCAGTAGGTGACAAATATCCGTATTTGACATTGTATGTATTACTAATGACTAATTGCATTTTTCGTATATCATCTTAAAGGCCATTGTTTATTGTGTGGAATGCTTGACTGTCATATGGTAGTAACACAACGTACATTAAATGTATTGTTTTAGAAAAGTCAATAAATGTGTCGGACCCGGGTATTTCACCAATACACTTCCTTTGTAGTTGTTTCATATGCATATG
This sequence comes from Cyrtodaria siliqua, assembly GCA_037043455.1. Taxonomy (NCBI): domain Eukaryota; kingdom Metazoa; phylum Mollusca; class Bivalvia; order Adapedonta; family Hiatellidae; genus Cyrtodaria; species Cyrtodaria siliqua. The sequence goes on from JAWPHD010004228.1 coordinate 63,682, forward strand.
GTGTTTTAATCATTTAACATTATTATTAAACTATATACTTGCTTGTTGAACTGTTGTTGTTCTAAATGTTGATTACATTGTCTATACTTGTAAAAAAAATATGTAATCAAAATAACAATGTCAAAGTGTAATGACTGCAGTTATAGTTATATTAACCATAATGTAAATGGTGTCATTGTTTTGCAAATGTAGTGAACGTAGCAAGTATAACAACTTTACTTCTAGTTTCTCAAGTGGCAGTGCTGCACTAATGCGGCGGTGAGCGCGGTATATATGGATTGAACAAATCACCAATCCAGCTGCATTTTGTGATACATTCTTAGTGTTGGAATTGTTATATTAATTATATTCGCAACGTTTGAAATACTTTGTAACATCACAATATTATGTCATTATCACCTTATCCGCTTAGTGTAAAATAGGAATATATACATGTAAATAATACATCATTGCGTTTATATTTGACAAATGTTCATGTGAATTATTTTGTAAATATATGTATTGCTGTGTCATATACATATGTTATGCATTTGTAGTGTATCGTGCGCCAAATAGATATCGACTAATGATTGAATAACATATTATTATTATACTTACATACATTTTATTCACAATATGCATATTGTAATAAGAAATAATTGATTATATGACAGGAGTTTTAGTTGATAATACATTTAAAACAAGTGTATGGAAACAAGGGAAATGACATTGTGTATTGTAATAGTTTTGCTTAATGATCAGAAAGAAAAATCGAGTCAACATCGGTTCACTATCGTGAAATTGTCATGTTTGACTGACCATATCCTATACATTACTTATTGATCTATTTTGATAACCTACGAATCATTGTTTTTAGTTCGAAGTATTTTAAATTCAATGATATAACGTGCCTCTATAGCCCAGTGGTAGAGCGCTGGGCCCACAAGCGGAATGTCGTGGGTTCAAACCCCGCCAGATGCTGGTCTATCCATTTCATGTTTCATTAATTCATTGCTTATCATTCATCACCATTTCGGCAAAAATCCACCTTCTCAGCCCTCAAATTTACTTCATGAGTAGTTAGTAGCTCACTGCTGGCTTGTGACGATGTTAGGCCGACGTTCATCGAATAGGGATAGGGAATCTGTAGACAGAAATTCGTTGGTTATTCGTATGGCGCGTCTAAAGTATGCAATGGCCAGTAGCCTAGTAGTGGCACAGTAGCTTGAATGGAGTAACATATAGTACTATGGGGAGGCTGTTTCACAGCAATAGACAATAACATAACATATCAGCAATGTCCCAGAAACAGTGCAAACCAAAGGAAAAAAGAGAAACATCAGGTGAACTGCGGGTGAACAGCGAGAGTCGTCGTAGAAACGGAATATTTATCGAGGCTCCAGCAGAATGTAGGTCAAAACAGATCACCATCCAGTAGGAGGGACAAAAGCAGAGCTGGCGGAAGACGGAGTGAGAGAAAGCAAAAGAAAGGAGCAGATAAAAGGGCTTGAGAAGGTGGGCCAAACAAAAAAGAAAAAAAATATATAACTTGCATACAGACTGATAGAAAAACCTGCTATCTCTGAATTACTGCAACTTCTAAACTGCTAGAGTGATTTTCTAAATATTCATCTATTGTTCTTAGCCCATTTTCAATTGATTGTAGTATGGTCGGTGACATTTCCTCTGATGAATGCAGAGCATTAAATCGTTTAATTTAGGGTAACTAAAGGGGCGTGGCTATACCGTGCTACAACTACCGGATATTGGAATTTAGAGTACGGTCACTATGACGTCACAGTGTTACTAAGTACACCATGCTACAAAAAAGATAGAGTCTGTCTCAGCTCGTTGGTTATCAGCCCATCTCGGTGTTTAAATAAGCCAACTCGCTGAGACAAGACTCTATCTATTACATAATGTGACTTATTTCCGTCGACGTCATCGGCTCGACATGGTACAGGTAAAACTTGTTTTAATAAATGGCCATCAATTAACGATAATTACCTTCTTCGAAACTAAAATAAAGTAACAGTGACCCATATGGTTAAGCAATCTAAAAAAGTTATAGAATTTCGGAAATGATTTTATTATCTGTTGGTCCCAGCAACATGATTAATTGAATGGCTATAATAGGATTATTACTATAGTAACTTGTTCTGGAAGTTGTGACAAGTTTGTTGTAATTAACATTTCATTAAAATTACTGTTGAGTTTGTCTTCGTGAGGTATATTTACCAAGTGACGTCATGTAACGTGGCGCGTCCAACGGATGAAATATACGCGGGGAATTAATGGAACAGCTGTATTTTATCGTAGAATAACATACAGCTGTCTCTCTTCTTTGTGTATATGAAAGACTGTGGAGGTCGTGTTAGAATATTATAAACATGTATATGTATTTCATATGCCAGTGTAATGTAATTTGCCTATTCCTACAAGGTCTTTAATTTAAAATTTTCTATATTGCATTGCCTATGCCTGTATTATAAACCATATTCTTGCGTGCTTACCTACGAGTTTGTGTTTAATTGTAACCGTCACTAAGCAGCGTATGAAGAGAATTGCTATGACTGATATTCTGTATTAGTTTGTGTTATTTAATTATTTTAATTTCGTCATGTTAAAGGGATACATGTTATTCTTAAGGCCTGTTTCAAACATTGCATGCATCAAAATCTATCAAGCATCTACGGAAGTTTTCGTTTTGTTTTATCTAACCCTTCTATAAACACGTATGAACTATTGCCTTTCAAATATGTTTGTGTTATTTTTTCTAAAACTAGTTGCTTGTTTGTCGCTAGTTTTCAGAAAAAATGAAAACACTAATCTAACGCTGCATTAGCATATATTTTAACTTATAAAACACAAAATGATTACGTTGAACAAACATTACATAACTACCGTTATTGAATATTAACTCAACAACATTACATAACTACCGTTATTGAATATTAACTCAACAACACTACATAACTACCGTTATTGAATATTAACTCAACAACATGACGTTCACTCTGGAGTAAGACGAACGAGTTCGCAACTGAGGTATACGGGACGGTTAAGTGATTAAAGACTGTACTGTAACTAAAATATAATGCACTAGTGGATATCACGTGTCAACCGAAATCTAAATTTTGCGGCCCCAGCGATGATTACAAACAATAAACAAAACATTTTATTTCAATTACTAATTTTTATTTTTATATCTATATTCCATCAAGAGTAGATACAAACATGGAACAGAAAAGTAGCATTCAAGGATGACAATCAACCACAAACACACACAGAAACAAAGAACAACTTTATAGATGAATAAAAAGCAAGATAAGACATCACAAACATAAAAGGATTGACAATAAGGCTACCGCCTTGGAACTTTCCGTGTCAAAAATGGCCGCTGGGAGTTTCATCCAGGTTCCAGGGTATACCAAACCTCACTCTTACCCTATTGCAATCCCAGTAAACGGAACAGTGCAAATACAGATATACCCACCAGGTTATAATCTCCAGCAAACAAGGCAGCATTAATAGGCAATACAAGTAAAACACATCAATGATCATCAATCTATAATACCACAAAGTAAATATTCAAAGACTTGACAGAAGCCAGAGCAACAGACAAGAGAACAAACCGCTAAGGGAAGACAAGATTAAGCAAATTATAACCTTGAAATGAAATATTTTTGACGTATAATAAAGTAGAACCATTATGTTCTATTTTCTACCTTCAGATAAGAGCAAACAGAAAACTAAAGCATAGTATAAAACTTACTGATGTTAACGTGATTTGATCACATAAGGTGTTGATTCCTATATATATTTATGATTTTCGTGTTATAAAGTGATCTCTGATTAAATAGTATACAGCCGCACAGTTTTGTCTTTTCTCTAACTAGCTGCAACGCTCTTTTTTACAACGCATCTTGGGATTTCTCTGCACTATTACACGGACTTCAGTGTGCAGAATATATATTATATAATATATCTATAGCGGAAATTCCCGAGCTGGTGATTTTCCTATAGTATATGTTTGAACAGGCACATACTCAATGACGTCATCGGTCGTGTTTACATCCAGATGGCGAACACTTGTCTAAATATGTAGACCACGTCAATCATGTCAATTTTATGGCAATCGCATTAAAATCAGACCCGTTATCAGGCTACGATACTCTACACTGCTAAGAGTATCAAAACGTTATTAGGATATTATTGTAAGAGATTATGTAATGAGTGTTTATGGATATATGAACTCTGGTTTGAGAAGGTAAATAAATGTGCTGCCAGATCTACGGATGGTTTGAAAAAAAAGTATGCACAGTTAAGAAGTGTGACATCTCTATTATTGTTCTCTGTGTGATCTATATATATTTCACGTGACATCACCGAGTTCTGTCTGTTATTTTCTAATTCCGATAATCCTATAATCCTTTAGATGTATACATGTATCTGACTATAGTGTGCATCCAAAAAAGTGCCACTCGCATTACTAAGAACATGCATCGATGCCAGAATTAAAAAAGAAAAAGAGAGAACTAACATCCCGTTAATTGACACAGAGACAACAAAGTATAGAACATGAACACAAAAGCCTAGAAAGCCACATTGCAAGTACTCGATGACTTGGCACGACAAGAAACAATCAAAACCATATACTAAAAGTTACCATATTGACCCCGCCTTCTCCGAACAAAACCGAATCCAGTACTTGGAATGTTACGGAAATCGACGGCAAAATTTCTATGCACACCGAACTGACGGAAAATACCGAATGATAATTCGGCCCTCATTTGTTTAGTTATATCACTATTGGATTACCGAAAATATTAAATGATGATTTCTATACCGTAAGCTATGTGATAAAGTAGCTATCTTGCCAAAAGCAGATGCATTTTATAACATATGTACACCGTTTCTAAACCTACTGAAGACGAGGTACATGTACATATATATACTGGAGCGTCGAATTAAGATATACCAACTCATAATTCATTGTACGCATATTTAATCCCGGGTATTGTAAGAACTCTTAAATAAACCAGTAATTTTAATCGGCATATATGCATCATTATAACCTTAACACATGGATAAAGTTTTGATAAACGTTTTTTTAGCTTAATTGTGTCTTTGATTTTCTTTTTTTTCTGTGTGTTGGTTTCTTTATTATATTGTGTTATTGTTGTTTTGTTTTATTAGTATTGCTTGGACAATATAGTGTCGAGTAGGTGATTATGGACATACAGTTGTGTGATAGATATATGTATTTAACATACCGTTGCACTTCCGCGCCAGTCAGGCACTGCATCTTATCGTATGCCTCCATGTGTAACTGGCCTATGCTTGAAGATAATCTAATTCCATTCTTATATAAATGAAGATCGCGAACATGATGATTGAACCAAATCAGTGTAATTTCCTGTCACCGCGTTTCAGATGGAAAAATAAGTATACGACTGTTGCAAATTGCGGGAAGAACGTGTGTAAACTGATTACATTACGTGGTCCCGGTATGACCTTTCGTACCCCAGCCAACCCCTTCTCCAAGAAGCGAAAACGGGATTGTCTGTAGTATGAAATAAAACCTTAATTTCGGCTTAAAATGTTGCATATTATAAAATTAAAACATTCAATACTCAATTTTAAACAGGTTATCTCATGTTATCGCCAATTTTTAATGACACAGGTTTTTCAACGTGTTTTATTGTCGAAATATCCTTTATAAAATCCTATTTCACCATTTTCAATCGAAAGATCTAAATCAAGAAGAGAAGCGTTATTATCAGATATATTAGCTTTATCAAGCTGCAGTTCTTTAGGATAAATATTATCAACCATAGTTGGAAAGAAAGGGTTGTCAATGTTCAGCATGTCATCCAGATACCGAGCGGTGTCATTAAATGCTTCAATAACATCTGCCTGGGTATCTTGTGAAAGACTCAACATGAAATCCCTTTCATAGCAAAATGAAAACAATTCTGCGACAAGTGGTGCACAGTTCGTACCCATAGGGATACCAACAATTTGTCTATAAACGGAAGTTTATTTGTCCACCTATTTTTTTGTTGTTTCTAAGGAATCTGTTTCAGACAATAGCAATAGTATACATGTCATTTGTATATAAGAAGGGAAACAATTTACTCCTTAAATATTGACTGAATATAGCATGAATTATCTCCCATTTTTAATATGCATAGCATATTGTTTGGGCAACAAAAATAATAGAGCATTTGTTTTCTCCATCAACTCCATTTGACAGATCGGAACTTTGTATTAATTAGCGTAGTCTAGATCATCTGTGATGATTGGTTATTTTCAAGACAAACAGTTCCCCTAAGTAAGTGTGACTTTTGCCGAGATTATGGTATCGTTTCTGATTGGCTAAGACAGAAACACCTGCTACTGATCCAAGTTATACAGAAACTTAAAGGCAGAAAGACATTACATTTATAAATAAACAAGGAGGGAAACTTCATCATTATATCGACTAACTAAATGCGGATTGTCAGAAATATAATAAAAACATAATAATTACGGTCACGTGCTTCCGGTTTCAAATGTATTGCTGCACAAACGGTCAAGACGTTTGTATTTACAATAAAGCGCCGAAGATTATCAAGACCATAATTCGCATAGTGTATTCACGGAATATTAGTAAATGACAAACGAAGCAGCATTATTAGTACGTGACTTTGTTTCAGTTACATTAAATAACATGTATTCGTTTTGTTTGTTTTGAGTGAATATAGGATTTAATTTAACGATAAGTGAGAATATATTTGTCTCACTTCGAGATGAATATAAACCTTATTCACGACAAAGCAACACATATTCTATTTATGATATACTTACAACCTTGAAATTTATGAAGAAAAATATAATGCGCCAAAACAATGACGGCAAGTTAAAATTATTTCATGATTAATTTAATTCAGTCAGTAAAGAATATTTTTTCTTGCATACCGGATATGGTTATCCGTGTTTTACATGAGTGATGGAAGGCCTTATCTCACAGATCGGGGAAGATATCAACAATGAAAGATGCGAGTCTTTATTGTGTAAACATGCAGAACGTAAGTAGTTGGCGACGTCAACGCGCAGAATAAGTAAGTAAGTAAGTAGTTGTCGACGTCAACGTGCAGAATATACATTATATGCAAGAAACAGAATCAATCATGGGTATCCGGTTCAGACCCTCAGTATAATTGTTTTAATCGGAACCTCGGCAGAGCCTCGGTTCTAATAAAAACAAATATAACTTCCCATATGAAAAAAAGGGGTAACAAAACACTATAACAAAACATGAATGCTATACTAGTATTTTATTAGTGCAGAATTAGTATCACAAATGACATGCAAATGAGGTTAACAAAATACTAATAAAACACTAACAAAACACTATTAACAAAACACCAATAAAACACTGTTTAATAACAAAATACTAATGCTGTACTGAAATCTGAATATTAACAAAACACCAATAAAATACTGAAACAAAACACTAATAAAAGACTCCTAACAAAACATCAATGCAATACTGTTAACAAAACATCAATGCAACACTGTTAACAAAACATCAATGCAACACTTAACAAAACATCAATGAAACACTGTTAACAAAACACTAATGATGTACTGTTTGGCTGGCGTGTCGCAGTCGGTAGCGCGGCGGATTTGTAACCGGAGGCCCCGGGTTCAATCCTCCGTGGTGCCACTGAGTTCCGTCGGTGTGTTCTTGGGCAAGACACTTTCCCTTAGCCTCGTCCATCGGATGGGGACGTAAACCGGGCGGTCCCGTGTATCGGTCTATCCTCCGAGCACGTTAAAGAACCATAGGAATCTATTCGATAATAAGAGTAGGGCAGGTTCCCGGATTCCTATGTATCCTTCCCCTCTCTCTGGGGCGGCTCTAAATAACCTATACTGTGTTGATGAGCCGTTAAACAACATTCAATTCAATTAACTGTTCAGCAAAACACATATAGAATACTTTTAACAAAATACTAATAAAACACTAACAAAAATTAATACAAAAAATATATATTTAACAAAACACACAAAATCGGTAAAAAAAATTAGAACTTTCAAAACTTTGAGTATACAGTTTGTGTATATCACGCATCAAAATAATAAACAAAGGAGAGAAAATGTCAATAATTGACAAATGCCCCCAAAACATGTGTGACCTCTGACCCTAAGAGTGACCTTGGTCTTTGAGGGAAAAAATAAATAAAATTTAAGACAATTAAAAAACTGAACACAACCTACTGGTAGACATTAACAGTAAGAACTGCTTCAAAATAATGTGTGTTCCTTCTATGTCCCTTTTACTTTGGACAGTCACAAGCCTATCTCTACAGCTCATATGGAGTTTTGACTGTTACAGCATTAGTTGAAAAAATACATTGTGAAAAATAATAATAAACAGTTTTGCATCCAATGGTAAATCAATTTTCACTGTCCATTCTTCCATTCAACTTGAAGACTGTTGTCTAGATCTCAAACCCTGAAAGTTAATGTAAATAGTTTTATGTTAATAGTTGTTTATGAATTTATAATATTTTTGTTAATAAGGCATTCAAAATGTATAAATATACAGCTTTAAAGTATTATTTTTAATTGTTAAACTGTCATGCTATTACACTTTTGGCATAATTATTCGAGTTCTAATAATTTATAGTTTGGTATGGTATTGGTACAAAGTATCTAAGGAACATATATTATGAGTAAATTATAACCACTGTCATAAAACAGTAAATTCATCAAATTACATCATTTAGTCATAAGTCAACTATTATGTTACCAACACCTTAAGTTCACATCTTGTCATACAAGTTTTTTTTTAAGTACATTCAAAATATTATTTAAACAAACATTATACTTACCATTATGTGATAAGAAATCAAATTAATCATTGTCCTGATGTAAACTTCAATGTTGTGCAACTGTCAGACATAATCAGCAGGAGTTATCCTTAATTTGATCAGCTGAAAGAAATTTAAATTAGCATGAGTTCTACTTTATCACTGTTCTTATATAAGACATACAGATGAATATATATGCACGAATCAGATGAAACATTAACTTCAGTAAAGAAATTAGCTCATAAAACAACTAAGTAAACAATTAATTTCAGAGCTTTCTCAATTAGCAACCATATATAAACATAAAGGAAGAATGTCTTGCCATCATGTAATATTAATAGTAGTAGAGGTTTAAAGTAAGTTACTTACCTGAATAATCACAAAATAGTGTTCTTTAATTCCTGCCTGTGTTTCTGGTTGAGTTTAAAATCCATCATGCAATGCATTAAATGTTTCATTCTAGTTTTTTATGTTCCACCATTTGTTTTTCATTGTAACCAGGTCTTCAACTAATTTACATTAAGTGCTACATTCTGTAATTCAAGTTTAAAAATCCTAAAGTGCACATGTTTCTTCATAACTAGCTTTGTATACCTTTTCAGTTTTTCAAATCCGAACTGCTAAATGTAAACCAATCCACACCTAGACTTGAGTTAGAGGCAATTTGTAGGGTTTGCAGGTTTTTATTCTGAGCTGCCATATACAACATATAATGCCAGATGGATAATGGATGGTCAGTTCCCCCTAAGTTCCCCAACATCTGTTTAGTGTTATCTAGACATTTCATGTCTGAAAGGTTGGGAGAGTGGCAACAATTATAAAGGAATCAGGACAACTGAAATGGACGTGCTACAAAACAAACAGAGTATGGTCCCATCTTGTTGGTTGATTCAACATCGGGATGTACCATACTCTATCTACAGTAACACTTATATATCACTGAATTAGTATATTAAAATATTCTTTTAATATTGACAAAGGTATGTCTTGCCTCTTTTAAAATGACTCATGCAATTGATGAATCAAACTGTGCCCTACAGTAGGCTAAATAAAGTGGTACTGTGGCAAGTCTATATTCCTGCAAGCGTTCTCAGTGACTTAATGATCAGCTCCAAGTTAATGGGGGATCATCTGTCAATTAGGAAATTATGAACCTACATATTAGGTCTGGTTAATTAAACATTCATTATGGGCTTATCACAATGCTGAATTGAACATTTGGATAAAATGTCAAATGATATACATCTTCATTGTTACAAGTCAATATAATTTATTTCTGCAAATCTACTAAATATTTAATTTAAATAACTGCATCTCACTAAACATTTATTCTTTCTAACTATTATCAATTGTAATGTCATAAACAGAATCCCAAAATGTGACAATGAAATAAGTTTTATATTAATTTAATTTTAATTGCAGACTTATTTTTATATTATAATTTATAAATATCTACTGTTTAAATATTTTGATTCATATGGATGTGTGGAAGTCAAAGAACAAATACACTGAATGTTGTTTAACGGCTCAGCCATCAACACAGTATATATTATTTAGAGCCGCCCCAGAGAGAGCGGAAGGATACATAGGAATCCGGGAACCTGCCCTACTCTTATTATCGAATAGATTCCTATGATTCTTTAACGTGCTCGGAGGATAGACCGATACACGGGACCGCCCGGTTTACGTCCCCATCATAGAACAAATAATAATTAGCATTACATCTGCTAGTTTCATTTTCCAGTATTTTTTTCAACGTAATTTGTTAAAGCGCACACTTGTTTTATCAGGGAGTAAGTATACATACTCCCTGGTTTTATCGAGAAAATTCTTAAAGTCCACTTTTTCCATTGATTTCCATCGCCCAAAATGTTTGTTATTTTCCATCATTTATTTTCTCCAACTTTCCATGGCATTTTTCATATTACCATGAAAATCCATGGCAATGTTTCCTGATGTCAGATAAAGTCCATGGAAAAATGGTACATTGTTCAAATTTTCATAGATCTTTTTTAAGATTTCATGGAAATCTATGAAATTCCATCCAATTTCATTCCAACTTCCATAGAATTCTATGGATTTCCATGGAAACTGCTTCATCTAGAGATATGTGTTGAAAATGACGTAAAACATCAAACAAACAAACAAATACCTTGTCACATAAATACCTTGTCACATAAATGACTAAATCCAAAATTAAATATATATTCATTTGTCTTAGTGACTATGTATTATGCGGCTTAGATTTCAGCATGAAGTTAATAAAGCGCTCAAAGTGCTAAAGTAATGCCACATCTGTTTTTATTCTCAAGTGCAATGTAACACTAATACTGTTCTTACATGAATATAAGTCTAATGAAACACTAATTCTGTACTCCGGCTTAAGGTATAAAGTCTAATGCAACACTAATACTGTACTTTTACACAAGAGAAGTCTAATGTAACACTAATGCTATACTCCAACTTAATGTTTAAGACTAATGAAACACTATCAAAACATCTTTACCATTTTCTAAGTTAATGAAACATCAATAAAACATTTTTCTTAAAAGTAAAGAATTGATGTTTCATTAAATGTGATACTAATAAAACACTCTAACAAAATACTAAAGAGTGTTTTGTTAGTATTTTATTAATGCAGGATTAGTATTTTGTTAAGATTTTTTTTCATATGGGTTGTGTTGGATTTTCCGATCATCACCGTGTACCCATGAACGAAGCTGTGTTTTACTTAATGATACATTTTGCAGGGAAAAATGCACCAACTCATTTCACTGCTTTATAAACGTCTGCCTACATGCATTTCATATATCTTCAAATCTGGAACATTTAAAAACAAAAAAGTCTAAAATACTTCAGCTGAGTTAACTGAATTGAAACAGAACATGATTCGTTACACCCGATGATTCTATGCACTGTAGTGGTTTCCTTACTGTGGTAAAAACAAACCCGTTAATCACCAAAGTATTGGAACGACAGAGAAAATGCTGTTAAGTCATCTCCATAATATAATTATGATATACAGACGAATACCGTACAACAACCATGTTTAATGATAGCAAACGTTTTTGCTAATGCTGCCGTAAGGAAGTAATTATGATCTTAACTGGATGCCTAACACTACTGCACGTGACACATGAGACACGTGGAACATCCATTTCACTAACTGAAACAGTATAACGGACATTGATATCAGCTGGATGATTTCTTGGTGGTATTAAAGAGACACACGGATTCCTGATTGTAGTAAGACTCGCGACGTCCCGTTTGTTTATCTACATACATTGCTATGTTTCTATCGTTTCTTACTATTAATTATAACAATTGTACAAGGTATCAAGCAAATTGCTTTGGCATATTACTAACTGTTGATTATATGTCACCAATAAAATATCCAAACCTATGCTAAAATAACGAAGAAAAGTTGAAAACTCAAAATTGTATTTCAATATATGCAATCAGGTTTAAAGTCAAAATGTTACTGGATTTAATCTAATAAAAACACATTTGCCTTTAAATTCATGCGCAGATGTAAGGAATACTCATTAACTACAATCGTGAAAACTCGGTCAATCCCGTCATTCTTCGGGATCCCACCTCGTATGTATATCGACGCTTTGGTATGTTCAAATTCGTGACATTTTGTAAGCCGGAAGGCAACGACACAGACAATAGTGCACTGCTGCTAAGTTGTTGATATATAAACAATATGGTCGTAAGCAACATGTGTTGATGTGTGATATGCGTTGCATGTTTGTTATTTACAATACAGTTGAAGGTTTTGTCACTGCTTTCATATAAAGCAGTGATATGACGATCATATTCAGAAGGAATGTATGTCGGTAATCTATACACTGCCTGTAAGAGGCTACTTTAGTCAATATTCATAATCAGCTGTGCAGTCTAACTTGTTCGTAAAATTGCAAATTGAAATTGGTAAATTGTCTCATCTTATATCACTTGAATAACATTTATCCTTTCCGAAGACCTTACTCACAACAGGGGCGTAGTCAGAGCCTTTTGGAGAATACGCCCTGGGGGAGGGTGCAGTATGGGGTGTCCCCACTCCTGCTCCTGCTCCTGCCTCCCCCGGTTTTTTTTTGACATTTGAGTGCAATTTCGGAGGTTTGTGGCTTCATTTGAGCGAGATTTTGGAGGCTCTCGCCTCCATTCATTAAGTGTATTTTTAAAAATAGTGCCTCACCCCCTACCCCTATTCAATTTTTATTGCTGATTTTAACAAATAAGCACTTTTATTTTTTCACATTCGATTTTCCAGAGTACGCCCGGGCGTACAGGAGTATGCCTGGCTACGCCCCTGCACAACAAGAGTGTGTTAAAGGTAAATTAATAAACAGGTGCTCACTTATCTACATGTTACATAGTTTCATTTTGTCTTTGAGATTAATTTCTCTCGTATCAGTTTCATTATATTTTTGAGATATAGTATATCTGTTTCACCAACACTCATGACCCATGTAGACATGGTTAGGTATGCTTGGTTATAAGTTCCTGACTAGCCCCACAACACAATCAGGCATGATCTAACGAACCGTCCAAATAGTGTCTGCATCATTATCGCGGCTCAGTGCTCGAGTCTTTTTCACGTAAGATGGTGACTGGTTCCATGCACCAGCTTTTGACCAGATATGCTCTAGAACAGTTTATATCACTTATTTTCTAAGAGATGCGCTGCATCGACATTTATTCCAGAAAGAATATGAACTTCAGATTCAACAGGTCACTATGTTTAACCAGGACATAATTTGTTAGCTATGAACTGGATTCTTTAATATCTGATATTCATCCCTATTTATTTAAAATGTGTAAACAGGTTTGACAACATGCAAATAATTACTGTATGCTGGCCAGGGTAAGCAGTTGTAATGGATCTGACAATTACACTCTATGTAGCAAATACTGCACTGAGTTTATATATACGGTGACTCGTTGACTGCTTCCGCTGAGTTATAGCATCGTCTATAGATTTGGTCGGTAGACTGCTGGGTTTAAAGGGACACTTGGCAATCTTGAGTTTTATTTAAACATTAAAATTTGCTCATCGATTTACTTATGCTGCGTCATTTTGACTTTAAAACTGATTGTATATAATTAAAAAAAAAGGTGAAAATTCACTTTCCTTCACTATTTTACCAAATGTTTAAATATTTTGTTGGTGCAATATTATGAAAAGTTAGTAATATATAAAAAATAATTTGCTTCTAACTATTCTAACAATTACTATTGAGGATTGAACAAATGCTAGTTAAGAGAAAAACTAACGGGACGCCGTGAGTTTTTAAAAAGTCAAGATTAATATTAACCAGATCAACTTTGTTTTGATGCATTGCCACCGTAACATAGTGCAATTCACTATAAAACGATTGTCTACACTTTAATATATATTGTTGGATATATACTGAATAACACATTACTTTTTTTAAAATGGTAATTATTCAGATGAAAGAAAGTATAAAGCTGCAAACTGGTTACTACAGATACCAGATATTAAGTTTTTTTACGCATACCATAATACCAGCTGTATTACATATGTGTATGGTTATTTTTATTACAGATACCACGCATATATAGTAAGGTCTATTATGGATGATACAACACTATGCCATCAGCTTCTTATTCGTTTTCCTCAGACAACTCCAAAATTGGTCATGGCTAACACGTGTGTGCGTGTCTTGGCATTGCCAGCACGTATCTGCCTAACACTGAATGAAAACGATATATATTGCATGACAAATAACCATTAATGTATTATTATGCTTGTGATATCCGGAGTATAAATTAAAGTAAAGCATTTCTAAGCTCGGTAATTTTTAATATACTTCCGATTTCCCGGAGTATAATATATTCAATGACCAGCCAATTTGCCGATTGTGTTCTTACATGACGGAAATCAAATTTATTTTAAAATATTCCCGATTGTCCGGAATATACTTATTGTTGACCTTCAGATTTTCTGGAGGCTAAACTATTCAATGACCAGCCAATATGCCGGTTGTGTTTATACTGGGCGGCGGTCAAATTTATTTTAAAATATTCCCGATTGTTCGGAATATACGTATTGATGAATTGTCCGAAAATTTCCTATTATCCGAACTAAGTAATTATACGTTGAACTGTCAATATGTCCAAGTGGTCCGGACTAAGTAGTTGTATGTTCAACTGTCAATATTTCCTATTGTCCGGAGTACGAAACTATTGAAGTTGACCTCCGACTGTATTGAAGATGAAATAAATGTTGAATAACTAATATGTCCGATTGTCCGGAATAAGTAATTATATGTTAAACTGTCAATATTACCGATTGTACTGAATATAATGAACATACGTTGAACTATCACTTCATGTATGCATTATTAATTATAATGCCATATTAAATACATAATATCAGCCTGGCCAATTATTCCAAACATCAATCTATACATTTAATCAATATACACATCTTGAAAAATCATAACTTTCTTAATACTTGGTGGATTTTGATGAAATAAAACAACTTAATATTCCTTATCAATAGAATGACGCTAGTAAAATATCATTTATTAGATATACGCATCGATTAAAAGTGATGCACGTGGCAGAAATCTATCAACATTCCTATTCAAAATCATGAAAATGAGGCCACGACAAACACAGTTAAAGTACATATACACTCATTTGGTTACAAAAGTACAGAATCATAATGTACGTTCATGTATTAAGACATCATCGGGTAATTCGTATCTTAATGGTATGAAATCGTACATCTTCTGGACATGAAACCTTTAGCATTATCATTCAGCAACACGTCTTCAGTTCTCAAGGTAATGAAGAAGAACCTTGCATTTCTGTAAAGTGCTCGATGTTGATATTACTATTGATTAGTTTCTAAATACTTTATTCCAGAACGAACCAACGAACATTTGTTTTGCAA
This sequence comes from Cyrtodaria siliqua, assembly GCA_037043455.1. Taxonomy (NCBI): domain Eukaryota; kingdom Metazoa; phylum Mollusca; class Bivalvia; order Adapedonta; family Hiatellidae; genus Cyrtodaria; species Cyrtodaria siliqua. The sequence goes on from JAWPHD010004228.1 coordinate 79,456, forward strand.
AATCTTTGAACAAATAAAGTTCCAAATAAATATAATACTAGGCAAACAGAGTATCTAAAACAGTATGGTTTTATGGTATATCCAAGTTATGAAATAATTATAATTTATATTATGTTGACAGTGTTTCTAAAATATAAAACATGTAATCTTCTAATGACGCAACAGATAAACAATCTAAATAACATGTTAAACAAAAAAACTGTCCAGGACCTAGTTGAGTGTATTTAGAGATGATTACGTTTTCATTTTTGGATGCTCTTCTTTCTGTATTATCCTAGAACCTGACATGTTCCCGTTCCCTTGTCACAGTTTGTGTCCATTGTATTTTAGGGCTCAGTGAGTGACGGTTTACACAGTACAGCTAGATCATACTATTTGTTACAGTAAGTAGCAAGTTGAACACTTGTTGTTATGTGTTGCCTATTTATGCTGCCTCGTTTGTTAAAGATTATAACCTGGTGATGATATCTTTATTTACACTGTCCCCTTTGGGATGACAATAGGGTAAGAGTGAGGCACCCTAGAACCTAGTTTAAACCCCCAGCGGCATTTTGTTTTGCCACTGAACGTTCCAGAGAGGTAGCCCTATTGTCAAACCCTCTGTGTTTGTGATGTCATATATTGCTTTTTAATAATCTTCAGAGTTGTTGTTTGTTTTTCTTTGTGTTTATGGTTAATTGTCGTCCTTGCATGCTACTTTTCCTGTTCGAGTTGTATATCTACTTGAACAAGTTAAATTGCAAATGCCGATTATATGATTATGTATGTACAAACATTACGTGGTCCCACCTAAATTCCATTAAGCGATGATAAAGCTTATATTTGCAAAAACATGCTCAAAAATATTTGTTTTTAAACGTGTTTCATTGTCGAAATATCCGTTATAAAATCTTGCTACATGTAATATAATTTTTCCCATCGTTTTTCCATTTTCCCATCGTTTAGTGCAATTAAGGCTGGAACACGTAATGGAAGAAGTTATTATTACTACTATGGCAGTAGAAAAGCACAATTACTCAATACTTGCACATTTATATATAAATATCGAACAGGAATAGTAACATTCAAGAACGACAGTCAACCACAAACACACACGGAAACAAAGAACAAATTTAAAGATGAATAAAAGCCCAAAATAAGACATCTCAAACACAACTGTAATTATCTCAATCACGATCTCTTCTTAACGAACATTTTCCCCACTATGCTGCAGTGGCAGATTTTTGAAATACCCATTCCATTTATCTTCAATTGTCCGATATGAGAAATAAGTAGATGCGCACCCCATGCAGGCATTAGCGACCTTATGCACAGTTCATTTTTTTTTTTGAGATCCACTTCATCACCCAAGAATTTCATGTTGCTGTTTTTTCCCCGTTTATTTTCGTTTCTCTAAAACATGTTTGTATCGATTTGTTTTCTCTTTTACGCAAAGATAATAAAGCATCGCCATTTTGATGTTAAACTATATTAACGGTCAATATCATTGGCATGCGTCAAAAGGTAGCGCCGTGGTGTAATGGTTAGCATCGCGGCTTAGTATTTTTACTGGTCCTTTGGGACCAAAAAGCCAAATATAGGTGGCTTTGAAGTAGAATACCGCTTAAGCCGGTGCTAGAGGGCGTGAGAGGTGTTGCTTCTTTCATTACTTCTCATGAACAGACTCAATAAAACCGAGTGTGCTACTTTATTCTCTTAATTGTGTTTTTTGCTCACAAAGGATCACCTTTATCCGTATTTATTAGTAACCCTGGGATCGTGCGTTCAATACAAGCCAGGACCGAATTATCGAAATATTTCAAAAAGTATTTCCTACCTTACCAGTCCTTCGGATGAGACTTTAAACCGAGGTCTGCTCGCTAAAATGCTTAGTGCAATACAGCGAGGATACATATACGCTTATACGCACGGTATGTGTCAAGTACCAAGGATAGGAACTTTATCAGATTGTTTTCTCTCATTCCAATCCTATTAACTTAGTACTAGTTGCATATACTTGTTGTATAAATTGGAAATAAAATATGTCTATACCAACAAGCGCCATCACATTTTGAGACACCGTAGAACCTGGTTTGAACCACCAGCGAGCTTTTTTGCCACTGACCGTTCCTGGACAGTTGCCCTATTGTCAACCCTTTGTATTTCTGATGTGTTATTCGGCCTTGTATTAATCTTTAAAGTTGTTCTTTGTTTCTTTGTGTGTTTGTGGTTGGTGGTTGACTGTCGTCCTGGAATGCTAATTGTACTGTTCGATGTTTATATCTACGTTTAAAGAAGGTTATACTATATAACTATATATAACTATATAAAGTGTTTGACCCATTAGTATGTTGTTTGTATTGTATTAAGTACTGTGTTAAGTTCATCCTGTATTTGAAAGTATGTTAACATTTATTATTGTAAACAGGTGTTTATATCTCTTTTATAATACGTATAACAAACAATTAGTTTTGAGCTTGTCAGTGTACTTTGTAAGAAGGCATTGTGCCTTTAAAGATGAAATCAATATTATTATAACCTTAAACTTCCTTTAGTTGTATTCAGACTAAAATCTATTGTTATTATGTTGGTACACCCATTTATCATGTATTAAAGGGTGAGCGCTTGTTTGAGTGAGTTGTGTCAAGTGATTTGCATGATTGAGTGCTGCTTCCCTGCTAATTAACCTGCTTTGGACTAATTGTCTGTATCACTCGCTGCACTATTCACAATTCAGTCAATAAAGAGCAATGTGTGCCAATGTCAAATTTAGTATTCTTTAAAGACGAGAAAAATACGATCCCACAAATTCTGTACTACAATCGAACAAATTAAATAGTCAATGCACATTATTATACCTCCATGTAAAATCCCCATACCATGCCGGGTTAATATTTCGCGCTATCACCCTCAACGCATCACAGCGGTTGAAAGCGCAAAATATCATCCCGCTAGCTTTTTGAAAAGCTCACTTCTAAGACTAGACCTGTCTTATTATGTGATTTGAATATTTGTTCGGTATAATAAAATAAATACCACATCCTCGCCTCGGTCGACATTACATTCTCGGTTTGATAATATCAACTGGCACCCTCAAGAGGATGTGATATTTACATATGACAATACTCAGCATAAAGAGTGGTGAAAACAGTGTTGCCTACTTTGAACGGTAAGTAGGCAATACGGCATAATGGTTTACTTTCAGCTTTTAAATTAATACTTAACATTGTTAACTGATTTATTGCACAAGTCAGGTATGTATTATGGTCTGCTTTTGTATAAATTTTAAGAATATCGATCATTTAGAATGAGATAATGTAATCATAGGTGTATGCACGACGGACAGTAGCATATTCCAGGAAATCTGAGAATCAGGTTATTGCAAATATATAAAGGAACATACTGCTGGGTATACAACAGATGGTAATACAATCCGGGAGATGTCAACATCGAGTTATTGCACGAGATATAAGATAGCATACTTCTGTCATAGACGGATTGTCAATATAAAGGTTATTAGAAAGTGGCTGTTAGAAGCAATATCTGTTCTCTGAAAGTGATAATGCTATTTTTATATCTTGATCAAATACATTTTAATCGATGAAAGACAACTTGGGAATGGTTCTATATCCTGCAGGATACAATTACTTAAACTATGTTTACGGTCATATGGCAAAGGTTCATGCCGAAGAAAGTTATTTTGATTTTATTAACTACTGCAAACACGAACCGTATGTTTTACGTGGGAGAATTTAATTTGGATCGAATATGATTTAAAATTAAAAGTTGCGTTAGGTTATGTCCATTAAAACCGGTTAAATGTACCTAAATGTGGCATGTTTTGCAATAAAAAAATGATTTTAAACATGTTATATTGTCGAAATATCCGTTATAAAGTCCTGATAATATAAGCTTTCCCATCGCTTAATGGAATTAAGGTGGGACCACGTAATGCGCTAATAAACAAACAACACTTACATGGATGAATAAAAAGCAAGGTGGCAGATACATTCTGTGCTTTTTGTGAACATTCAACATTGTAACCTCACTAGAACGTACATCTAATAATAATGATTGCTAATCCTAGCGCTAATTATCAAGTCCGATGTATTGCCTAATTTCTGAGCCGATAATGCACACTATAATGAAAACTTATATTTTAGTATAATTCTATATAAAATATAGCAGACTTACGTATAGATTGTCTTTTTGTCGTGGTCAGATCGCCCAATTCATTTGCTATTTTAGTATTAAATGCTGTCGTAGAGAAAATGCTGACCCTAACTCTCTTTCTATTTGGAGCAATACTATTTTTAACATCATATTCATATGTATTAACTTCTATACGGCTAACTCCTCCCTACTTTCTCCTAGACCTTGGTTTTTATTCCGTAATTTAAAATCGGGAATCCAGGAATTACATAATCAGTTTGTTTTAGTTATTGCTGATAAAGCAGGTAATAGTATAATTATTGTTTGACGCCTTCATTGCGTCAATGTTTTATCTCCGGAACCCGGGAGTACTAATTCGAATACTCCAGTGCAATATACTGATGATAATGTTGTTGCGACGCATAATACTCAGTGCAACATGTTCAAGGCTTGACAGGCATAACAGACTTCCAACGATGTACCGGAATCCCAAATTACACAAACAACCATATACATTTTATTTCAAATTCTTGTTCTTGTGCCACTAAAACTATCTCTAAACGTTTAACACCTTATCTTATTGCCGTTCAAGATCGCGTTAAACAATATTGTGCTAAAGCTTATGCAAACTCACAGATTAATTTATTTTGATCTATTAAACATTCAGGCAACGATCTTGACACAATTTGCAATAAACGTCAAGCTACATCTATAAGTACGTATGACTGTTCTACATTATATACAACTTTATCACAAAACCTCATCAAAGACAAGCGTATTGCTCCCATTCAAAAAATAATTACTAGGTAAAATACTTCATTTTAGTCATTGCACTATGTGGACTTGCCATGAAGTTTGTGAATCACTTATTGTCCTATTATATAATCTTTTCGTCAGGTATGGAACTACCATTAATAGACAAAATGTTTGGTATCCCTATGGGTACGAGCTGTGCACCGCTTGTCGCAGATTTATTTTTATATTGCTGTGAAAGAGATTTCACGTTGAGTCTTTCACGAGATACCCTGGCAGATGTTACTGAAGTCTAAAATGACACCTCGCGGTATCTGGATGACATATTGGACATTAACAACCTTTTTTTCAATAATATTTAGCCTAAAGAACTTCAACTGAAGAAAGCTAATAATTCTGATTCTAAGGCGTCTTTTCTTGAGATTTACATCTCTCTATAGAAAATGGTGAAATAATTAGCAAAATCTATAAAAATAGAGATGATTTTAATTTTGATATTGTTAATTATCCCCATTCAGATGGGGGATATTTCCCAAACAAGTTTTTAAGGTGTCTATGTATCTGAACTTATTCGTTTTTCTAGAGCTTGTACTCGAGTTGAGGACTTTAATATTCGCAATATTTGTATAACTAAAAAGCTGGGCTACTGGTACCATAAACTTCTTAAAACCTTTGCAAACTTTTATTATCGTAACCATGATCTTCTTGCCAAACATAAAACGTAATTAAAGAACTCTTTTGCGACAAGGACTATCACAACCTGACTTCTATGGTGACATGATTTACAAACTTCGTAAGATACTTGGTCATAATAACTTTCATACTATCTTTGTTAAACGTGTTCAACTGTTTATCAAAAGAGGTTATGACCCTATCATTTCTAGCATGCTTTGTAGTGGACCCATTTACAGTTCGGCACTATGCTTTCCTCTTTAATCGTGCGATGTCCGGACAGGCCGTGGACCCTATGATGACGTCTCCCTAGAGTCCAAAAGGACGGTGACGTTTGATGTTTATCTGCATTCTTGTCTTATCTAGCCCTCAATGGTTTATTCTCATGTTGCTCTGGCTTCTGCCTTGACATTGAGTTCCAACTTTGTGGCTTTCTAGGCTATTGCTTTTTGTATTTAAATATATACGAGCATCTTTGTGTTTTACTTATATTGCCTATTAAAGCTGCCTTGTTTGTTAGAGAATAGTTCATGGAGGGGATTTCTTTATTTACACTGTCCCGTGTTATTTAGATGACAGTAGAGTAAGTGTGATGTTTGGTGTACCCTAGAACCTGATTTCAACCCCCAGCGGCCTTTTTTGCCACTGACCGTTCCAAGGCGGTAGCCCTATTGGCAACCCTTTTTAGCTCAAGGGTGGTCTATTGTGAACGCCCTTTGTCCATCCGGCCGTCCATGCGTGCGGGCGTCCGTCCATAATTGCTTCAAACGACTTCTCCTCAGAAACCGCTTGTTCAATTTCGACGAAACTTCACAGGAACGATCCTTCGATCGTCCTCTCTCAAGATGTTTCAAATTTTAAAAATCCATGCAGAACTCTGGTTGCCATGCCAACCGAAATAAAACAAGCTGAACAACTTTAAAAATCTTCTTCTTTAAAATTACTTGCTCGATTTCAAAATATTTTCACAGAAATGATGTTTGGCTGACCCTCTACTAAGATTGTCCAAGCCGGGTTGATTCGTCAAAAGATATTGCCACCATGTGGCGGGGCTTATTTTCACTTTATTTCTATATGGAATACTTTAAAAATCTTCTCGTCTGCAATCGCTTGATGGATTTAAAAACAATTTCATAGAAATGATGTTTGGGTGATACTCTACCAAGTTTGATCAAACCGGGTTGATTCATAAAAAAACATGACCGTCAGAGGGCGGGGCTTATATTTGCTATATTTCTATATGGAAAAAATCAAAAAATCTTCTCGTCTGAAACCATTCAATGGATTTCAAAATAATTTCACAGAAAGGATGTTTGAGTGACATTCTACCAAGATTTTCAACCCGGATTGATTCGTCAAAAGACATGGCCGCCAGGGAATGGGACTTACTTTTGCTATATTTCTAAAGCTGAATTTCCTGTTTTTTTTACACTTATATTTTTTAACCCCCGCAGCATTTTTGCCACTTACCGTTCTAAGGCAGTAGTCCTATTCCAACCCGTTTATGTTTGTGATGGCATATACCTTGCTTCTTATTCATCCATTAAGTGTTGTTTGTTTGTTAGCGCATTACGTGGTCCCACCTTAATTCCATTAAGCGTTGGGGAAGCTTATATTAGCAGGACTTTATAACGGATATTTCGACAATTAAACATGTTTAAACTCATTTAGTTATTGCATAACATGCGATAACCTGTTTTAAATTACATATGAACTGTTTAAATTTTACAATATGCAATCATGTTAATGCGAAACTAAGGTTTTATTTCATACCCCAGACAATCCCATTTTCGCTTCTTTGAGAAGGGGTTGGATTGGGTATGAAAGTCAATACTTGGACCACGTAATGGTGTTTTAGGTTGACTGTGGATGTTTGAATGCTAACTATTCCTCTTTATTATTTTAAAAGGAATGCAGGCATTATATGGCCAAACACACATAATTCTTTAGAGTTCTGAAAAACTTGGAAAATAGTGAAATCTTTGTCATAAACAAATGATAAACTAAGAAGGTATGACCATTTGAAGGTTGTTCTGGAAAGGATATGGGAGCCTCAGTGCTGAGAATTATATGACGTCATAATTCTAAATTACGATATATGACATATTTATTAATATAATTTAAAGCAATTTAATGGAAATCATTGACTAATCATATAACGCATTTATGACACTATAGTAAAAAAAATTCTCAAGCTGTTGATGTGATTATCTGTCTTATACATCACTGAGTCATATTATCATTATATTTATAAATAGGGCGTAATTAGATGGTAATTTAGAACGATCATGTCATAGTTTTCAAAATAATGGTTTCCATATCCGGCTCGGAACAAACTTCAAGTGGCATATCGTCTTTGTTTATTAATCGATTTTGATAATTTGTTTACTCTTTCCAAAGTTTTTCAGAACTTTCAATAATAAAGATGGTTTGGCGTTATGCATCCATTCTCTTTAACTATCTATACGATATCATGTCAGTAAGTGAAATTTGTAGAGAATAATAGAACACTTTGCAAACAAAAGTATATACTAATTATATGTATTCTATGTAGCTACTTATATATGTGTTTAAATTGAAACATTAGATTTACTAATTGCGAAATGCATGTGTATGTTTTAACTGCTGTGGTAGTTCAGTACAATTCTGGATAATCCTGAGGTGTTTCTAATAAGTTTTAATATATTTTTACAATAACGTTTCCTAATTTGTCTGAATGTGTACTGTATTGTTAGAGATTTCCTTTGATGGGATATACTTGTATTTACACTGTCTGCTAAAGGAAGGATACTAGCGAGGTTGTGTACACTTAACATATATTTAAGCTAACCAGTGGGCCATATTGCCTACTGACAGTTCCAAGTCGGAAATATTGTCTTCACCACTGTTTCTGTTGTGCATTGTCTTGCCCGTTGTATAGTTAATTTGCTATTTGCGGACCTCGGTGCCATTACGTTCGGCTGTTGTGATTTCTATAGGACCATTTTCTCAATATGTTACTTTAAAAATCGCAAATGTATCGATTCGGCTAGTTACTTGTTATGCGGCTCGTTTTGGTATAGTATGCAGAAGGGCCGTCAATAAAGGTAAACATATTACTGTAATCGGTGTGTAAACGAACAATAAAACTCAGTAGAATTGTTCAACGCATGCGTGACCAGATTGTTTTAATAGACATATGAACATTTTAGATGTCACTCAAAACACTGCGTTTAAAGTACAAACTCATGAAACAACTTCATGCTCTACGTTATTTTAACCACCAACGCCAATTGCATATATTTCTACGATGTGTATTTGAATGTAATTCGTATTATAACAGAATATAATCCCTCAATGTATGTTGGCAGAGGTCACATACAAAGTGTGTGAGTGGCCGGGGTGGCGGGGGGATGAAATTGCTCATGTCTATTTGATTGCGTTATATATATACGAAGTGTATTCATAGGTGTTTTATTGATTTAGGATGAACATTCCCCAACTTTCGAATATATGCATACATGAACACGTTGTGGGCAACTATCAGCTATGAAATCTTCATCCCATTGGTGGAATGTTATGCATAGCAATTCAAATAAAGGATCTCAGCAAGAAACAGGGCGTAAAAAATAGTTTTTCATTAAAACAACGAGGCCTTTGAAAATATTTTACTTTCGTACCCAAGTCATTCGACCTTATTGTAGCTTTGCTCATGTTGTCTCTAACAAGCTTTTACCATATTTTACACATGTGTTAATGGTCGTTATGTTGTAAATAAAGCGAATGCTATTGTGTTTTACTGATCTTAACCACTTATTACATAAGTTGATGCATTAAACAGAAGAAAACCACTTGTGGTGTGGGTGGTGGTTTGTAAATAAATTTAATTAATAAATCTTTGTGGATCTGTTTTTATATTCCAACACTTGGTTTGTGTTGCTGAAAAAATCTCTTTGGTGTAAGGCACCATCCGTTTTGTTCGGGACGAGAGACCCAGGTTCGAATCCTGGTGGAGAAATCAGAACACTTACTGAGGTGTACATATAAATAAACTTTGTTTTATTTTTTAAATAAGTTTTCCAGCCAACGTACTGAAGAGGTAAGTAAAATAAAAAAAAATCAGAAAAACAAGATGCCAATGGATCGGTTACCCTGAATCTGTCGCAGTCAGTAGCTTGTCATTTATTTCTTATATAAAATAATACATCTAAATGTAAATAAAAGTCGGTTTGGTTTGTGCTGCTGTTACAAACTCTGTGGTGTAAGGTAGCATACTTTTCCTTTGGGAAGAGAGACGCAGGTTCGATTCCTGGCGGAGAAATCAGCTTCTCACCTACCACATATTTTTGTCATCGGAAGGATCAGTGTTGTTCTCCTAAACAGATTAACTATTGTACGAAAGGCCCCAAGCCTTTCTGTGCTTTCAGCACTTTGATTTAATATTTGGGTGAGTTTAATTATCTGGATAAAACATGTTTGAAACTAATATAATGTATGTATAATTATATAGGCTACGAGGGATCCAATACCATCTACTTTAATAATCCTAGAAAATCTAATATTGTTTCACAATTTAAAAAAAAACTCGTCGACTTCTCGCCAGTACACAGCATTTGTCATATGTAGTTTGTTTTTCTTGATATATGCTAAGTCATGCTGATTTATGTTAATGAGGTCCTCATTGCGAAAACGATGAATGTCACATAAAATTATTAAGTTGTCTTGTAAAGAAAAGGTTCTAAGTCCAACAAGAAGAGTAGCATTCACAGATTACAGTCACTTCAAGGAGTATTATAAAGAAAATGTGATTCGAAAAAAATTTCATCACAAACACATTCAGTAAAGAAGCACATCGCAAATACATAAGGGTTGAAAACAGGGGAACCGCCTTGAAACGGTCAGTGGCAAAAGTACCCACCAGGGAGTTTAGACCGTTTGAAGGGTGCACCAAACCTCATTCTTACCGTGTCATCATCCCTAAACAACAGTATAGTGTAAATAAAGTATTCTCCCTCGAGGTAACCCCTTACATTAGAGAAAAACACAAATAATTTCATGTATATAATATATCAAAACATAAGTTAAACCTAAGAAGCTAATCCCATATGTACTCGATGACTTGTCCGAGGTCAGGACATCAAGGGAAAAACCGTTAAGAGCACGACGAAACGAAGTGAAGGACATTCATCAAACGGTTCCCGCCTGAAAAGATTTAGGAACGTTGTCATAGAGTCTACCGCCCGTCCGGTCGTTGCACAATCAAAGAGGAAAGCATAGTTGCAAACTGTAGAACGGTCACAACTAAGCATGTAGTGCGCCGCAGAATACTTCGGTCGTAACATCTGTTTACACATTTTCTAATAATTTTAATAAATGACTCAGGAAAATTATCATGACCGATAATCTTCCTATGTCTCCATAAAAGACGGGTTGTGATAACATCTAATTTGTTGTATGTATTTGGACAATATCCACGTCTTGCAACTGTTTTCTATTCACACCGTATATCTTAGCAAAAGTGGAGTTTTTTCCTTTGGTTTGTTGTTACTCAGCCATCTCGTTTTCTGTGTCTTTAATTGCACTTAGTCGCTCATTGTTGCGTTTACTAAGTTGCTCTAGGTCATTATTATTTACCATTTGCATGTACTTCTACATTTTCTACATATTTTGAACATTTGACATTTTCCGACTTTTGCTCCTTGAAACATTTTGCCAGCTCTTTAATAGTTACTCTCAGTTTATTATTATCTGCGTTCTTCTGAACTATTTTAGCTTCCAATAGCTTTTTAGTTCAGGAACAGAGATCGTCTTTCATTTCCACAGACACTTTTTTAAGCATATCTGGTACACTGCTGTAATTGTTTGCAGTGTATATTTATAGGTTATTTAACAGTGTTCTGTACAATACGGATATATATTTGGACGAGTACACAGCTTGGAAAATCATATTGGACGAGCCGCTAGGCGAGTCCAATATGATTTTCCAAGCTGTGTACGAGTCCAAATATATTCCGTATTGTACAGAACACTGTTAAATGATCTTTTTATTCTATACCTCGACTTTTTCCCTAAAATATATTTTGTATTATGCAGAATAATGTTAAATGACCTTTTTATTTTATACCTTCAAAACAATAGGAAACAATAATGTTTTTCGAAAGGAACCGAGCTTTCATGGATATCTAACTACTGTACAAGTTTGGTTGAGATACAATCAAAAGTGAAGACTGTATCGTGTCAACAAGCTCTTTTATAGCAATTTTGACCATTTCAAGGGCCATAATCCAGTCATGCATGAGCGGATCTGGCTGGTTTTCGAAAGGAACTGAGCTCTCATGAATATCTAACTACTGTATAAGTTTGGTTGAGATACAATTAAAAGTGAAGACTGTATCGTGTTAACAAGCTCTTTTATAGCAATTTTGACCATTTCAAGGGCCATAATCCAGTCATGCATGGGCGGATCTGGCTGGTTTTCGAAAGGAACCGAGCTCTCATAGATATCTAACTACTGTATAAGTTTGGTTGAGATACAATCAAACGTGAAGACTGTATTGTGTTAACAAGCTCTTTTATAGCAATTTTGACCATTTCAAGGGCCATAATCCAGTCATGCATGGGCGGATCTGGCTGGTTTTCGAAAGGAACCGAGCTCTCATGAATATCTAACTACTGTATAAGTTTGGTTGAGATGCAATTAAAAGTGAAGACTATCGTGTTAACAAGCTCTTTTATAGCAATTTTGACCATTTCAAGGGCCATAATCCAGTCATGCATGGGCGGATCTGGCTGGTTTTCGAAAGGAACCGAGCTCTCATGGATATCTAACTACTGTATAAGTTTGGTTGAGATACAATCAAACGTGAAGACTATCGTGTTAACAAGCTCTTTTATAGCAATTTTGACCATTTCAAGGGCCATAATCCAGTCATGCATGGGCGGATCTGGCTGGTTTTCGAAAGGAACCGAGCTCTCATGGATATCTAACTACTGTATAAGTTTGGTTGAGATACAATCAAACGTGAAGACTATCGTGTTAACAAGCTCTTTTATAGCAATTTTGACCATTTCAAGGGCCATAATCCAGTCATGCATGGGCGGATCTGGCTGGTTTTCGAAAGGAACCGAGCTCTCATGAATATCTAACTACTGTATAAGTTTGGTTGAGATGCAATTAAAAGTGAAGACTATCGTGTTAACAAGCTCTTTTATAGCAATTTTGACCATTTCAAGGGCCATAATCCAGTCATGCATGGGCAGATCTGGCTGGTTTTCGAAAGGAACCGAGCTCTCATGAATATCTAACTACTGTATAAGTTTGGTTGAGATACAATCAAACGTGAAGACTGTATCGTGTTAACAAGCTCTTTTATAGCAATTTTGACCATTTCAAGGGCCATAATCCAGTCATGCATGGGCGGATCTGGCTGGTTTTCGAAAGGAACCGAGCTCTCATGAATATCTAACTACTGTATAAGTTTGGTTGAGATACAATCAAAAGTGAAGACTGTATCGTGTTAACAAGAAATTGTTTACGGACGGACGACGGACACATCGCCACGACATAAGCCCTTCTGGCCTTTGGCCAGTAGAGCTAAAATCAATAACAGGAAACAATAATCAATCTCAACAATAGCACATGTCAGTCTTATTTAATAGATTCAGTGAGCTTCACAAGATGAAAGGAAAAAATATATCACAGATAAAAAATAACAGAAAACAATTATCAATTTTAACAATATCACATTTCAGTCTTATTTTATAGATTCAGTGAGCTTCACAAGACAATAGAAAAAAGCAAATATCACAGATAAAAAAAATAACAAGAAACCATAATCAATTTCAATTTCAACAATATCACATTTCAGTCTTATTTTATAGATTTAGTGAGCTTCACAAGATGATATCACAGATAAACAGCTAACAATTTTGATATTAAAACATATCACGAATTGTCTAAATTATAAAAATGGTATGAACAACATATCTTCAATAACAGGTTTAACAAAGCTGACTAGGTACATGTAAGAACAATATATTGCAAGATCTATACAGATTGTGAGCATTTCAAATAAAAAATTCAATTCACTTTCGAGTTTGATAATGATCAATTAAGAATATACCAGATGACATTAAGGTTAGTGTATTCACTTGTTTGCATAAAGTGGATATTTATGAAGGTTTAAGCACAGCTCATCAAAACATATTATGTTGAATTCAAGTTGATATTGATGGTGAAATTTCCACCATTAATGTTCGCGCCGGAAAACATTGGTGTTCCCAATCCCAACGATTTGCTAAGCACCTGGTTGAATGACTGTATATCTTGGTTTGGTACGTTTGGCACATTTGTTGAAGCTGAAATGTCTACAGTCTGCATTTTCTCACAATTTTCAATGGATTTCAGTATTTCCTGCATTTCATTTCCAGGGATTTCTGGAAAGTCCTCCACATTTCCGTCATCCATTCGAGATTCAGTAGATTGTACCGATGTTAAAGTGTCGGACATTTTTTTCTGGGTTTTTGTTGGCACTGTGGAGTAGCTATTCAATGATTGAATGTTTTTGTGGCCTGTTAACTGTATTATGTCGATATCACTGAAGTTCGCTTCTTTCAATCGCTTAACAGTGGTCTTTCTACCAGAATGGTTCGTTTTGCGGCCAGGCAGTTCTGCAATTCCACACATAGTTTTCATTATGTTTCCTAGGCTGTGGACTCCTAGGGCCTGGTTCTTGAACCACACCTGTGAGGATGATCCTGAAGGTCCAGGCTTGTCCCAATTCTGGTACGTCTGCAGGTAGAAAGGGCTCTCTGGAGTGCACATAACTAGTGGGCGTCTGCAACATAATTATGAAATACATATTTAAAGTGAAATTATTATTGTTCATTTTGAATACAGAGGATATTACACGAGTGGTCATTCAATATGGAATTTATTGGACAAGTTTAATAAATTTCAAATTTAACTACCATGTTTGTGATATTTTATATAACGCTACGTCAAATGTTTGTATTAGGGGGGGGGGGGGGGGGGGGGGGCAACCGGTGCGCGCCCCCCCTAAAATCGTCGGAGGTTACATCTTTGTTTGTATTGGGGATAACATTCAATAGAATACACCAAAATATGCCTGTTCATACTAAAAAAATACCCAAACCCCAGTAACAACATTTAAATAGTAAAAAAATAAGTTTTCGAAAGGGGGCGCATGAAAAAAGTTGCAACCCTAAGTTACGCCCACCACATCCCCGAAATTAATATAATACACCAAATATACGCCCTGTCATACTAAAAATATCTATTTTTTCTTTTATACTTTTCGGTGAAATATCATGTTATTTTCACTGCTTGTGTGTCAATTTGATATTGTCACTGCTCTTACAAATCTTGGTTCCCGTATTGTTTGTTTAAAGTATCGTAGCGTTTACTATGCCGGGTTGAAAATCTTTGAAATGACGTCATGACGTTATGATTCTTACTAGATTTTCCAATTAACGCCAATTAAATTGATATTTTTCTTGAATGCTTAAAGAAACAGAACATTTGTTGAAGATCAAAATTTATTTCACTTGTGATCACAGAAAATTATATTTTCACTCGTGGCTACGCCACTTGTGAAAATATTGCTTTCTGTGATCACTCGATGAAATAAATTTCGATCTTACACCGAATTCAACAAAATTTATTTCACTTGTGATCACAGAAAATTATATTTTCACTCGTGGCTATGCCACTTGTGAAAATATTGCTTTCTGTGATCACTCGATGAATTAAATTTCGATCTTACACCGAATTCAACAAATATCCTCTATTTCTTAGGGGAGGACCCCTAAACCCATCTACCCATATTTAAATGGTCAAAAGATATTATTTGGAAAGGAGGCACATTTAAAAAATGGCGCCCCTAAGTTACGCCCCCACCCCATAACGTCAAATCCTTGAGCCGCCCTTTACATGTTTTGAGCCATAGTTAAAAACATGTAATATGAAAAATTCAATATATGAGGCGATGTTTTACCTGTGTGTGAACTCTATCAAAAGATTGACAGGACAGGTCTTCGGCTGGTTTGGCGTGGCATATATACGCGGCTTGATTGGTCTATCCTCCCCCGGATTTTTCCTCGTTTTTGTGTCCCTTTCTTCAAACTGAAGATATCTGAAACAAGAACTCACAAGTATTATTAATCTATAGAGGCAAGTGTTAAATAAATACAAAAAGTTTTTGGTGAAATATTATGTATATTTTTTACTGCTTGTACACATCTTGGTCCCTGGTATTGTTTGATTTTATAAAGTATCATAACGCTCAATATGGCAAGTTAAAACTCTTTGAAATGATGGAAGCAAAATTTCTGTATTCAGAATTCCTATTCAAAGTAACAAAATTCATGCTAGCCCGATAAAATTACTGAAGAAAAGTTACTATCCGAAAAAAAGTTTAACCTATTTACCATCGGTTTAACTTGTGCAAATTATTTTATTTCATGCATATGGGTGGAAGAGTGTAAAATATTAGTGAATGAAAACTTGATCATTTCACTCCGGCTCGAGTGAAATCATTTCACTGCAGACAATTTTCATAATAATGGAAAAAAAGGTAAAATGCATGAAATAAAAAGAAAATTTGTTGATTTCAGTGTAAGATCGTATTTTATCTCACTCGTGGCCATAGAAAATTAACATTTTCACTCGTGGCAAGCCACTCATGAATATATTTTTTCTATGACCACTCGTGAAATAAAATACGATCTTACACTGAAATCAACAAATATCCTCTATATCAATGCAAGAAGACGGATTGGCGCAACTCTTGTCAGTCTGTGTGATTTTTCTACACGCTCTTCATACATATAAAATACTACAGAATCTATTATCATTTCACAGTTGTAAATCTTGATTGAATATTAAAATACCTAGCACCGTCTACATCCTCAAGTATAGCCAAGTCACCCCATCTCAACTTATGGTGTTCATCTCGCCCTCTTAGCCCAAAGAAGTTGTTGCGCCACCATATCGCTCTCTGCAATGCCTCGGGCGAAGAGGAGCCCATAATGCCTTGTTGCCAAAGTAACTGAAACATAAAATATAAATCAATTTTAGATCATAAATGGCATCAACATCATGAAATAACATCATTATCAGTGTAATAACTATGCAAATTAGCATAACAAATTTAAAATATGCATACTAGTGTTCAGCTATTTATTTTGGAGTCAGGGTGCCCGGTGTAACCCCCTTATTGCATAACGGACAAGCGTTTCCGCATATTTACCGGGGGCGGAAATCTCTTTGTCTTCCCCAGGGTGTGCATATTCGCGCCATTTCAGAATATTATTTTAATGGATAACGTTACGCGATTAAAAGCATGCTGTTGACAAAAGTACTGTAAAAATAAGATATATTTGTGAAAAAAGTACTTTAAATCAATAAGTTTCAATCTTTAAAACGGCGATGTTTCTTGGAACTCTTTGACGTTGACTTCAAATTACTGCGCGTCATGACGGTGACGTCAATAAACAACAATGCACGCGCGTTTTGGTGAAATGTTTAAAAACGACATTTACAATGTCATATTTTACTAAATTTCAATTTGGAGGTATGCAAGAAAACGTATCTTCCACGTGTATGCGGGCGGATGAAAAAATCCAACCATCGGGCACGCTGCGTGGCCGGTAACTCGGCAAACCTCGTTACCGGCTTCCGCATGTGCCCTCGCGTCGGATTTTTCCATCCGCCCCGCATACACGTGGAAGATACGTATAATCTTTGATACGCCAGATTTCAACCTAACTTTAGGGATTTACCAATGCAAACCATTTGTATGATCGCTTAAATGTATGTAAAAATTTAAAAGTAATCGATTACATAGTGGAGGGTGCCCGGGGAGAGTCCCCACATAAAGTGAGTGTACTGGCAAGGGTGGCAAGAGTGAAACGAAAGGTAATGCATATCCCGGTGATGTCTTTATTTGATATGATTAACTGCAATAAACATAAACAATCAATAAGTATATCTTATACTAATTGTAAACTTTCAGTATTTAAAACGTAAATATGTGTAGCAATACACATATATATATGAATTAAATACATGACTGTACAATACCGTCTTAAATGTGTCTATTTCTTTGAAGATGTTTTTTAATATAACAAATCGTGCTCTCCCACATTGAATTATGCCGTTTCAATTTGCAATTCCACGATTCATAACAAGAATCAGAAAATGTTTATCGAACCTTTGACTTTAACCATTTCGACTTAAGATAGTAGCAGGTTACGATAACAACTGTAACAGATGACCAATAACACTCTCAATATCACACTATGAGACATGAAACAAGGGAGACAACTCTCCATAAATTCAATACATAACTTCCACGTTAAAATATTCAACAGGTCTTATTGGTATTAAAATGTGTCATGACTGTAATAACAGTACCCAATGTATACCCTCACGATTACGTGAATTATTAATGAAGCTATTAAATGCTTGTTTCTACGGTAAACAATGTAAATTCGAACCTGGATCACTTCTGCACAATTTGCTCTCAAAACGTACGGTAATACATATGTATTTGCGTACAAAGACTAATAACCTATTACAACAACATGTTTACCAAATGACATAAGTAAAGATAATGATATAACATTCAGTAATAACGTGAGAATGAAAAACGAAAGTTGAAAACCAGTGTAACAATGGGCGCCGCCATTTTTGTTGACGTATTTTGCAGACTTTAAATGTCAATATATCTCCGTTAATAACGGTGCATAACAAACATAGAAATGCCTGCACAATAGTTAAATATTCTTTGAGTTAGCTACTCACCAAATTAGAATAACTCTCGCTAGTTTTCAGTACAGGTACATTTACTTCAACTTTGCCACGTCGTTTTCAATCAAAGCTGGTTCTCCTTTCTAACATAACATATTCGCTCCGCTTCACTTTCACTCCGCTTCACTATCGCACTTCTCTCTTTCGCACAATGACTTTTTGGCGCTTACAGTGAGTATGGTTACAATATCGGTAAATCTAGTACTATGGTATAAAAGAAGAAAAAATATCAGGATCAACACATTTTTAAATACCTCTTCTTCTTCTTCGGACACCTGGTCTGCACGATTAGGTTTTCGTCCCTTGCCCTCTTTCTTGAGCTGTTTTCCCTTTGCAGACAGAACGTTTCTACTAGATTTAAATTCTTCCCCGCGACATACACTCACTGGGTAATTCTTTTCAGACAAATACCTGTCGATACTGTTTTTTATTCCAAGAAGACTGTCAGGCTCATAGTTTTCGCCATCCCTTTTTTTAACTGTCAAGTAAAAACTCCGGAGATAACTGTTAAGTTGAACAGCACTTATTTCTTCCAGTTCCATTGTTTCTGTCGGCACGGCCTGCGCTAACCACCTTTTAAATATTCCTACATCACTTTTAGTTTTTTTCACAGTGTTTTTTGGTTTCTGTTCGATTACAAAGTCATCTATTTCAGAATCGGATAACATTTTAGTTTCTTTGCAGACGACAATAATGATCCGGTGACAACAGGAGCTTTATCGTAACGCTTTATCTAGAGCGCCTGTCGATTCAGACTTTCATTCGGAACCTTTTCACGCGCTTCGGTCTTTATCATAGGTTTAACATGGGACCTGTGAATCGTACAATACGAAAAGAATACGGGTTATTTTGTACGCGCGTGCGTCCCGATACGGGAATATATTGTACGGTCACGTGATTCGAATGAGCGTCTACGATTGGACGTATAAATTAGGTATAGAATAAGTTTATGTATTGAACAAACACACTTATATCAAGTCTGTGAAAATACAATATGTATTACGTGGTCCGAGTATTAAATTTCATACCCACTCCAAACTCTTCTCCAAGAAGCAAAAACGCGGTTGGTGTGGGTATGAACTAAAATCTTAATTTCGGCTTAACGAGTTTGCCAGTTATAAAATTAAAACATATATTAGGTATTTTTAAACAGGTTAGCGTATTTTTCTGTACAACACGTTTTTATCCGTTATGAATCTGTTAATATAAGCTTTCCTATCGCTTATTGGAATTCAATCGGGACCAGGTAATGTATGGTGTATGACTTGAAAGGAACTGAATTGGGTTTTAACGTTCCAACACAAAACAGTTATACGGCGCCAACAGGAATGAATATTCAAGGCCCATGCTCCCTTTGCATCGAGATAAAGTATGCATAATGGGTATATAAACTTCTTCTCTGCCGAACAGCGAGCCCAATGTGCATGCTTTTAAAGTAAAAAGAAACACACGCTCAAGTCGGTGTTAGGTTATGTGATATGCATTACTTATTGCATTACCTCTCATGAACAGACATATACTAGTACAATTGGGTCTGCTACTTTCTAATTTTGTTTGTGTTCCTTGTTTCCAAAGATTCAGTATTTACGCTAACTTGTCGAATTACATGTTTTCATGCAGAAAATGATAACATCTAATTTTCTTTGAAATATACATTACGTGGTCCAAGTATTAACTTTCATACCCCATCCAACCCCTTCTCCAAGAGGCAAACATGGGGTTGGCTGGGGTATGAAATAAAACCTTAATTTCGGCTTGAACGATTTTGCATATTGTAAAATTAAAACATTTAATAGGTAATTCTAAAAGGTTATTCTCACTTTTTCAGTAAAACATGTTTTTAAACGTGTTTTATTATTGAAATATCCGCTATTAAATCATGCTTATATATGCTTTCCCAACGATTAATGGAATTAAGGCGGGACCACGTAATGAAAAATGGTCGTATTGTGTTAACTAGTTTTTGTATTAACTAATGTTCAAAAAGTTGGAGCCGAATGATATAAAGTGGAAGCGCCTCGCATTTTATTATCGGCTAAACGTTCGTATTGGGTAATATTATACGGACCTGTACTACACTCCATAGCAAATCACCATAGTGAGTCTATCGGCAATATGCTATTTGTATCGGCGACACTCAGTTTATAGACGTAAATGTTCTTCTTGTATAAAGGCTGTACGACGAACGTTACATACTACAATATATAGATGGTTAATATTATATTCAAACATACTTACAAAAAGGTAAGTTTTTTTTATGATTTGTTTCTGTTCGTATTAATTTTATAAATCGTGTAGCTTTACTTAAAATAAAATAACAAAAAACAAAATCACGAATCTATGGTTTTAATGAGTAGTTTGTATTTTAATTATATATTAACATATGCTTAGTATGTTTTCAAGTGTGTGACATTGTCTATAGAAGGTTGCGCTATAAGAAATACCCGCAGACCACGTATTTCTTTATCGTATGCTTTCAAAAGGGATGTATTACAAATAGTATGTTAATTATGTAGATATATACGTTATGAACGAAATGTAAACCAATAGTTTAATAAGACAGGGTAACCCCTGTACTTAATGATTATCAACACATTGTAATAAGAGCTTATCACACATGTATATTCTTTACAATATACTCGGTGAAACATAAATTGACCAGAGTTGATAATTGATGTTAAACAAGGAATTGGCGTCGTGATGTTATCATGCATATACCATTTAAAAGACCGCAGTAAAATCCAGAATAAATTAACAGAGAAATTATAGCGTAAGTGACCTTGGGCTCAGTATGAAAACTGTGCAGAGGGTTTAATAGTATCAGACGTAATGCATATAGTAATTTTGAAATGCGTACATGTACATTACTGGAAAAATTCACATGTAAATAATTTAAACCCGAATCGCGTTTAAAGTTTGATTACTTTCGAAATTGAGTCTATCCGCGTTTTCAGTAATGACCACTACGTGATTTGTGATATCATACCTCTGTCCCTTTTTGCTCGAATTTAAAAAAAGTTTTAGGATTTTAGCGTATACATTGTGTATCAGCTCAAAGGTATATTAATTTTAAAAGTCGTATGCATATTTCGGTTTACTTCTTCAATTATAACTTCTGTTCGCCTTTTTTTCTATTTTTTTACCGAGTATATAAAGTGTAACTGGTTGACATTATTATCGCGCAGTTTGTATGGTGTTTTACGTCATTTTCAACACATGTAAGGTTATATATGACGATCGATTTTTTTGTGGTTGAGGCAGACCACCCACCTTTCCTGGGTAGAAACAGTAAACCTCCCGCCATCTCTAAGAATCGACACTTCCTCACTTACGAGACGAGCTTCCAGTGGGATTCGAACCTTCAGCGGTTAGAAGCGAAGGTTTTCAACGCAACGTCGTTAACCATTCCGCCGCGGAGACGCTATCGCGCATTTAGACTAAACGTTTAAAATGCATAATATTGTTGTTGTGTAATCGTTATGTTACGGTAAAGCAAAAGGTTAATGAAATGTAAGATTGCTGCTTAAGTTATATGTTGCCAAAGCATAAGAAGTATGGTCTTGGTTTTGTTTATATTTTGAAAAATGTATTCGACGTGACTATTTGCGTTTTTCTTTGAAACATTGAAACACATTGATTTTCGACCAAGCATGATATGTATGGTATGAATTTAAACGTCAATAACATTCACTTTAATGTGATTAAATTAAATATATATATATATATAACTTGATATTATTAATTATGAATAATTATGAAAAACTAGCTTCAGTGTATACACAAATATATATATTTATTACACGCCTTGTAATTACTGGCACACGTTCCTAATTTAAAGTAGTTTTTGACATCAACCATCGTCGACCCTATCATTTTGCAACGTACTGCATGCTTGGTGGTGGACCCTTTTACAGTTCGCCACTATTTTTTCCCCTGTGGTTGTCCGATGACCGGACAGGCTGTGGACCCTTTGATGACGCCTACCTAAAGCCCATTGGGACGGTGGCGTTTGATGTTTGTCTATGATCTTTCTTGTCGTGCCCTTAATGGTTTATTCTCTTACTGCTCTGGCTTCTGCCAAGTCATTGAGTACCTTCATTGTGGCTTTCTAGGCTATTGTTTTTTTTTGTATTATATTTACACGAGCATATTTGTGTTTTACTTATATTGTCTATTGATGCTGCCTTGTTGGTTAGAGATTACATCATGGCGGGGATTTCTTTGTTTACACTGTCCTGTTTTAATGGGATGACAGTAGGGTAAGTGTGAGGTTTGGTGCACCCTAGAACCGGTTTAAACCCCTAGTGTCCTACTTTGCCACCGACCGTTCCAAGGCGGTAGTCCTATTGTCAACCCTTTTGTGTTTGTGATGTCGTTTACTTTTATTATTACTTTTGCCTACTTTTTTGTCTGTTTCCATGTTTGTTTCTGTGTTTTGTGGTTGACTGTCCTCCTTGCATGCTACTTGCCCTGTCCGATCTTTTTTATATTTCTTGCCCAGAAAATGTATAATTTAAAGTAGCTTTTAACACCAGTCATCGTTGATTTGAACAACCACTCCCAGAAAAGTGTAAATAAATACATCCTCAACAGTTCTCCAACAACCTTACTTTTACAAAATTGTATGGTGCAATGTGGTTGTATTTTCCATTCAAAGTATTTATTTTGTTTTGTTTGATATCCGCAATAAATTCAGTTTCATTTGATAAATATATAATCTAAACGTCATTAATCATGTTTTACTTTGCAGAATATTTTCTCTCCTGACATTCAATACGCTGTTATTCTTGACGGGAACTAATTTCACACAAAAAGAGATCCGATCACGTGACTGTATCGTATGTTTAATTGATAGATAGAATAGCTCTCTACGATGAACATTCTTACAGTAATTTAGGGTTTCAAAATATGATGCTTTGATAGGTTGCAGTAAATATGACAATCCTGTCTATGTCAAAATACAAACACGAATTGAGTCGTTGATGAGACATCTCATTTTCAGTTTTGGTAGTTTCTCTTATTAAAACTTATCCCTACGTTTTTCTTTCTTTTTTTGGAAATTTGCATTTAATTTAGGGAACATACCTAATTCTCTGAATTGCTTGTGTTGTTTTATGTATAAGAAGAGTATAAATATATTTTACAGGATTACTGATGAACACATTTCAAATCACGAATCTATGCATACACATTCTGAGCGACTATAAAGGAAAACATATGCAATATTTGCCTGTTTAGTAAACGCATACTTATTTTCTACAAGTTTTGTGACCCCACATTTGCTGAGTTAAAGTTGCAGCAAATCATTAATATATGACATTTTAACATTGGTGTCAATGAGGAATATTATTGGTGGATTTAGACATTGAATTCTACTTAACCTGAGGCTAGAGGGTTCGAGCGCTAGCACACATGTTTCGCTACCGTTCATGAACAGTCAAACAAATACTGCAATATTTGCTGTATTTATCATGCTCCGCCAATTTTGTTATTCATGCCTTGTGAGCAGATGGTCACAACTTTGCGCTAGATTAATGTATTGTGGGCAGTCGCTGTCCTATTTAATGACGTAAATATGTGTACACTATGATCTTGAAGACTTATGTGGTATTAACTCATGAATATTCGTGAGTCATTAGTGACGTTTCTGTTTGATGAATAGCTTAACAAGTGTGTATATACCGTCCTAGCTTTCGTTTTAAGAAACTAACCCGCCAAATTACGGAATAAATACACTACAAAACCGTTTATCATAACTCCTACTAGGTGTTCAGGTCATATAATAATGTATATGTGCCGTTTAAAGGTATATGTTTATATTCAGGCTCTTAAAAGACCCTTGATTGGAAATCCGTCAAATGGATTATAAGATCAGTAACCCTTAATTCGACGCGGCAGTTTTGTGGTTTGTCACGACTAGTTAAAGCCGTTGATATTGTGTCTCAAGTGTTTGGATTATTCAAATAGGTAAAGTTTATATATATATCCCTTGTCGTCCATGGATTTAGAAATGGTGTATGAATGTTGTAAACGTTGGCTGCTGTTGGCGAGATAGCTACTTTAAGTACATATATATATCATACTACGATAATTTCTCGAAGCGATATTCGAAACAAGGTCTTTCCGCTCTTATTCGCTCTTTAAAGCATGACGATTTACACTCTACCTTAAATATACAATGATACTGTGTTGCATTTCTAGCACTAAACAAAATACATAGACATTCCACACTAACTAGCGATACATATTGTTAGCGACAGAACATGAGTTTCTCTTTGATAACATATAGTTCTGCATCATCTAAGTAAACGGTACTGTACATCTGCGACATGATGGACTATTCATTTCAAACCTTTTAAGTTGAGTTCAAATGTGTTAGTAAATACTGAAAAGGGGATCCCTCGGAAGCAACAAACAAAAATATCAGATAAAAGTAGCAGACTCGTTTTTATTGAGTCTGCTCATGAGAGGTAATGTAAAGTGCAAAATTTATCACGCCCCCTAGCACCGGCTTAAGCGATATTCAACCTTAAAGCCACACATATTTGGCTTGATGATCCCAAAGGACCAGTAAGTAATAACACAACTGATTTTCGTCAGGGAAACTTTTTACGGCCGCTACACAGCATTAAACAAACGCTAGTGTGAATGTTAATACATACTGATAAGGGAATCTCTTGGAAGCAACAAACACAAAGATGAAATAAAAGTAGTAGACTCGGATTTATACTCTGTTCATCATTGTTCATGAGTGGTAATGCAAGGTGAAACATCTCTCACGCCTCCAAGCACCGGCTTAAGCGATATTTTACTTTAAAGCCATTAAGAATGGGTTAAGAAATATCTCATTATATATAAATGGTGCTAACGAAAGATAAAAATATCGGAGAGAGAAAGCAGCATTCCAAGACGACAGTCAACCACAAAACACAAAAACAAACACGCAAACAGACAAATGAGAAGGCAAAAGTAATAAAAATAACAAAGGCCACTGGGGGTTAAACCGGTTCTAGGGTGCACCAAACCTCACATTAACCCTACTGTCATCCTATTAAAACAGGACAGTGTAAATAAAGAAATCCCCGCCATAATCTAATACAGCATGTTAAAAAGAAACCCGAATAGCGCAGTGGTGAGGGCACTTGACTGTATTCAGAAGGTGTTGCGTTCGATTAATCAGAGGGCACTCTTTTTTCTGGAAGCGTGTAGTGCGATGTGCACAGCTCGATGTCTGTACAGAAAATGATGTCCTGCGTAACATTCGTTAGTTTAAACAGATTACTTCGCCGTGGAACACGTTCACAAAGAGGCATGCGATCTTAATTATAGTTGTTACAGCTTTGAAAATTGAGGAAATGTGACTTCAACGTATGCTATTCATGCTCAATTGCATGTCATAGATAACGCTTACTCTAAAGGAAAGACGTATCCTGTCATGGATAAAAGGATGTTAATGATGGGCAATGGCAATGCAATGTTAATGTCGTGAATCATAACATACCTCACAATCAAAGAGGAGATAAATGAGGCGCGATTCGATCGTTTTTTTATTAAATGACTGGACATATATATTTATGAACAACTCGTATGTATTAATCATTGATGATTATACTGAACGTATCTAGTTTTAAGTGTACATGGTTAGATATATTGGTTTATGATAAATTGCATAATCTAGTAATTATCAGACATTACTTTCAACCACAATTCATTATGATTTTCTTCAATACGTTATTAAAATTATTAAAACTTCCAGGAACCATTATTTAAGTATCTATGTACACACTTAACTCGGTAAATACTTTGAAATATTGTTTTAAATATCAACTAAGAATATAATTATTTACACTGAAATAATGTAAAAAAAAAGTATATTTGGTGTTCATGCAACCAGTTCGTTGCAACCAATCACCAACAACAATAACTCATTTTTTGTTTAGTTCTGTGCGGCGGCCGTAAAAAATTCCCCGACTACAACAGTAGTGTTATTACTTACTGATCCGTGGGACCATCGCGCCCAGTCATGGTGGATTTCAAGTAGAATATCCCTTAAAGCTATACAGTCCCTATTTTAACAGATAATAACGAATAAATATGAATGAGTGTGAAGTAGTTTCAAATCGAAGAATACCCCAAAGGTCGGTATATAAGCAGAAATCGATGCCTAAAAGTCACATTTTTATTTAACCTCCGTACAGAGAAGAAATCGGTTGTTATAGAGACTCTGTAGCTTTAAGCCGGTGCTAGGGGTGTTGCACTTAACATTACCTCTCATGAACAGACTCAATAAAACCGAGTCTGCTACTTTCATCTCTTTTTTGTGTTTGTTTCCTCCAAGAGACCAAATTTTCCGTATTTACTGGAGCGGTTGTTTGGCGAGATGGCCTACTGCTTAGCTTAACTCGGTGTTATGTGTACACAACCTCACTATTATCCTGTCTGAAAATGCCTTCTGGTATTATAAACAGTTGAGTATTTATGAATAAATATTGTTAGCTCTACTGGTCAAGGGCCGGCAGAGCTTATGGAATGGTGCGTTGTCCGTCGTCCGGGGTCCGTCGTCCGTCCGTCCGTTAACTTATACCTCGATAGACGATAGGGCCTTCATTTTTCATTCGATCTTTATCGAATTTTAGTTGATTGTTAATATCAATGAAAGCTCAAAAAGTTTGAAAACCAGCCGTATCGAATTAGTAACAGCTGAGTTATGGCCCTTGATTTAGTTAAAAATGCTATATTTTGCCTCAAGACGATAGGGCCTCCATTTTTCATCCGATCTTTACCAAACGTTATCAGATTGTTAGTGTTAATAAAAGCTCAGAGAGAGAAGTTTGAAGATCAACCATATCGGATTAGAAACAGCAGAGTTATGGCCCTTTATTTAGTTAAAAAGGCTATATTTTGCCTTGTTAAGGCGATAGGGCCTTCAATTTTCATCTGATCTTTACCAAACGTTATCAGATTGTTAATGTCAATAAAAGCTCGGACAAGTTTGTAAACCAACTAGATCGGACAAGTAACAACGGAGTTATGGCCGTTGATTTAGTTAAAAATGCTATATTTTGCCTCGTTAAGACGATAGGGCCTTCAATTTTCCTCCGATCTTTACCAAATTTTACCGGATTGTTAATGTCAATAAAAGCTCGCAAAAGTTTGAAAACCAGCCAAATCGGACAAGTAACAGCTGAGTTATGGCTCTTGATTTTGTTAAATATGCTATATTTTGCCTTGTTAAGTAGGTTGGCTGGGAAAGGACGTAGTGATGAGATTTTTTTTTAAAATTCATATTTAAAGCTTCTTTGGTATAATTTAGATTCAACGTTATCAAAAAAAGGCTAGGTCACCACACTTTTTTCCATCTAGACGTCATTGAAGAAGGCACATATTTCTAACTTTAAAATTTCACTAAAAAGAGGAAAAAATATTGTCATTGAACATTTTCAACATTACGTTTATTGAAAAACAACAATTAAATTTCGATTGCATATATACATATCTTACAAATCACACAAAAGCAATTGTTATCCTCGTTCGTCTTTTTAATTTAAAAAGCAAACATATATGGACCGTACCCCACCAACTTTTGTTTTTACCGAAAAATTCATTCAAGATAAAAAAATATGTTCTAATGATCAACTTTTTTTAAAAACTTGTATATGTCAAGGTCCTATGACGTTTCTTTCAAAACAAGAAAACAAATATATAGGTCACCAGGCTTCTAATGATTTTTTATTAAAAAATCTTTAAATTACACCCATTTTGGAGTTATTTTGACATTTTCAATGTAAAATACTGTACACACAATACTGATATGGAGATCGAAAATAAAATTAGCGTAGTATCTATTTTTATATATGTATTCCACTTCTGAAAAACAAAAATCTGATTTATTCTGTAGGAAAAGGATAAATTCTACTCAGAGTTACCCAAACCCCCTATTTTGTTGACAACAAAAAATGATCACAAATGACGAAAAAAATATGGAACAAACAAATTGCTTAAAATTTCATCTTAAATCCTACATTATATCCATATCTACTAGAATGGAAAAAATAAACAATTCTGTTGTCAAATAAAACTATGATTTAACATATAAAATGTTTAGACTTGAAGATTTCAAAACTTGCCCAGTCAACATCCTTAAGGCGATAGGTCCTTCATATTTTATCTGATCTTCACCAAACTTCACCAGGTTTTTTTACTTTTTCTTTCTTTTATTATTTGTATATTGATTTTTCTAATTTTTTAATGTTTTTTTTTTTAATTTTTTTTTTATTTTATTTTATTTATATTTAATTTTATTATTTTATCTTTTTATTGATTGATTCATTTATTACTTTTTTTTAATTTTTGATTTTTTGTTTAGAAGTTTTTTTATTTTGAAGTTATTTTGATTATTTTTTTTTTGATTTTTATTATCTCTACTGACCAAGTTCGAACACCAGCCATATCGGACCAGTCATGGAGGAGTTATGGCTCTTGATTTAGTTAAACATGCTATATTTTGCCTCTTCAAGATGATAGTCACTCGCTTCATTGATGTTATAAGAGCCACATTAGCCAGTAGAGTGTCCAGAGGCCCTCTTGGGCCTCTTGTTTTTTCTACAGTGCTCTCGTTGTTTATTTGGTGTATTTCACATTAACCATTATCACCATTTGAGTTGCTCGTAAAACAAGCACCGTGAAGGACTCTGATAGCATATGCCATTGATTATACTGTTAATAGTCACATTCATAATACGCTCATTGAAACTAGCGAACAATGCTTGTATTCGTACAACTGAAAATACAACACTCCTATCCACTTGAAAAGCAGAAAAAAACTCAAACACGTGTATACATTAGTATTGTGAGCGATAATACTAGTTAGGTACATACTGTTATCATAACAAGCAAACGTCATCATTAACGTGATGTTTATCTTCGGAAACGTTTGCAATGTAGCCTATTTAAAGCATGTATTGCACCTCAAACTTATCGCGTATTGATATCAGTAAAAACATTTACAAAAAAACAACATTTAAAAGTAGTTCATTACGTGGTCCTAGTATTAACTTTCATACCCCATCCAACCCCTTCTTTTTGAAAAATGAACTCGACGTGCCTACTTTCGTTTTTCTTTGAAACAATTAAAAATATATACATATAACTTGATATTATTATTTATGAATATTTAGGGAAAAAAAGCTTCAATGTAAACACAAATATATATATTTGTTATATATTTATTACACGCCTGGTAAATACTGGCTCATGTTCCTAATTTAAAGTAGTTTTAGACACCAACCATCGTTGATTTGCACAACCACTCCCAGAAAATGTATAATTTAAAGTAGCTTTTGACACCAAACATCGTTGATTTGCACAACCACTCCCAGAAAAGTGTAAATAAATATATCCTCAAGAGGTCTCCACCAAACTTACTTTTTACAAAATGTTATGGTGCAATGTGGTTGTATTTTCCATTCATAAGTATTTATTTTGTTTTGTTTGATATTTTGTTTTGTTTGATATCCGCAATAAATTCAGCTTCATTCGATAAATATAAGTAAGTAAGTAAGAAAGTAAGTAAATCATGTATTAACGTAACATGTGTATATACAACATACATGCAAGTACAAACAAGCATATATTAAACAATATTTCAGGATATCATACACCCGGCCCACTGGGCCTATGTCACCACTACAAAATATATATCAAACTATCAAGTTCCAGTTCAAACAAATTATGATAAGCATGGTCTAACAATTTTCTGGTGATTATCAATATATTTGTAAACCATCCTGACAGCATATGTTTCTTGTTCATTTTACATTTATAAATATGCGTATATACAAATATAAATATATTTATATAGTACATAACTTTTTCTATTTAAACAGAATATCTCCACTTGTAAGGTAGGCATTAACCAACAACTTAGCAAATTTTCTTGTACATGATTTTAGGAGGTAACACAGTTTCTCATTATTCATAAGACACGTATACGAATTGTCTGTAATTTGTTCATGAAATATTTGGTTTCTTATAACGGTATACGTAGGGCAAATCAATAGAAAATGTAATTCGTCCTCAGTTTCATTTAACTGGCATAATTTACAGAGTCTTTGCTCAACACCTTCTCCTACATAGCGTCCTGTTTCTATTCTCAGAGGCAATATACCGCATCGAAACTGTGCCATTTCATTTTTTCTGAGATTTAATCTGAGATACGTCTCACATTCAAATGTATTCTTCAGTTTAATATAGGCTTTTAACTTAGACACTTTCTTCACGTCAGTTTCCCAGATATTCGAGTAGAAATTAACAATATTGCTTTAGGCAATATCAAGATTAACAATAGCAGGATTATCATACGATTCTAACAGATTAAGTTTAGACATTTTAATTCACAACACCAATTTGATATTGTATTACTGTTAGCATAGTCCATATTAAACACTCGCTTGGTTAACCTGTCATCGTCAACTTGTAAAAGTCTGTTCCAGTATCTGATCATATTGAGCCATCTATGATAAACACTGGGGAGCCAGCCTGTGTCTCTACTTATGGCTAGCGTCGGTGTAAATCTGTGTACGCCCATGAAGTACCTCATAGCCCGATGTTGTACATTGTCTATTGATTGGAAAGTTGTAACTCCCCAGATGGACAAACAATAGTCAAATATGGGAACTACACAGGAGTTGTACAGTTTTTTGAAAGAATTAAACCCTATGTCTTTTAAGTTATGCATTTTGGAAATAAATTTTCTAAAACTCGACCACCGCCTTTTGCCAACGCTTCGGCTTTATACGTATAGTTACATTTATCGTGAAAAACTACTCCTAAGCATTTACACTTGTCCACAGTTTGCAGAACGTTATTTCCAACTTTAAAAACAAAAGTTACTTTGACTGACTCTTCCCTTTCTAAAGTGCATGCACTTTGACTTTTCAGTATTAATGAGCACTCGCCAGCGTTTTCACAAGTTATGCAGTGTATCTAGCATCCGTTGTAAGTTGTCCTCGGTTTTTGAGAAAAGGACTATGTCATCGGCGTAAAGTAATATAGATATCTGGTTGTAACCTACATTGACCCCTAGGTCAAGGTCATTCACTTCGGTCACAAGGTCATTGGCGAAGATAGAAAAAATGGTGGGAGAGACGTTATCCCTTGTTTTACTCCAGCTGTACAATCGAACTATTTAGACAACTTGTTGTTTACCCTAACACTTGCTGTAGTCGAACTGTAAATACTCCTTATGGCGTTATACATGTTGTCAACCCTTTTTGTGTTTGTGATGTCGTTTGCATTTATTATTGCTTTTGCCTTCTTGTTTGTCTGTTTGCGTGTTTGTTTCTGTGTTTTGTGGTTTACTGTCCTCCTTGAATGCTACTTTCCCTGTCCGATCTTTTTATATTTCTTATCGTCTACGTGGTTGAGTAAGAGTTTGTATAGCATCATGTCTCTGTCGATAAAATCAAAACATTTACGCAGATCTATATTTGCTGTAAATATCGTTTCATTGTTGCGAATAACACTATTTAGAATAAACACATGGTCTTCACATGATCTGTTTGAAAACCATTCTGTTCATCCGCGAGAAGATTGTTCTGGTCCAAATGTTTCGTCAATCGTCTATTTAAAAATGCGCGGCATAGTTTGCTAATGCACGACAGTAAACTAATTCCTCTATAACTTATTTGCACACGGTGATCAGAGTTTATATCCTTTATTATTGGACAAATAACGGCTTTTCTCCAAATTGACGGCATAATGCTCGTGTCAAAAATAAGTTGAAATAGTTGATGTATTACCGCAATGACCGGGGGGAATTTTAACACGCCATATGAAATATCATCAAAACCGTTCGCTGACTTTAATTGTGTCTGCAGTACAATGTTTGTTACTCCATCTATTGAGATATTGTGGTTTAGTTGCTCATGTTGGACATATAAGGGGTCTTCTATGTTATTTTCGATCAATAGTTTATGCACTTTAGCTCTGTTATAGTGATATTCGTCGTCACCGCCAGTATATATTTTCAAATTCCGTTTTCCATTTATCATACACTGATCTTTCATGGCGTAAGACGTTGCCCTGCGTGTCAATGATTTCCACTGGAATTGACCTATATGGACGCGGACCGATTTGCTTAATGTTGTCCCAGAAATCCTTCGGGTTCGTTGAAGACATATACTCAATATTGCTCGCCACTGATTGTCTGTATGATCGTTCGGCCCTTCTCACGTGTTTATCAAAAACATTTCTCGACTCTATATAGTCCCTGTTTTCGTAGATCTGTTTTCTTTTTATATAATGAAATTTTATTATATCAAATATTTTACTGTATGTAACATTTATAATATGCAAACAATTCATCATTAAAGGTTCTTATTCATACAATGCTAGCATAGCAAGTTTTTCGAGCATTTGATAAGTACATACAATGTCTATGTCCAAATAGTGTCCTCTTACAACTGATACATACTAGTGTGTGACATAGATTTAGTTGCAATATAGTTTCTATTCATACATCTCTATCTTATAGTGTTTTAAGTCTATATATACATTATATTAATCACTATTTTAGACTTGTTTTTTCCCTTTATAACTGAAATATATTACATGCATCAATTGTTCGCTCAGTTTTATATTCTACGTACAAATATGTGATACAATAATTGTTATTGTGTCTTTATTCTCACATGCACGCACGCTCTCAAACACGTTCTTCTTACACACCCACGTACGCTCAAGGGCACCTGTGTTCACTCACACACCTACACAAACACACATATACACACAACCGCCCACTCATTTGTACCAGCAGGAAGTGAATAAAGGAAGAGAGAAGAAAGAAAGATTGCCTTGTTTTTCATTTCTTTGATAGGATTTATATGATATTTAAAAAATTACTCCATTTTAAGTTGTGTTGTTGTATTTTATCATGCATCATTGCTATTTGTTTTTCAATATCGATTCGTTTTGAAAGATAAACAATAAATAGTTCGCATCTAGGAATGGTCTGTCTACATTTATTTACAAAAACATAGTATTTAGCACACAGAATGACACAATTATAGGCTTGTTTATGAACATGTATATCATTTATTCCAAAATATATTGTTTGAAAATTAAATGTAATATTTACATTTCTTGCTTTTAAAAATAATGCCAGTTCAGTCCAAAACGTTTGTGTTTTGGTACATTCCCAAAATAAATGTTTTATATTCTCGACATACATATTACAGAAATCGCATAGATTAGAATTAACTAGTTTCTGATTTAGAAGTAATTTATTTGTTGGAATAATTCTAAAGAGATATTTGTATTGAACATTTCTTAATTTTATATCTATGGTCGTTTTAAAAGTTTGTAAATATATTGTTCTCCAGTCTAATTCAACATTAGGGAAAAGGTATTCCCATTTCTTCTGTGGGGCTATATCAATGTCAATATCATACTGTAGCTGGTGATTGTATAGGAACTTATTTGTATGTTTGGATTTAATAAGTTTTTCTATGAGTCGATTTCCCCTCATGAAACTTATGTTTTCATGTTTTAATTTAGTTTTCCATTCTTTTGGTATACTTGATATTAATGATGAATTCAGTAAAGTATTCAAATGGATAAAACTGTTTTGTTCTGAAATCGTAAATATGCTCTATGTGTTTTATACCTTTATCGTACCATTTATTGTAATATATTGTGTTATTAGATCTGTTTTCATTACATCTCGAATTAGAACACTATGTCATCTAAACGTCATCAATCATGTTTTATTTTGCAGAATATTTTCTCTCCTGACATTCAATGCGCTGTTATTCTTGACGGAAACTAATTTCACGCATAAAGAGATCCGATCACGTGATTGTATCGTTAGTTTAATTGATGGATAGAATATCTCACTGCGATGAACATTCTTACAGTAATTTAGGGTTTCAAAATATGATGCTTTGATATGTTGCAGTAAATATGAAAATCCTGTCTATGTCACAAGACAAACACGAATTGAGTCGTTGATGAGACATCTCAGCCATCTTAACTTCATTTTCAGTTTTGGTAGTTTCTCTTATTAAAACTTATCCCTACGTTTTTCTTTCTTTTTTTGGAAATGTGCATTTAATTTAGGGAAAATACCTAATTCTCTGAATTGCTTGTGCTGTTGTATGTATAAGAAGAGTATTAATAGGTTTTACTGGATTATTGATGAACAAATTTCAAATATCGAATCTATGCATACACATTGTGAGCGACAATAAAGGAAAACATGTTGCAGCAAATCATTAATATGTGTCATTTTAACATTGGTGTCAATGAGGAAAATTATTGGTGGTTTTAGACATTGAATTCTACTTAATCTAGGGATAGAGGGCTTGAGCGCTAGCACACATGTTTCGCTACCGTTCATGAACAGTCTCAGTCAAACGAATACTGCAATATTTACTGTATTTATCATGTTCCGCAGTTTCCAATTTTCTCATTTCATATTCTTGCCTTGTGAGCAGATGTTCACAACTTTGCGTTAGATTAATGTCTTCAGGGCAGTCGCTGTCCTATTAAGTGACGAAAAGCTGCGCACACTATGATCTTGAAGACTTATGTGGTAGTAACTCATGAATATTAATGAGTCATAAGTGACGTTTCAGTTTGATGAACACCTTAACAAGTGTGTATATACCGTCCTAGCTTTCATTTAAAGAAACTCACCCACCAAACTACGGAATAAATACGCTATACAACCGTTTATCATAACTCCTGCTAGGTGTTCAGGACATATAATAATGTATATGTGCCGCTTATTTTCGGGTTCTTAAAATTCCCGTGATTGAATATGTGTACAACATGTAAAATGAATTATAAGATTATTAACCTTAATTCGACGCGCCAGTTTTGTGGTTTGTCCCGACTAGTCAAAGCCGTTTATATTGTGTCTTTAATGTTTAGATTATTCAAATAGGTAAAGTATATATTTATCCCTTGTCGTCCATAGGTGTATGTATGTTGCAAACGTTGGCTGTTGTTAGCGAGATAGCTACTTTAAGTACATATAACTTCTTCTAATATATAAAAATTATCATACTAGCATAATCTTTCGCATTGGGATTCGAAACACGGTCTTTTCGCTCCTATTTGCTCTCTAAAGCATGACAATTTATAATCTACCTGGAATATACAATGACATTGTGTTGAATTTCTAGCACTAAACATAATAAATAGACATTCCACACTAACTAGCTCAGACACTTAATCAAAAATTAGCGATACATATTGCTAGCGACAGAACATTAGAAGTATAGTTCTGCATCATCTAAGTAAACGGTAATGTACATCTGCGACTAGATGGACTATACATTTCAAACATTTTAGGCTGAGTTCAAATGTGTTAATAAATACTGAAAAGGGGACATCTTGGAAGCAACAAACAAACACATCAGATAAAAGTAGCAGACTCGGTTTTATTGAGTCTGTTCATGAGAGGTGTTGTTAAGTGCAACATCTATCACGCCTCCTAGCACCGGCTTAAACGATATTCAAATTTAAAGCCACACAGATGTGGCTTGAGGATCCTAAAGGACCAGTAAGTAATAACACAATTGATTTTAGTCTGGGGAACTGTTTACGACCGCCACACAGCACTAAACAAACGCTAGTGTGAATGTTAATAAATAATGATTAGGAAATCTCTTGGAAGCAACAAACACAAACATGGGATAAAATTAGTAGATCGGATTTATTGAGTCTGTTCATGAGTGATAATGCAAAGTTAAACACCTCTCACGCCTCCAAGCACCGGCTTAAGCGATGTTTTACTTTAAAGCCATAATATTGGGTTAAGAAATATATCATTTTATATAAATGGTGCTAAAGAAAGATAAAAATATCGGACCGAGAAAGCAGCATTCAAAGACGACAGTCAAACACAAAACACAAACGCAAACATGCAAACAGACAAACGAGAAGGCAAAAGTAATAAAAATAACAAAGGCCACCGGGGGTTTAAACCGGTTCCAGGGTGCACCAAACCTCACACTAACCCTACTGTCATCCCATTAAAACAGGACAGTGTAAATAAAGAAATCCCCGCCATAATCTAATACAGCATGTTCAAAAGAAACCCGAATAGCGCAGTGGTGAGGGCACTTTGTATTCAGAAGGTGTTGCGTTCGATTAATCAGAGGGCACTCTGTTTTCTGGAAGCGTGTCGTGCCATGTGCACAACTCGATGTCTGTACAGTAAATGATGTTCTGCGTAACATTCGGTAGTTTAAACAGATTACTTCGCCGTGGAACACGTTCACAAAGAGGCATGCGATCTTAATTATAGTTGTTACAGCTTTGAAAATTGAGGAAATATGACTTTGACGTATGCTGTTCATGCTCAATTACATGTCGCAGATAACGCTTACTCTAAAGGAAAGACGTATCCGGTCATGGATAAACGGATGTTAATGATGGGCAATGGCAATGCAATGTTAATGTCGTAAATCATAACCTACCTCACAATCAAAGGAGGAGATAAATGGGGCGCGATTCGATCGTTTTTTTCATAAATGACTGGATATATATATTTATGAACAACTCGTATGTATTAATCATTGATGATTATACTGAACGTATTAAGTTTTAAGTGTAAATGGTTGGATATATTGTTTTATGATATATTGCATAATCTAGTAATTATCAGACATTACTTTAACCCACAATTCATTATGATTTTCTTCAATACGTAATTTAAATTAGTAAAACTTCCAGAAATCATAAATTAAGTATCTATGTACACACTTAACCCGATAAATACTTTGAAATATTGTTTTAAATATCGACTAAGAATATAATTATTTACACTGAAATAATGTTAAATGTGGAGTGCGTAGTCTAGAGGTAGAGCGCCGAATTCATGATCGAGAGGTCGTGGGTTCGATCCTCCGTCGCGGCCACGTTATTTATCCTTGAGCAAGATAATTAATCCACATTGCTTAGTACTGGTTCTACCCAGGAAGCCATCGAGAGTGATTAATCTAAGTTGCAAGAACTTGTTTCGCAATCGATGTAAAATAAACATGTTTAAAACAAATGTAAAAAAAGGTATATTTGGTGTTCATGCAACCAATTCGTTGCAACCAATCACCAACAACAATAACGCATTTTTTGTTTAGTACCTTGCGGCGGCCGTAACAATTTCCCCGACTACAACAGTAGTGTTACTACTTACTGATCCTTGGGACCATCACGCGCAATCATGGTGGATTTCAAGTAGAATACCCTTTCAAGCTACAATAATAACGAATAAATATGAAGGAGTGTGAAGTAGTTTCAAATCGACGAACACCCCAAAGGTCGGTATATAAGAAGATGCGTATAATTTCATATTTTTCTTTAACCCCCGTACAGAGAAGAAATCGGTTGATATAGATATTCTGTAGCTTTAAGCCGGTGCTAGGGTGTTGCACTTAACATTACCTCTCATGAACAGACTCAATACAACTGTGTCTGCTACTTTCATCTCTTGTTTGTGTTTGTTGCCCCCAAGTGATCAATTTTCCGTATTTAGTGGGGCGGTTGGCGAGGCTACTATTTAGCTTAACTCGATGTTATGTGTACACAACCTCACTATTATCCTGTTTGAAATTGCCTTCTGGTATTATTGACAATTGAGTATTTATGTATACATATTTTTTTTATAAAGTGTTCTCGTTATTTATTTGTGTATTTCACATTAACCATTATAACCATTTGAGTTGCTCGTAAAACACACACCGTGAAGGACTCCAATAGCACATGTCATTGATTATACTGTTAATAGTCAAATTCATAATACGCTCATTGAAACTAGCGAATATCGCTTTTAAGAATACATACTGAAAAAGTAATCCATTGGGATTCGTACAACTGAAAATACAACACTCTCCTTCAAGTAAAATTACAACAAAATCTCGTGTATACATTAGTATTGTGAGCGATAATAATAGTTAGGTACACACTGTTATCATAAAAAGCAAACGTCATCATTACCCTGATTTTTATCTTCGGAAATGTTTCAAAGTAGCCTATGGAAAGCATGTATTGCACCGCAAACTTATCGCGTATTGATATCCGTAAAAACATTTACAAAAAAACAAACAATTAAACGTAGTTCATTATGTGGTCCTAGTATTAACTTTCACACCCCATCCAACCCCTTCTCTAAGAAGCGAAAACGAGGTTGAGTGGGGTATGAAATAAAACCTTGATTTCGGCTTAAACGTATAAATATTGTAAAATTAAAACATTTACTAGGTTATTTTAAACAGGTTATCGTGCTGCTTTAAGCAAAACTGTTTTAAACGTGTTTTTTATTGTCGAAATATCCGTTAAAAAATATAAGCTGTAATATAAGCTTTCCCATGGCTTAATTGTATTAAAGCGGGACCACGTAATGGCAAGTGTTAAGATTACACAAGGCAAAGCATATAAGTACGCCGATTGTAAATGATAATTAAACATGTATGTTTCATCATAAATTGCTCAAATATTTAATTATATATCTTTTAACACATTCCTTAAAGCGGTGACTGAATGTAATCTGATTATCAAATTGATTATTTACGTTCAATTGTATTTAATGAAGCTGTTAAAACATATAAACGAGTTGGTGTACGATTGTTAGTCAACATTGTACAGTTCATTTAAAATATATGTAATACAATTTACACGTATAAGTGTTGTTTAGTGTATAACTTTGCGTAGAGGGCTGGCGTGGCGCAGTCGGTAGCGCGGCGGATTTTTAACCGGAGGCCCCGGGTTCTATCCTCCGTGGTGCCACGGAGTTCTGTCGGTGTGTTCTTCGACAGTGTTCTTGTGTTCCCGTAGCCTCGTCCGTCAGATGGGGACGTAAAAGGATGGTCCCGTGTATCGGTCTATCATCCGAGCACTTTAAAGAACCATAGGAATTTATTCGATAATATGAGTAGGGCAGGTTCCCAGATTCCTATATATCGTTCCCCTCTCTCTGGGGCGGCTCTAAATACTGTGATGATGAGCCGTTAAACAACATTCAATTCAATTACAACTTGTCGTAAGATGTTAGTTGATCACATTTCATGTTAATGAGCTTGATTTATAAAGAAGGATAAAGATATCGGACAGGGAAAGCAGCATCCAAGGACGACAGTCAACCACAAAACACAAAAACATACACGCAAACAGACAAACGAAAAGGCAAAAGTAATAAAACATGCAAACGACATCACAAACACTAAAGGGTTGACAATAGGGCTACCGCCTTGGAACGGTCCTTTTCTTTGATGTGTAGATTATTTCTATATTAAAATCTCGTTTCTGTCTTCTCTCCACTAAATTCCATTTTGTTTATTTCGCTAGTCGTTTTCTCGTTTAGTGCAAAGCAATTTGTTAGAACTAGGATCATACGACGCTGGCTATGATATTGTATTAATAAAGGTTTGAAGGTTTAATATTCAACGTTGTATGTGTACCATCTTCGTGATGGCTAAAGTTGTCATATTAATGACATTTTAAATATTGAGTTCTATTGAAACAGGGGCTAGAAGGCGTAAATGGTAGCTAGCATTATCTTGTTCGCCGATTTCCAATTTCTACTTTGATACTCTGTTTGCATCTTTTTTTAAGGTTTGACTCCAACATCGGTTTTAAAATATGTTTCTATTATTTGTCAGTTATCAATTTGCCCTTGCTTTTTATTAGTGTTCTACTTATTGTTGTTTGTGCTTCGGTTTTTTAATTGTATTTTTTTATTGCATATTTTTGGTTGACCGTGTCCTTGAATCCTACATGTCCTGTTCGATGTTTGTATCAACTTGAATTTGTGTTTTAAAATATTTTTATCATGCAGATATGCATTTTTCTACCTAATAAAGGGGTAACCTTTTACATTTTGCTTTAATTAGGCACTGACTAATAAAGCAAATCAATGCGGAATCCCTTGGCGTTTATTGTACGTAACGTTATCTGACGTCATGCACGTAACGTTGCCTGTCGTCATAAAACAAACAAAACAACAACATGGCGACGTCCTCGATAAGCGTACCATTCTGAGAAATAGGTAATAATAGTAATTCATACAGAAAACATGGATAATCTGCATGATAAATACAATATTATGTCAGTGCCTTTTACTTTCAAGTTTATTAGGCTCGGCATGAAACGAAGAATGGCTCGGCAGAGCCTCGCCATTCTTCGTATTCTAAGCCTCGCCTAATAAATTTGATAGTAAAAGGCATTGACACACTATTCTCTATTTACACTGTTAGACACAAACATCGGTTTTAAAAAATGCAATATAGGGTCCTATAGAAACCACAGCGTCCGAACGCAATGGCATCGTAGGTCCGCACTTTTCTGCAAAACAAGGACTTGAAACTACAATGAAGAGACAAACAAGTTCTCTTTCTTTGGTTTGCTTCTTACAATTTTTTGATATGGTTTGTCACTTACATCAAGTCGCACACATACATTTAATACAGTTTCTGTATTTCACTTCACCTTTGCATGATGAAACGTCTTTTATGACTCTTACCTTCAGGTAATACGTTTGTATGTATTAAAACAAACTATATACTTATTAGCTGTTCGGGTTTTTATTTGCATTTATTATTGCTTTTGCCTTCTTGTTTGTCTGTTTGGGTGTTTGTTTTTGTGTTTTGTGGTTTACTGTCCTCCTTGAATGCTACTTTCCCTGTCCGATCTTTTTTATATTTCTTTTAGTTGGAAGCATCATGTAAGTGTTCTACACTTTTTGTCGATATGTTTACTTACCAACAAGTGTTTCCCGATGTAATCCAGCATTCTCCTAAAAGTGTATGTGCAGATTAAGGAAATCCACTTCAATGGATTTATCTTTGTACTTATGTTTGGTGTTTATGATTAAATACGTAGGATGATAAAGAAATACGTGGACTTTTCTTATAACTTTTTAACGGATTAGAATATCGTATTCGTTTTGTTTCCTACTAGTAGCCTGTTTAAATGTTGACAACTCCTGTAAATATTTCATATAAACGTTTACTAATAAGCAATATATGGTCGTTTAAAATACCCCTATTTTGGAAACGCGGTGCACGGTCTAAATGACGCCATTTTTACGTAAGTTCCATCCCAGGCTTTCTTTATTTGTTTCATTACACGTGCGCAAAATGTCGCCAAAATGTGTGGCTTTCTAGGCTATTGTTTGTTTGTATATATTTACACGAGCATCTTTTTTTTTGCCTATTATTGGTTGGAGAATAGTTCATGGTGGTGATTTCTTTATTTACACTGTTCCGTTTTATTGGGTTGACAGTAGTGTAAGTGTGAGGTTTCTGGCACCGTAGATTCTGGTTTAAACACCCAGCGGCCTTTATGCCAATGACCGTTTCAAGGCGGTAGCCCTATTGTCAACCCGTTTGTGTTTGTGATGTCTTATTTGGCCTTTTATTCATCTTTGAATTTGTTCTTTGTTTCTGTGTGTGTTTGTGGTTGACTGTCGTCCATTATCGGTCAGCCATCTTTGATCCAAAAAATCCAAAATCAGTGAGATATGGTCAAGTGAATTTTTCAACGATGTACGCATTTTCGCCACGAGCAATGTCAACCATATAGTACATGACAGTAATACAACACTTTTGATGTGAATATAATATCAGAAAGAATACTTGTATGGCAGAAATTGTGCGATTTATATTCGAAAAGTTTGGTGCAGTTTTACTCAAAGTTGTTTTGTTTGTATGTGAAATAAACTGGTCCATAAAATATACCATTTATCCAGCGAGTGCAGACGAGACATCATTTCTGAATAAAATAAGCCATGTTATCACATCATCCAAAATTTGAAGTACACCATTGTTAAAAATGAAGATTTTCTTTATACGCCATGAGCCTTCAACACACACACATGATACACATGAAAAGCATGCACGTGAATTGTAAATTGAAACCATGCGGTATAGTGAAACATTCGGATAAACAGGTCATTTGATCATATGCATATGTTATTATTTAGTTTGTGCTGTTTTTATTCGAATATAATAATAAATTACTCTTGTTTTGCCATGTTTCTATTCGCAACAGTCATTCAGTTGTGTTTAATACATACAAAAATATAGTTGCCTTTCATAATATTCGACAATTAAAACCCGTCAGTGCCACCATACTACAGCATTGATATTATTTTGAAAGTACATGCCATTGAAAGAATATCTTCCTTTTTTTAACAATGGTGTACTTCGAAATTTGGATGATGTGATAACATCGCTTATTTTATTTTCGTCTGCACTCGCTGGATAAATGGACTAATTTATGGACCAATTTATTTTAAATATAAAACAAATCAACTTTGAGTAAAACTGCACCAAACTTTTCGAATATAAAGCGCACAATTTCTGCCATATAAGTATTCTTTCTAATATCATATTCACTTCAAAAGTGTTGACTTACTATCATGTACTATATGGTTGACATTGCTCGTGCCTAAAATGCGTACATCATTGAAAAATTCACTTGACTATATCTCATCGATTTTGGATTTTTTGGATCAAAGATGGCTGACCGATAGTCCTTAATGCTGCTTTTCCTGTTCGATCGTTATGTCTATAATCTGTTTAGCCAAATTGTGTAATATTGTCGCTCATTAGTGACACGTGGTTGCAGAGGATCAACTGAACTGGATACTCCTGAGTGTTGTCTGTACACATGTGTCATTATGTGATCCCGTCATAATTCCATGAAGCGATGGGAAAGCTTATTTTAGCAGGATTTTATAACGGATATTTCGACAATAAAATATGTTAAAAACATTTTTTACTGAAAGAATGCGATAACCTGTTTAAAATTACCTATTAAATGTTATACTTTTACAATATGCAAACCCTGGTATAATGGTTTGGATGGGTATGCATGTTAATACTCGGACCATGTAATGAATGCGTACTTTTGTTGACTGTGTTCTGTGAAAGCTACAATTACTGTTTGAGTTTCTACATTTTCAAGTAATTCCTTTAGAAACAAAAATAGTCGGAACAAATTTAAAAGTGCTATGTGAGCGAGCGTTCACTAAGAGTATTCTGTGATAGAGATTATATATATGCATGTCATAACGAGTTTGCACCGTTAACGATCAAGCATATATTGTCTGAATGTGTAGTTCCTATGCGGCAAAGGTACTACACAAATAATACCATGAAAGAGTTATTTGATACTATAGATGTTAGTCTTGTTTTATACATATTTACTTGATTACACACCATTTGACGGACATCTGTTGATTTACATATATACATAGTTTATATTACTACCACACCATTGCTTATTTGTAAATTGTTTTATTTTTATACTTTTACATTTATGTTAATTACTACTTCATTTCTTCATCGTTCATCAGTGTTTGCGCACAATACATGTATGACCTATGTATGGGTCGACGTGCCGTTGAGCGCCATACATTCGTTATAACAATTCACAAAAGCCTGCAAAGGAACCATTTCATTTTATTGGCATTTATACACTAGTTTTAGATAATGAAACAAAGGTATTACCCAGTTAAGAATATATTTGGGACTGGGTTAGGCATTTGTCGGAGCTGACCTTGTTTAATGCTGATATTATATATCACCACTAATTAAAACTGGTGATAATGTTTTGACTATTCTTGAAGCAATCTGATAACATTTAATCATAAACTATCTTAAGGTTGTCTATAAATAATTGAAATGTCTAAAACGGTCTTAATGGAAAAAAATCAAATTGCACGTCTGAAAATGACAAAACATAACGAAACTGTAAAAATACGTTTTAAATTGTTTCATCTAATTTTTTTTAAAACAAAGGCAATTATCTAGCACAGCATGGTTGATATAGAATTATAGAAGTGCATTATTTACCATTATACTACTCAGCAATGATATTTAGGACGTTTAGGAACACGACGCCACCATTACGTGGTCCAGCCTCAATTTCTTTTTGGTCTAAAATCTGCAAAAACTGCAACAACTTTGACAATTACAAGTTCTGTAATTCTTCAAAATGCACATTGCGATATAAGTTTAATTTTGTTATATCGTGTTCGCCTAACGA
Organism: Cyrtodaria siliqua; assembly: GCA_037043455.1. NCBI lineage: Eukaryota > Metazoa > Mollusca > Bivalvia > Adapedonta > Hiatellidae > Cyrtodaria > Cyrtodaria siliqua. Next base: position 123,875 of record JAWPHD010004228.1, read on the forward strand.
CGAATGTGCACTGTTATATGTATATTTAATCGTATAGAATACATATAATCACATTCGTTTGGTGTCGCAGTGACTTTATTTATGTCAACTTCAGAAACATGTTACTTTGCGATTTAAAGTCCATTAATTTATCGAACAAAATAGTTAGCGTCGCAGTTCCAAAGCCCGTTATATAGTTATATATTGGCCTTAAATGTAGCAAGTCCTTCAGTAAACACCTGAGCCTGTCAGAAGTACAGTTTTATAACAGATCGTTAACAAATATAAAGCTGTCATACGCGTTCCTCAGGTTTTATGTTCGTACCCTAGGTCGGTTTCCACTACGGCTGCAACTGATGCGTTTGTTCAGTACATTTTTGGATACATCCTAGTGTTTATAATTATACATACATGTATGTATATATATTTACAACAATATTTAAGCGTCACAAATAAAACCGACCTTGCTACTTTTATCTCTTGTTTGTATTTGTTCGTATCCAAAGGATCCCCTTTTTAGTATTTATTGACATTCACACTAACATTTGTTTACAGCTGTGTTGCGGCCGTACAAATTCACCCAGTCTACTAGCCAGTAGTGTTATTACTTGCTGGTCCTTTGGGGTTATCAAGCCCAATATGAGAGGCTTTAAAGTAGAATATCGCTTAAGCCGGTGGTAGGAGGCGTGAGAGGTTTTGCACTTTACATTACCTCTCATGAACATACTTTATAAAACCGAGCCTGCTGCTTTTAGCTCTTGATTGTTATTGCTGCTTCCAATGGATCCCCTTTTCAGAAATTATGTCCAGTATCGTTTCTCTATAGGTTAACTATATTGCTAGAAAATATATTTTGATGGTCTATACTTGTATATACAGTGTCATGCCGACTTGAGGGCTGAATACAGGAAAATAACGAGATTGTGTACACATGAATTCGATTTACGTTAACTAGCAGACCGTATTGCCTTCTGACCGTTCCAAGTCAACAAACTTGTCTCATTTGATTAAGGGTGTGTGCCATTGCGTTTGAGTGCTGCGGTTTCTATAGGATATTTCTCCTTATTGCTTACCACTCTTTATGTTATATATTATCATATTTATTTAACATTCAATTTGATCACTTGATTTAGTTTATGGTACAGTGCGGACCTAAAGTGCCATTGCGTATGGGTGCTGCGGTTTAAACGAGTTGCTACTTTTCTCTCTTGCTTGTGTTTGCTGCTTCCAAGGGATCACCTTTTCAGTATGTATTGACATTCACATTAGCGTTTGTTTTGTGCTGTTTGGCGGCCGTAAAAGTCGCCCAACTACAAATCAGTAGTGTTTATTATTTACTGGTCCTTTGGCATCATCAAGTCTATTCTATGTTGCTTTAAAGTAGAATATCGCTTAAGCCGGGGTAGCAGACGTGAGAGGTGTTGTATCTTATAATTACCTCCCATGAACAGACTCAATAAAACCGAGTCTGCAACTTTTTTCTCTTGATTATGTTTGTTGTTTCCAAGGAATCACCTGTTCAGTATGTATTGACATTCACACTAACGTTTGATTAGTGCTGTGTGGCGGCCGTAAAATGTCGCACCGACTACAAATCAATAGTGTTATTATTTACTGGTCCTTTGGGATCATCAAGCCCATTATGTGTTGCAATACAGTAGAATGTCGCTTAAGCCGGTGTAGAAGCGTGAGAGAGTTTGCATCTTATAATTACCTCCCAGGAACAGACTCAATAAAACCGAGTTTGTTACTTTTATCTCTTGTTTGTGTTAGTTTCTTCCAAGGGATCACATTTCCTGTAGTTTATTCTTTACTGGTCCTTTGGGATCATCAAGCCCAATCTGTGTTGCTTTAAATTAGAATGTCGCTTAAGCCTGTGCTAGATTGCGTGAGTGGTGTTGCATCTTATAATCATCTCTAATGAAAGACAATGAAACGAGTGTCCTACTTTTCTCTCTTGTTTGTGTTTGTTGCTTCCAAGGGATCACCTTTTCAGTATTTAACCACCCGCCAGCCGTTTTGTCACTGACCGTTCCTAGGCGGTAGCCCAGTTTTTAACAGTGGTGTTGCATATATTGCATCTATCGTTGTTTGTTTTATATATGTATGCGTTTTTTTTGATTTGGTAGACTGTGTTCTGTGAACGTTACTTGTACATTTTCTGTTCGACTTGTATACCTAATTTGTATAGGGCAAGTTTTTTTCATTTCTGTAAAATATATTTAGAAATGTTCGTAACCGATGTGATCTTAATGCCTTTTATACCTTATGGTTCACAAATGCGATAATTTGGTTAATATTGAGAGGACTAGAGCTACTTTGACGCAAGTTGCTAATAGCATATTCTCACCAACAAATAAAAGCATGGGTATCGCGCTTCGAATGTAACAAAGCTAATAGCGTCGGAAATAATCGGACTGCTACACATTATATTGGTATGATGATTTTAAAACTAAAATTGATGATGCAACAATCTTAATTTAGTTTTTAAGTGCCTGTAATTGAGCGACTAAGGACAGGCATCCATAAAATGCTTTCAATTAATGATCAATGTGACGGATGTCTTGTTTTTGCACAGGAATAATTTTAACTGTTAATGTTAAAGATCTGTTACATGTTTAAACCTTTTTTCGAAATGATTTCAGTGCTGAACACAATTATTGTATCATATATCTGTCTCACAGAAAGTCAGTTGCTACATCTCCAAGGTAATACGGACAAAGGCCGCACTATGTAGCTGGTGATCACTTACGTTCATTTCTACTAACTATCATCTTCTCGAAACGGTTATTATGATATATCACTGCATAATTGTGATATATACTTATTTACTGTTATTATACCCACTATAAACTGAAGATGGAAAGAGTATGTAGCATGGTGATACAACACCACTTGTAAAGTAGTTTCGGGAAAATGACTCATTTCAACTATTATTATGTTTAAGTGTTTCAAGTTAACCATACGACGCTGGATATAGTGGATGGAATAAATATACAAATATCGCTATATCCACCGCAATATGCTTGCCATCTTCGGGATGGTTAACATTCTGTATTGTTGATTGTTATGAATATTGAGTTCTGCTCAACCCGGGGCTAGAGGGCGTGAGCTCATGAACAGTCTAAATCAAACCGAGACTGCAATATTTCATATGTGTCCTATTCGGCCGTTTCCAAAGGTTACTCTTTTTTTAAGATGAAATTATGAAAATCAAATCAGTTAATATTAAACCTTTTGATTGAAAATATGTCATTTTATTTAGAATGACATTATGTGGACACTCTATAGAATGCACCTAACATATTAACGCTGTTTTGATCAATGGTAGGCATGAGCGCTGATGTCTAGTGGTAGAGCGTTATACTCTGGATCGATAAGTCATGAGTTCGATCCCCGCCATGACCATATGTGTTTATTGTTGGTTTTATCCGGGAAGAAATCGCAGTGTTTTAAAGCTTTCGTTAGAATCGATGGAAAATAAATAAGTTGAAACAGAGGCAAATTCTTGAAAAAGAACAATTTCATTCCAAGAACAAATTAAACAGGTTGAACATTCATTTGCTTCCGTTATGCAAAATTGATATTTACTGAAGACAGATAATTAGTTCCCCACTTTTACAGATTATCAGCAGTAATTGCAGTCGACGAACACATTTAAATGACACGCATTTCCAAAACCTTAAGCGATCTTCATTTTAGATTAGAAGAAAACGGTAAATTCAGTATTTGAGTACCTACACTCGTTTCAGTTACATTTCGGTTAAATTAAACTAAAATAACATCATGACCATTGAACCCAACATGCCTTTTTATATTAATATAGCGTGTCCATGTATGCATTAAGTGCTAGGAAAGTTCGATGTATATTACCCACAGTGTTAATCAGAATTGTGATTACGTGTGTAAGGTTATGTTGAAAAATGTGTGTTATGTAATGCCAAAGAAGATTTAATTGTTAACTTATAAACAGTACAAAATCAATAACAAATGCTTTAACAGGATAACAACTAATATGATAAAGAACACATATGTAAAACTTAAAAAAGTTAAGACATCATTTATATATATTGTTTTTCGGTAGCCCTATTGCCAACCCTTTTGTGTTTGTTATGTTTTATTTGGCCTTTTAGAATCTTTAAAGTTGTTCCTTGTTTCTGTGTGTGTTTGTGGCTGACTGTAGTCCTTGAATGCTACTTTTCCTTTTCGAGTCTGTTCCGATCTATTTTACTATCACAATAGTGTTTGCGCCGTGTGGAGAACTTATAAAGTCTCCACGTACATCAAATCAATATAGTTATCTTTTCATCCCACAGGGATTGATTGTATGACATTCCTTGATCCAGTTTTTCTTAAACACATTTTTGTTTCTTATACCGTGTTGGAGGTTTTGTGCTCATCGACATTTTGGCCTGTTTTTAGCAACTCGTTTTATGTTTTTTCTAATAATATTACCAGGATTTCTGAAAACGTCTCCAAAGTTTCAATTATTCGTCTAGGATCACCTGTTTTGAAGAAATACCCCGTTAAAGATCACGTTAAACAATGTTGTGCTAAAACTTTACACTCTTGGATTCATTTATTTTTGTCTATTAACAATTCCGGAGAAGTTCTTGATACAATGTGCAATAAACGTCAAGTTCCATCCATATGACTTCTCTACACTATATACAACCTTACCACATCACCTGATCAACGACAAGCTGATTGCTTTTATTCAAAAAACTTTGGATAGATAAAACATACATTTAATAGTAAATCGTTTTTTTACTGACGGCAGTCTAGACAATAACACTTGTGAAGCACTCATAGTCCTATCAGATAATATTTTCGTCTGGTATGGAACTACCGTCTATAGACAAATTGTTGGTATCCCTATGGGGATACGAACTGTGCACCCCTTGTCGCAGTTTTGTTTTTATATTGCTATGAAAGAGATTTCATGTTGAATATTTCACCAGATACCCAGACAGATATTATTGAAGCCTTTAATGACACCTCTCGGTATCTGGATGACACCTTGAACATTAACAACCCTTTCTTTTCTACTATGGTTAAAAATAGATTTGTATTATATCCTAAAGAACTTTAACTTCACAAACCTAATATCGCTGATACTAACCCTTATTTTCTCGATTTACATCTTCCATTGAAAATGGTGAAATAATTAGAGATGTTCCCAGAGCAACTTCTTATGGGTCTATGTGTCTCAACTTTGCTAGAGCTTATAATCGAGTTGAGGACTTTAATATCTTTAATATTCGTAATCTTTGTATCACTAAAAAGCTACTCCATCGATAAACTTAGAAAACATTTGCAAACTTGTATTATCGTAACCCTGATCTTCTTTCTAAATAGAAAGGTAATTTAAGAATTATCCTGTTACAAGGACTATCACAACCTGACGTCTATGTTGATGTGATTTACAAACTTCGTAAACTCCTTAGTCATGATCACTTTTATACTATCTTTGTTAAACTTGTTAAAAGGATTATCAAAAGAGGTTATGACCCTATCATCTTGCAACGCATGCATGCTTGGCATCGCCTCAATGCTTTCTTCTTTAATTCTGCGATGATCGGACAGGCTTTGGACCCTATGATGACGTCTACATAAAGCCCAAAAGGACTGTGACGTTTGATGTGTGTCTGCAATCTTGTCATGGTATGCCCTAACCGGTTTGTTCTCTTGTTGCTCTGGCTTCTGCCAAGTGAGTGAATACCTTCTTTGCTATGCTTTGTTTGTATCTATACATACTCGAGCATCTTTGTGGTTTACTTATATTGCATATTAATGCTGCCTTGGTTAGAGAATAGATCATAGCGAAGATTTCTTTATTTACACTGTCCCGTTTTATTGGGATAACAGTAGGGTAAGTGTGAGGTTTGGTGTACCCTTGAACCCGATTTAAACACTCAGCCGCCTTTTTTTTCCACTGACCGTTCCTTTTGTGTTAATGATGTCCTACTTGGCATTTTTTCATCTTTAATTGTGTTCTTTGTTTCTCTGTGTGTCTGTGGTTGACTGTCGTCCGTGAATGCTACTTTTCCTGTTCGAGTATTATATTTATGTTTGGTATTCGATAAAACATCGCAATGTCCTGTCGCCTGGAATAACTTGGATTGATTTACAACTAAATAGGTTTTTCGCATGCTCTGAATGTATCATATAATTATCTAGAGAGATTGAATTGTTTTGTTATCAGTGCCCTGAAGCCAGACATGTTGGTTTGATAAACATGATTACAAAAAAAATGTCGCATTATCCTGGCTGATTGCATCTTGTTTACCGAAGACACGTGACCGTATACCATAATTCAATTACAACGTTCGCTGTAGAGGATTGTTGTTGAGATTTTCTGTTTGTTTATTTGTTTTTCAGTTTATTTGTTTTGATGGCGTTTTATATCATTTTCAACACATGTAAGGTTATATATTATATTGTGTTGTAGGCAGCCCATTCACTTTTGCTGGGTAGAGCTAGTACTGTAAATTTCCCGCCATCCGTAAGAATAGACATTCCCTCACTCACAAGTCGAGCTCCCGGTGAGATTCGAATCCGCAACGGTTAGACTCGAGAAGGTATACAACGCAACGTCGTTAACTCCTCGGCCACAGAAACGATGTGTAGAAGTTTTCTGTCATTTAAATCGTATGCATTGCAACATATGATCAAAACTTGCTAAATCGTTGTTTCTGTGAATAATAGTAGACATGCGAACTAGAATTATTACTGTGATATCGTGCCAAATGTGATAAAAGTATCATACTGTGCTTCATTTCATGGTTAATATTCCGCTATTGGAGTCGGCGATTTTGTCCTGTATAAAAATATGTGGCGCCGTTATGCGATGCAAAAGTATTAAGTTTGTTATAGATATGTGTATTGGTGGGTATGGGGTATTGTGCGCGGGAGGGGGAGCATGCATTCACACCCACTGTTATAGTTTTCAATTTTAAATTCTGCGTGTTAGCGAGCTTGTTCTCGGTTTCAAGTTGTGTTCAGTCTTTTCCATTACAATCGGTTTACAAATTGAAATAATGTTTTAATTCTGTCTTGTTTTATGTATTAGTATATCTTATTTTTTATCGTTATTTTTTATTTTGTTTTTTGTCAACATATTCATCCATACTATTTTGATTGTGATTACTTGTACGGTTAACTAGTCGTTAAAGATGAATGTCCACCCTTTTTGTAGTATTATCAATTAACACATTTAACTCAAACATCATATGAACATTTGCTGATAGTCTCGGAGAGAAACATATATTGAAAACCGCTACTAAGTTGTATATAAAAATAAGAATATGATAATGGACCTTTGGAAATGGCCGATCACGACACATACGAAATATTGCAGTCTCGGTTTGATTGAGACTGTTCATGAGCGCTAGTGAAATATGTTCGCTACCGCCGACGCACTCTAGCCCTCTAGTTGAGCAGAACGCACTATTCATAAACATCAACAGTACATAAGATTAACCATCCCGAAATGGCAAGCATATGGCGGTGGATGTAGCAATATTTGTATCTTTAGTTTATCCCCTATATCCAGCAGCTTATTGTCCCTGGATCTAATACAATTGTATGCCCCGAAGTGCGAAATAAACAAAAAGGAATTTAGTTGGGAGCAGCGGTTATGATGCCTGCGTATAACAAGTAACAGCCAAAATACTAATTTTAAAAGCAGACAACATGTCCTATGAGTGGTTAAACAATACCCAGAGTCTTTTATCGGCCGGAGTAGTGGAACCACCGAATCGAAAATTAAGTAAATCAAAATAAATTGAAAATGTACCACCGATCACTAAATATAAGTATCGGGCTCAGCGATCTCCAAAGATTGAATGAAAAAGAGTACCGATTGCAAGCGCGGGGAGACGTATTACTGCCGCCACACTCCAAAGACCGAAGGGATAACAGTACTGATTGCAAGCGCGGGGAGACGTTTTACTGCCGCCACACTCCAAAGACCGAAGGGATAACAGTACTGATTGCAAGCGCGGGGAGACGTATTACTGCCGCCACACTCCAAAGACCGAAGGGATAACAGTACTGATTGCAAGCGCGGGAGACGTATTACTGCCGCCACACTCCAAAGACCGAAGGGATAACAGTACTGATTGCAAGCGCGGGGAGACGTATTACTGCCGCCACACTCCAAAGACCGAAGGGATAACAGTACTGATTGCAAGCGCGGGGAGACGTATTACTGCCGCCACACTCCAAAGACCGAAGGGATAACAGTACTGATTGCAAGCGCGGGGAGACGTATTACTGCCGCCACACTCCAAAGACCGAAGGGCAAACAGTACTGATTGCAAGCGCGGGGAGACGTATTACTGCCGCCACACTCCAAAGACCGAAGGGATAACAGTACTGATTGCAAGCGCGGGGAGACGTATTACTGCCGCCACACTCCAAAGACCGAAGGGATAACAGTACTGATTGCAAGCGCCGGGAGACGTTTTACTGCCGCCACACTCCAAAGACCGAAGGGATAACAGTACTGATTGCAAGCGCGGGGAGACGTATTTTACATCAGGAGAAAATATTAATATACACATATTTATTTTCAAAACCTGGTGATGCCGCTAGATTTAGCTAAATCAAAACGTTTAAATAGGGGAGTTGGGAAGACACCTTTGCCTATGTTTGTTCTATTTTGATATGTGAAAATGTGTAAAAACAGACCCAATATTTGAAATTTGCTCTGTGTCCCTTTAATAAATGGGAGGCCCAGAACATAGAAAACATATTTCAGCATGAGAACATATTCATATTCTAATTTGTTGATGTTACATGGCAATCTTGAAGTATTTATCGAGTATTAACCTTAGCATCTTCATTTATTAACCTGATATCATTATAACTTTAAAGGGACACATGGCAATCTTGAGTTTTATTCAACCATTAAAATTTGCTCCTCGATTTACTTATTGTGCGTCATTTTTACTTTAAAACTTTTTGCATATTATTAAATAAAATTGAGATTTCAATTGTCTTCAAGATTTTACCATTTTTTTAAACTATATTGTTGGTGCAATATTACAAAAATTTTGTAATATGTAAAAACAATTGCTTAGAACTATTCAAACAATTAATATTAATGATTGAACATATGCAAGTTAAGAGAAAAACTAACCGGACGCCGTGAGTTTTTAAAAAATCAAGATTGCCATGTGTCCAGTTAAACCTGCTTGCATTAAATTAAATAAAAGTGCCAGTGAAGGGAATCAGATCAAAGTAGTTAGTTTGTCTGCACTATTGTTTTGTCGTACCCTCAATGATTTGTTCTCTTGCTTCTCTTGAGTACCTTCTTTGTTACTTTCTAGGTTATTTCTTTTGTACATATATATATATATATACACGAGCATCTTTTTTGTTTTACTTATATTGCCTATTAATGCTGCCTTTTTGGTTAGAACCGTGGTCTATTTGGTTAGAGAATATTTCATGGCGGGGATTTCTTTATTTACACTGTCCAGTTCTTTTGGGATGAAGTAGAGTAAGTCTGAGATTTGGTGCACCCTAGAACCTGGTTTAAACCCCCAGCGGCCTTTTTTGCCACTGATCGTTCCAAGGCGGTAGGCCTATTGTCAACACTTGTGTGTTTGTGACGTCTTATTTTGCCTTTTATTCATTTATTTATATTAGAGTTGTTCTTTGTTTCTGTGTGTGTTGAATGCTACTTTCCCTGTTCGATTTGTATATCTGTATTAAATTACTGAGGTTGGTTAACAATCTTGTTGATAGTACTTGACCAAAATGATGCGCTCAGAGTTGCTGCTGTTCAGTTCAGCGCATACAGCGTTGATCGTGTCGTGTGTTGTTGTTTGCTGTTGTTGCTTTTGCTTGTTTTGTTTTTTGCATTCCTAGGTAGTGTGTGTGTTATGTTGTAGTATTTGAATGGATACGAGCCTGCATGTTAAGTTTATGTTGCCTTAAAGTATTGTACTTTGCTTTTGGCTGTGAATATCATTTGGCCATCATAATGTCGACACCTAACGTTGTGGTAGTTTAATGGGCTAGAGCCTGTACAGTTTATGCTGTTTTAATGTATTGTATTTGGTTGTGAATCATTTAACCATTTGAAGGTCGATACCTAAAGTTATGGTAATCTAAAATATCTAAATCATCGCGCGATTCTCTAGTACTACATGTAGTCTAATTATTTACGGAACGGTGCATCTGGGGGGAAACTGATCGTTGAGAGTGGTTTATAGGATTGTTGATTTCAATTTAAAATAAATACGGTCTCGCAGATAAGCTTCTGAATAATGAAACTCTACCACAGCGATAACGAGCTTCTATGTCAATTCCAATATGTTTAAGAAGATCATTGCAATCCGATTATTGGGTTCGTTTTTTGCCCTAGTTTCTACTCGTAAACAATTTGTTTAACGTAAATGCGTGTGATCCGTTCATACGTTGACCAATCTTTGTGACTGTAACGTAAAATACCGATTAAGCCGGTGCTATGGGGCATGAGCGTTGTTGTACATTGTATTACCTCTCATGAACAGACTCTCAAAAACAGAGTCAGGTAATTGTCTCTCTTGTTTGTGTTCGTTGCTACCAAGGGATTCCTTTTTTAGTCAAACTAGCGTTTGTTTAGTCTGTGTGGCGGCCGTAATAAGTCGACCCCACTACAAATCAGTAGTGTTATTACTTACTGATCCTTTGGGATTATCAAGTCCAGTATGTGTGGCTATAAAATAGAATACCGCTTAAGCCGGTGCTATTGGGAGTGAGAGGTGTAGCTCTTAAGAAATAAATGATACATAGGAAATCCATGTCAGATAAAAAATAAAATATTTCCAGCGGGTTTATATTGACCCAGATCAGTACTTGGTGGGCGCGACTTGAAGATCATTGGTACCAAGGGCGCAGTCGGGCGGTTTCGATGAGTTTCAATTCCCAAACAACAGGATTGATCTCGCACAATATAAACCCGCTGAAATGTTTTATTTTTTTTGTAGGTATTATGATACAAATTTTGTCGAGAGATTGAACAAAATACCAACAAATTCTCATAACTTACATGCTATACCCATCTCTCATCATCACACGAGAAAAACATGCAGCTTCAACTTATTTAAATGTGTTGTTGAAACGTAGCATCGTTTAAAATAACGCATTTCATTGCATTGTTGTTTTGAATCTGACGTGAACGGTTAACGTGTTTTCTGGCGTTTAAAATGACGTTTTAACGGTAAGCATACCTGACGTCAGAGGTAAATTTACATTTTAAAACTTTTCCAATGACCAATCAGCATTGAGTATTTTAATACACCATATTATATATTATATTACATCTCATGAACATACTCAATATAACCGAGTCAGCTACTTTTCTCTCTTGTTTGTGTGTGTTGCTACCAAGGGATTCCTTTTTGAGTATCTTTGACTGCACTAGCGTTTGTTTAGTTTTGTTTTGCTGCCGTAAGCAGTCGACCCGACTATTAATCAGTTAGTTATTACTTACTGATCTTTTCGGATAATCGAGCCCTATCTTTATGGCTTTAAAGTAGAATACCGCTTAAGGATGTTGGCTTGGCAAGTTTTGACATCTTCGAGTCTAAACATTTTGTTTTTTAAATCATAGTTTTATTTGACAATAGAATTATTTCATTTTTTCCATTCTAGTAGATATGGATATAATGTAGGATTTAAGATGGTAACATACTAAATTATAAGCAAATTTTTCTTTTTCATATTTTTTCCGTCATTTGTGATCATTTTTTGTTGTCAACAAAATAGGGGTATGATTAGAATTTATCCTTTTGCTATAGAATAAATCAGTTTTTTTGTTTTTCAGTGGTGGAATACAATTATAAAAGTAGATACTGAGCTAATCTTATTTTCGATCTCCATGTCACTATTGTGTGTACAGTATTTTACATTGAAAATGTCAAAATAACTCCAAAATGGGTGTTATTTAAAGAATTTTTAATAAAAAATCATTAGAAGCCTGGTGACCTATATATTTCTTTACTTGTTTTGAAAGAAATGTCATATACAAGTTTTAAAAAAGTTGATCATCAGAACATACTATTTATCTTGAATTAATGTTTCGGTAAAAACAAAAGTGGGTGGGGTACGGTCCATATATGTTTGCTTTTTAAGGTAAAAAGACGAATGAGGATTACAATTGTTTTTGTATGATTTGAAAAATATATATATATGCAATCGAAAATTAATTGTTGCTTTTCAATAAACGTAATGTTATGAAAAAAATTGTGAAAATGTTCAATGACTCTATAGAAATATATGCCTTCTTCAATGACGTCTAGTGGGAAAAAAAGTGTGGTGACCTAGCCTTTTTTTGATAATTTTGAATCTAAATTATACCAAAGAAGCTTTCAATATGAATTTAAAAAAAAATCATCACTACGTCCTTTCCCAGCCAACCTCCTTAAGCCGGTGCTAAAGGGCGTGAAAGGTGAGAGGTGTTGTACATTATATTACTTCTCATGAACATGCCCAACAAAACAGAATCTGCTACTTTTCTGTCTTGTTTGTATGTGTTTGTTGCTTGTTGAATCCCCTTTTCAGTATGTATTGGCATTTGCACTAGCGTTTGTTTAGTGCTGTGTGGCGGCCATAGAAGGTTGCCCCGACTACAAATCAGTAGTGATATTACTAACTGGTCCTTTGCGATCATCAAGCACAATCTTGGCTTTAAAATATAATACCACTTAAGCCGGTTGTAAAAGGCGTGAGAGGTGTTGAACATTACATTACCTCTCATGAACAGACTCGATAAAACTGAGTCAGCTATTTCTCTCTCTTGTTTGATTGTGTTGCTTCCAAGGGATTCCGTTTTCAGCAGTTATTGACATTCACTCTAGCGTTTGTTTAGTGCTGTGTGACGGCCGTTTATTAGTCACCCCAAATATTTTGGGATCAGCAAGCCCCTTTTGTGTTGTTTTAAAGTAGAATATTGCTTAAGCCGGTGCTAGGATGCGTGAGAGTTTTTGAATATTGTATTATCTGTCATAAATAAATTTAATAAAACGGAGTCTGCTACTCTACTTTTGTTTCTCTTGTTTATGATTGTAACTTCAAAGTAATCCTCTTTTCAGTATTTATTGCTTATAGACATGTTTTAAATACCTATTTAAAGCCTATTGCATTTGGTGGTGGGTGTGAGTGGGGAAGAGAGACTTGGTATATATAGCTTTATTTCACTATTGTTTAATTTGCATTATAAATGTTATTATCCAACCTGGTGTAGGATGATTAGATCCGTCCAATAAAGCGTTTGTATATAGTTAACATATTAAACTACAGAACGTTTCTCTTTATGAGTGTTAAGGTCTTGTCAATTTGAGCACTGAAGACAGGATAATAGCGAGGTTGTGTACACTTGAAATCGATTTAAGCTAACCGCTCCAAGTCGGTAACACTGTCTTCACCACTCTTTCTCTTGTGTATTGTCTTTTTCATTGTATAGTTAATTTGCACTTCGTTTGTGGTACAGTGTGGATCTACGTTACCATTGTCCAATAGAAATCACTACAAACAAACGCATTGGCACCGTAGATACGCACAGTTCCATAAAGAAAGTGCAAATTAACTATACAATAAAAAAGACAAAAACAACAGAAAAGGTAGTGAAGAGAGTTACCGTCTTGGAACGATCAGTAGGCAATATGGTCTACTGGTTAGCTTAATTCGATTTTACGTGTACACAACCTTGCTATTGTCTTGTCTCCAGCGCTCAAATTGACAAAACATTGTAAATAGAAGTACATCCCATCGAAAGGAAATCTTTAACAATAAACTATAAAGTCCACATCCAGAAAAATTAGGAAACGATACATGTATATGCTATTGCAAAGATATATATATATAAGTTTGAGAACAGTGCTTATTATGTACGGGTCTCTAAGTACAACCATTGTGTAGTTTGTTGTACTTAGTGACCCGTTCAGAATAATCACTGTTCTCAAACTTCTGTTTATTGCAAATTAGATCATGGTTTAGCTCCACCTCTTTAGTTATTCTGAATTGCAATACTTAATGCTTTGCATCATTCAAAGAAAAGTTCACCAAACTTACTATAGTATCTAACTACTTTAGGCAAATTATACATATTCAATGGTCGGGTCACACGATCTATGAGAAAACAATTATCGCGACCACCCTTAGTTGATGTTAAATCCACATCTGATGACATATCTCTTTCCTTGAATTCTAGAAAATACACATCAGTCCAAGTATATACCATACGCTACGCAAAGTTGGTTTATTATTAACCTTCAATAGGGTAAGATTGAGGGTTGGTGCACCCTTGCACCTGATTTAACCCCCAGCGGCCTTTTTTTGCCACTGACCGTTCCAAGGCGGTAGCCCTATTGTCAACAAGTTTATGTTTGTGATGTCATATCTTGCATGTTATTCATCTTTGCCGTTATTTGTTTCTTGGCGTGTTTGTCGTTGGCTGTGGTCCGTGAATGCTACACTTCGGCCTTTATTAGTAGGAGCGCCACGGACCTATAACATATCAGTTCTATTCGCATTTCTGCCGCGAACATGGACTATTTCTTTGCATCTTACGGACTAGTTTACGAATTTTCAATTAAAACAGACGCCATTTCTTTACCACCAAAAGTCGCTTCAGAATTGGGCGCGCTACGTCGGCGAGCACGAATGGCACATCTGGAGACTAAAATCACGCGTATAGTGTTCCGTACTGTGAATTATGTAAAAACTATTCCATTACCGGACGAAGTAACGTTACATTATGTATAACATAGTAAGCAGATTGACATAGATTGATATATTGGTGCAAACTGGATTTTGATTACTCCGTTAGCTGCTAGAGGTAAATTGACAAGGTATTTGTTTGATCATTAAAATGTGTTTGTCAATAAATAATCAGCCAATGCCTAAATATATACGATCTAGTTGTGTAGTTCTAGTCATAGACATCCATGCATAGACATCAATACCATTGTGCCCATGGCCTATTGAATAATTTCATATTAGATCAATAGAAAATTCATTGCACTATCAGTGTTTTTTCGGTGTAATCCGATCTTTCTAGTAGCTGGGTGGGAGGCCTACTGCATGTTGTATAACGTTTCATGCAACAAAACAGTTACTCGTAGAACTGCACCTATCAATGTCACACGCACCCCCACACCCTCCCAAGAAAGGTAGCGGGAGTGGGAGGGGATGATGGGGCTTGCATACCGACAACAAGGAGGGTATAATAAAACTAGAAACCCACTAAACCCCCACCCCTCAGATGCATAATGTACAATGTTAGCGTTGTCTCTATATCATTATGTTATCGCATTTTCTCGCAAAAACGCTGCAAATTTCGAAAAAAAAACTCCTCTATAAAAGATTTTAAGAAAGTGGAGCTACTTTTAACGCTTGCATCCAGTGTGTCTTTGAAGTAGAATACCGCTTAAGCCGGTGCTAGGGGCGTGAGAAGTGTTGCTTCTACCATTACTTCTCATGAACAGACTCAATAAAACCGAGACTGCTGCTTTATTCCCTTAATTGTGTTAGTTGCTCTCAAAGGATCACCTTTATCGGTACTTATTAAAAGGAATGTCAATTCCATTGGCAGTAAATATGCTGACATATGATGTCTTTATTGTACTCTTTCGTCGTTATCATCTTCCCAAAGCACGTTATTAATAATGTCAATCTCACTTTTTTTGAGTGACAATGCTGAAGAGCTTCATTGAAAATGCCTTTAACTTCGGCATTTAAAACGGAATTCCGAATTCCTAATTCCTAATTAATATGGGCCGCAACACACGAAAACGTCCCCTCGAACGTTTAAACGACAACGACATAAAGGAACAATTTATGACGTCGGCCGGTAATCAATTAATTACTAATCATTTCTCGTCACTTCCGTGTTTTACCTAGCTATTATATCATAGGGAATATGTTTTCTTAATATAAATAGTTGGTGCTATAGAAAATGGTAATTGTTTATATATTTTGGTATTATTTAATCGACGACGTCGTCCAAGACGCTGACGTCAATGTCAACATTAATGGCGAGTACAATCTTTAATTTTCAAATTGAGATAAAATCATTTTTAATTAAGATATCAACATGAAATAAAGAGAATTTTAAAGAGAAAATCACCGAGATTCATAAACATCAAAAAACATAAAATGTCACAATTTTGTCTGAAGGGTCGTTTTCGTGTGTTTCGGCTCATATGTATATTCCTCTAATCCTTCCGATATAGATCTAAACACGACATTAATTAAAACACAAATTGATCAGTGAGACTTTTTTTTAAGTGGAATACTTTTTTCATGGATCTCCAATTCAGGGTAAATGATATGTTACATGTATTTTGAATGATGAGAGATGTTTTTATTACATTAGCAGTGTAATTGAACTCACTTAGTATATACTGACCAATACTATCAATTCCTGTTTTATTGAATTTAGTAATTTTTTTTTAAATATATGTTATATACAAAATAAATATAGACCGTATATCTCATTTATGTACATTATGCATTACGTATAAAAAATATAAACTTTATCTGTTTGATCACTGACACTGGATTGATGTTGTTTTTCAGAGAGGCCCCGAATGTGAATTGTGCAATGGAGCAGCTTTATGTGAACTTAATTGATACTGACGATTTCAGAATGTCCAGCCGTATTACATACCATTGGATCATCTGGAGGTGGGAGCCTTTTTAAAAATATGCCACCGCACTTTTGGTAGTTCTTTTAAATGGATCTTGTATTATCCATACGTGTTATGCTTGCACGGTGCTGTTCAAAGTTAAACTAAAATATGTTTTCATTGATAATGCAGAGTGATTGTTATATATGAGCTCCTTTTAACTAAATATACTGAATATATGCGAAAAAAAGGTTGTATTAAAGGGACACACGCCAGTCTTTATTTTTTTAAAACATCTGGCGTCCGGGAAGTTTTTAACATAATTTGCATTTGTGCAATCATTTATATTATTTACAGAGAGAAAACTGTCACTTTAATTTAATCTAATGCAAGCAGGTTTAAAGTTAAAATGATACCAGGTTAATAAATGAAGATGCTATGGCTAATGCTTGATACATACTTTAAGATTGCCATGGGTGCCTTTAACATCAGCAAATTAGAATATGAATATCTTCTCATTCTGAAATATATTTTCTATGTTCTGGGCCTCCCATTTATAAAAGGGACACAGAGCAAATTTCCAATCTTGGGTCTGTTTTACACATTTTCACATATCAAAACAGACCAAACATAGACAAAAGTGTCTTCCCAAATCCCCTATTTAAACGTTTTATCTTTCCTAAATCTAGCGGCATCACCAGGTTTTGATAATAAATGTGTGTATATTAATGTTTTCTCCTGATGTAAAATGACCTTACTAAGCATTAAAATAAAATAAGACCAACACTTGCAAAATTTAACGATTTTAGATTTTTGACAAGAGTTGTTCTTTTTCTCCCTTTTAGTAAATAAATGGCTTATAGAACATTGCAGCCTCTATCAGATTTAAAATGTCTTATTCTTGCTTAACATTTGGGTGAAACAAATATTAAAATTGTTGTGTTGATGTGTGCCATTTCGTGTAATCATGTCATTGTCAGATCAATCATATACTCGTATGTTACACAATATAACATGTATTGACTATTTATTTGATTTGCCATTTACTCAGTTTTTGTCAAGTGGATAGCATACTCGGCTTTGAATCCAGTTAACAAGGATTCAAGTCTTACTGGCGCCACTGGGTTACTTCGATGTGTCCTGCGGCAAGACAACGTAGCCTCATCCGTCTGATGGGAACGTAAACCGGGTGGTCCTGTATATCGGATTCTGCCCTCCAAGCACGTTAAAGAACCATAGGAATATAATCGATAGAAAGCGATTCGCATGGTTCCTGGATGGCTATGTATCTTTCCCCTCTCTCTGGGCGGCGCGAAATAAGCTAAACAACGTGTTGATGAGGCGTTAAACAATAATTGAATTTAAAAATGTCCCGTTCTAATTCTAATTCTATTTTTTTATTCTATGTCTCTATTTTTTCAGACTGCAAGTCATGTGAAAGAAAATTCCATGTACATCACTGACCGGAGTCAATGCTGAAGTTTATGTGTTCTCAATTCGTTGTTTAATAAATTATACATCTGAACTAAAATATTGTCTTTATACTAATTTCCTCCACCACAAAGTGGTAGGTGAGACAGATTATATTTGGTCTTTCCGTCCGACCGTCCATCCGTCCGTCACAAATCTTGTCTGCGCTACTTGTTGGATTTTGACGAAACCTCTAGCCCCGGGTTGAGCAGAACTCAATATTAATAAAATCAATAGTACAAACATAATAGTAATAAAATAAAAGTAATAATAGTATAAAATGACATAATAAATCGAATTTGATTGAAAAGATCATCAATTCGGCATTTTAATCCTTAAAACAGCCTAAAATCATCGCTTTGAAAATACCTTTAACTATTAATGGGAATTACATGAAGTGTACAAGAATTATGCTCGAACAAAGTACTTTGTGAATATTATTACTTTAACAACGATTCGTGATTGTGTTTTGTCATAATCACAGTTTATATATAACAATGTATGGGATACGCGCTATGACATTCTGATATCGGTCTGCCTACGCGACATATTTCGGTGTGTTTGCGACAGATGTCGGTGTATTATTTTACAACGGAAACAAATAAGTGTTGTTTTTATTCATAAAGCTGTGTCATGCTCGGTATGCCCGTGACAAATATATGTGTACACCGCTCGGGTGGTAAGCATATGTGTGTGTTATATATTGCTTTCCTTTTGCAGATAACATATTTCTTTGAGCTGAATATATGTATATTTGTCAAAAGTAGCGTAAAATATAGCTTTTAAATAATATAGTTTTACTCAACAGATATTCACGTATCATTATTTCGTTGATAAACATGGCTAAATGAAACATATAGCTAATTTGAAAATATTCCTTGTCATATATGTCGAGTTCACCTATCTCTCACTGTCCTTGATGTCGGTACTACGAGCGCTAGATGTCGATACCTTGTGCGCTGGATGTCGACTCTGGTCTGTACAGTTGACGGAGTGAGAATTGTTTTATGCCCACGATCTGGAAGGGCCGTGAGGCTTATATTGATCACTTTGTCCGTCCCTGAGTCCGTCCGTGAGTCCGTTCGTCCGTAAGTACGTGAGTCCAATCTATTCTAAATACATTATCAGGTTATAATTGTCAAGTTCGTTCTTTCCAATTGTTGGGTTTACCCCACAATGCGTGTCTTAAAAGCTGTAAATGTTTACACAATGGGTTAAAGGAGCAAACACAGTGTCAAAAAAATAATCTGTGAGGTTATTTTTTACAAATAATGCACTGGAGCTGATTTCTCAACAAATGCATGTCATAATTCAAAGGTCACTGATCAAACACTATCTCAAAGGTCAAGGTCAATGATCAAATAGTATAATCTTATTTTACTATCATTATTGTAACTCAGATCCTTTTACACGCATATTATATTCATCTTAAAATGTGTGTTTAGACCAAACCTCATGTCCCTAGCATAAAGGTGAATGTCGCGCTTACAGACATTAAGGATCGTCAATAGCCTTTGCCATCATCATAAGTATGCTATATTTCATGTGACATACATCGTATTACAAACATCTGTTCAACTGCATTAGATCGAGGACCGATGATTTGGCCATTCTATTTATTTGTTTAGATGTCATAATTAAGCGAGAAATATCACGATGCGAAAGGTAAATACTGATACTTTATGAGGAACCGTTGGTAAAAATATATATATTTAGCTCCAATATATGTTGTTTCCAATATTTAATACGAAATGTTCCTCATTTGAAAAAACAAACAACATTATTTAAGTAAATATATATTGAATGTGTAACGAATAACTAAACAGTCCGCATCCCATCTCTTAAAGGGACACTGTCCATATGCAAACCATATTAAGTATATGGTATGATTGTTTATTCAATGAAAAATGTATACATAAAAAGATGAGCATAGTCCATATAAGAAGGTAATAATACATTGGTGAATCTCAAAAGAATTAAAAATTAGTTATTGTTTGTAAACATAGTAGGGACCGCAATATTTACATTTAGGTTGCTCACGTGACATCCTAGAGAGCATTCATCGATCGCAAACTGTCTTTAATCACGTAAATTTACTGTGTAGGTTAGTCGGTAGCGCGATCAGCGCCGTCTGTTATTATTCGCAAGTATACTTTTAGTGTGGGCTAAGTTCAACCCTATGCAGCGGTAATTGTTTGTACCGCTTTTGAATTCAACATATCTGGTTTCTGTTTAAAAAATATTCAATAAAGGTAGCTGCATTATTTTGTGAACTTAATTAGTTTGTGTTTGATGAGCTAAGCCTTACAGCTAAAGTCTTTTTAATAGCAACCATATTTGCAAAATGTACATGTCCAATTTAAATTGTTATGAGTGCGGCTTAAAATTGATATTTACTATGCCCATCAGAGACCAAGGACTACAATGTAACTTGTATTAGTTCTGCATTTAGTATATCGAAAGTTTATGTATCTTAATCGCAAATATGTCTTTTGATCGAAAGCGCGGACATGCTAATTTATTAAATATGGTGAATTGAATATTAAATCGTTCCACATTTAGTAAAACATAAGTAGATTTATTTAAATCTTGTTTTGTTTTCTGATAACGGCGCCCCATACGATTTTGAACCTGTGTATACGTAAACGTGTTTGTGCAGAGAAGCACACTTGTGACTACTGTTCAAAAAAATACAAGCACTTGTCTGGCTTTCAACACCACCAAAAAAATGGACAGTAATAACAACGATTTTTTTTATTATTATTAATATCATATGACTAAATTCATAAAATAATCGGATGTAGAAAGAATATAATATAGTTTTATGACCTTCGTTTAACCATCAGGCAAGCTGTCTTCAATATTTCGAAATCCAGCGCTAACAAACCTACATCTAGCGCACTTTAGAAACAGTATCGCCATTCAACTCACCCTCCAGCGATTGACAACCCGACATCATTAAGCACTCGCAATCACAACCCAGGATTATCTTCATCAAACGCTTCGTAATAATGATACTTGAACATATGAGATTGGCAATAAACTGTATATTTACACTTTCAACTACAAGTAAGAGTTTCATTAATAAAATCACATAACTAGATCTGAGCTTCAGGGACAGTTCCTCAACATGTTGACTTTGCTTAACATGACAGTTTTAAAAAGACGCATATTAGCTTAAAAAACGATAAAGAATAGTGCGTAAATAAACCAACTTCTTTCTTCATTTCCATCATGTAAAGAATCCATTGTTTACATTGTTTGAAATAAAGTTTCCCATAATTACCTTAAAAAGAAACCGACATCTGACGTGCATGCATACCGGCATCAATATATCACAGCGCATATCCCATACAATGGATAAGAGGTGTATAAATCTGACCAGTGTCAATTTCGCCAATAAAGTCATTTTGCTATCGATTGTATCACGTGACCTTGTTTGATAGATATTCCTACGCCATAGGGCTAGCGTTCCTACTGTACATCTCCTTTTACTTGTTAATGTAATTGACATGTTTAGTTTATTTAAAGCACTCGTGACTTAATTACTACGCCTCCGAACTCCTAACTGTATTTTATTCACCGATAACATACAGGTATGTATTTATTATTTTGATTCTAACACAACAATAACCCCATTGTTTACGCTATTGTGGGGGCACTATATATTATCTCGGATGTCAAGGTAATCAGCCTGCTTTGTTTACATGCTGTTCCATTGGGCGCCCCCGTATGCTAAGTTCTGCGTGGTACAATATGTTTAAATACACTACCAACTGACGTCATGTAACGTGGCGCTTCCAACGGATGAAATGTATGCTGGGAATTAATGGAACAGCTGTATTATATCGTAGACTAACATAAAGCTGTCTCTCTTCTGTGTGTATATGAAAGACTGCGCAGGTCGTGTTAGAATCTGTAATATGTGCCTTGTCATGAACGATACGTTGTATTACCTGAAACAAATGTAAAGGCTGCAGGTTATATGTAGTCCGGGTTATAATAACTGCATGAGTTTGCGGGTTATTCATAATTTTAGTATACACGAAAGAAAGTCAGGCTGTAGGTTGTAGACATTATATAGGATCAGTGATAATCAAACTATTATTACAGCTTTATTCTATGAATGCAGTGCATAGACGTCTCTTTTACTATTGAAGATAACGTGTACACGTAATTGTAAAATATTTTTACATTATGAATCCTTCTTGATTATAAGACTTCTTTACGATGTACAAGTGATATAAATGCGTATATTGATAGCTCGTTAGTGATACGTAAATAAGAGATATACGTTCTAAATTGATAGTTCGTTAGTTAGACGTAGAAAAGAGCTATACGTTCGTATATTGATAGCTCGTTAGTGATACGTAAATAAGAGATATACGTTCGTATATTGATAGCTCGTTAGTAATACGTAGATACTGATTCAAACTGTTGAACATATGTTTTTCTTCTCTCTTCTTCTTTCATTTGTAAACTTTTTTCGTAAGTGTGAGAGTTGGTGCTCCCTAGAACATGGTTTAAACCCCCAGCGCACTTTTTTTGCCACTGAACATTCCAAGACGGTAGCCCTATTGCCAACTATCTTTGTGTTTGTGATGTCATATTAACATTGAATTTAAATTTAATATTGCCATTCGTGTGTCTTTTTGCATGTTTCTGTGAAAGCTGCATTTCCCGTTCCACTTTATACTTATTTTTATTATCACAATAGTGTTGTTTGTGCCGTGTGGTGGTCGTAAAACCGTCCATCCAATTAATATTATTTGTTTTACATATGACGGGGATTGGATGACTTTCATAGATCCAGTTTAGATCTATGTTGAGTTTTAAACCCCTATTAACCTTCAGTCTATTATTAATAACGGATCTTAGATACGTAATAACATAGTATCTGTAATAATTACTAATTGGTCCTTATTTCACGAAAACACTTACAATACTTTTTTCTCCTTTCCGTTACACTCTGCGTCATCTATAAAAATTCCACATAACACTACATGTCTTAGATCTAAGCCTTGTGAAAGTCTTGCACCTTTATATCTTCTTTCGGCAACCGCATTTCATGTTCTTTCCAATAATTTTACCAGGAGTTTTAATAACGGCTTAAAACATTCTTTAACACCTCTTGGATCCCTTGTTTTTAACAAATATCACGTAACGTCTCCATTCAGACATCGTTGAATGCAATATAGACGCAGAGTTATAAGTAAGTGCAATGCTAAGAGGTGCATTGTTGCAATTTTTTCTTGCAAGTCCACCATTAAATCAACTGTTAAAGGTAGAACATTTACTATATGTCAAGCTCAAATGCTGTTTGACGTACTTCTCACGTTTTTCATGTGTTTGACTTAAAATGCACCACGTTGTGGTTTACACTATGTTGGACAAACATGTCGTTCCTTAAACGTTCGATTTCGTCAGCACAAATATAATGCAGGCAATCCCAAAAACTTAAAGAATTACCTGTACCAATACTTTCGTCAGTCGGGTCATAGTTTTAGCAACGCCACTGTTCAAGCTATTGAATATATAATTGATGATAATGATGCAACCAAAAAAACTTTACATAAAAGCTGGACATATAGAAGAACAAAAGTGGATGAACAACGTGCAGATACCATTTCCACTGGCCCTTAATGATAATATTTATCAACAAGGAAATATTTCAAAAGAGCATTATATTAACATTTTTGCTATATGTCTCATTCGAAAGCGTAAATCCAGGTCTCATGGTTGTAGAAGTAATGGTAACATCAAACGGGAATCACATATCACTATGTCAGTTGCTGATTTATATACTATACTCAGCAAAAAAAAAAAAATCCACTTTGTTTTCCTGCAAAATCGGAGACAGTAAGAGAGAACTAACAATTGTAGCATGATTTTCTTTTAATAACATCTTTGTCTGATGTTCACACAAATTTTCATCGAAATATACCAAATAATAAAATCAATAATCATGTTTAAAAACACAGGTGTGAAAACGAAATTCACAAAACTGAACACATGTAAAGGTAAGACAATAACACAGATTCAGCAGTCTTAGTCGATTCAAACACACAGAAAAAATATTCAAAACCTCGCTAATATCTCATGGGTCCACCGTTACACCGAATACACGCAAGAATGCGACTTGTTTTAAAGCCATCCCAACTTGAGCCAACTGAGACAAATAAATCCATCCCAACTATTTTGGTAATTGAAGACAGTTTATATAAAACTAGTTTGATATTGCCATATCTGACACACAATCCTTCTATCCACCCCAACCGCCATTCCACTCCACCCCATCCCACCGCACCCACCCCATCCCACCCCAATATGTACACCATATAGCCAGTGGAGCGATAGAGGCCCTCTTCGGCCTCTTGTTTTAATTATGAAATGGAATCCTAGATCTAGGGGGAATTAGGGAGGGGTTAGCCGTATAGAAGTTAATATGGGTATCTGTGACATTAAAAATAGTATTTTTCCAAGTAGAATGGGAGTTAGTGTCAGCATGCTCTCTACGACACCATTTAATACTAAAATCCTGGATTAGGCGATCTGACCACGACATGCATTAAAATCAATCGCATAAGGTAATATATACTTCGGACCATTAAAGAACAAATGCCGAATACGTTTATCTATAATATCAAAATTACAAGTAATGACATGATGGACCGGAGCATAGTCAAAATTAGATGTTCTTCTCTCGCATTCCTTAGGAGTGTTATTTACTATATAAAAACATGTTTTACTGAATAAATTCGATAAACGGTTTAACATTACCTATTAAACGTTTTAATTTTACAATATGCAAATGTTTAACCCGAAATTAAGGTTTTATTTCACGCCAGAGTCAACCCCGTTTTCGCTTCTTGCAGAAGGGGTTGGATGGTTGGATGATGAAAGTTAATACTTGGACCACATAGTGTTTACGATGCTTGTATGGCATCAATATGAAAGTAAAATTTGGGTATTACAAAATCAAAATGTATTGAAAGAATACAGTTAAATTGTGTTTACTTATTTTAGATGTTAAACTTACCACAAGTAATGGTGGTATTTACAGAGAGCTCTCTCGTTACCCCTTATACATTAATCGATATTTGAACATGATCGGATATTGGTATAAACTATTGTCTACAGAGAACATTATTATAAAAGCAATATATAAGGATTTGTTATTCAACTGTAATAAGGGCGCGACGACTAATTGGCTAATTTAAGGTTTATTCAAAAAAGTATTGGTTTTAATAGTGTCTCGAATAATTCTTTGAGTGTTAGTTTTAAACTATTCCCTTCAATATTTAAACAAAGATTAACAGATAGTTGCATGCAACAATGGAGATCTGATATAGAAGGTAGTAGAGTTTTAACGCTATATAAGGAGGTGAAAGAGAATTTTGATTTTGAAACATATCTAGAAGCATTATGATACTATTAGAAACAAATACATTCCTAAATATTACACAACTAGACCAAGTATGTTCAAATTTGTGGGATTGTTGCAGTCAGTCATTTAACAAAAAATATTAGTTTAAGTAAATTTATTTCCGATGCACTTGTATTAAGGCTATTTACATCCAATTTAGCAGACTGAAAAAAACTATTTCAGAACATCCTCTTTTATCACTGACATACAATAGTATGTGTATTCTTGTTTTAAATATGTATGAAGCAAGGAAAAACGTAATGATTATTTTATTGTATATTCAATGTTAACATCTGTCGTGTGTGTGTATATTATAATTGTCATATATATCTGTAATGATGACAAACTGTAACAGTTTAAGTCAATAAGAGAGTCTATCTATCTATATTGTAGCATGGTCAACGATATTTCCTTTGATGAATGTAAAGTACTAAATCGTTTATTTTAGGGTAACTAAAAGGGGCGTGTCTATACATGTATATATAACAACTACCAGATAGAGGAATTTAGAGTACGGACGTTACTTTGACGACACAATGCTACTAAGTACACCATGCTACAAACAAGATATAGTCTGTCTCAGCTCGTTGGTTATTTAAATACCGAGATGTGAGTTTAAATAGGCCAACTCTCTGAGACCAGACTATCTATTACTAAAGGTATGGTAGAATACGATGAAAAAATGAAAAATCAAAATTGTATATATAGAGATATGCAAGCAGGTTTAAAGTCAAAATGATACTGTATAATAAATCAAGACAGTAATTGCAATGCTCGATCAACACTTCAAGATGGCCATGGGTCCCTTTAAGAAATAGAACATCCTTTACAGTGTCGTGTATTATGTCACGTTTTCAGCTCAACTGATAACAATGATTGTGTGAGCTTGTCAAGCGTGTGCAATTATGTGTTCAAATCGTGATACTGCATAAGAAATCACCGTAAAGAGTTTCTATTTATATGATTATGTTCTTAAAATATGAAATTGAAATCTTCCCCCAGTTTAATAGCGAGTATCTTTCTGCAACATTGTAGGCCGTTAACTAACAGATGTCCATTGATTTATCGTGGAAATGAAAAGAGACTTTCAAACTATACTAATAATACACTTATGTACGCCTTTTTCAATATGTCCGTACGATGAATATATATAGTCAGGTCGCAGCGAGTTGGTTCAAGTGAACACTCCCGGATTTCTGTTTTAAAATAGCCAACGAGTCGTGACAGACTATATCTGTTTTGTTGTAAGGTATACTGAATGGCCCTGTCAGAATAATTACTGTTCTGTAACGTACCATTTATTGGAAGTTATATCATTGTATATCTTTGCCCGATTAGTTATTCTGAAATAAACGAGTTCATGTGTTGCATTCATAAAAGGGCATTTCATCAACCATACAATACGTACACGTATATAAAAGGGCCATTTTCGTTTCCCTTTTTGGCAAAACGTGCATCGCGTCCAAACATTCGTATAGTGACGCATCGTGTCCAAATATTCGTCTAGTGATGCAACACGTCCAAACATTCGACTAGTGACGCGTCGCGTCAAAACATTCGTATAGTGACGTGTGTGACGCGTTATAAATACGTTTTATGAATGACTCTCGTGTAGTAGGACTCAGTCGGGGTGTATGTAAATACATCGTAACTTTCTCGCCACAGAACTAGCTTTTATGGTGATATGGGTAGAGCGTCCGCTTCAAATGCAAGATGTCCCGAGTTCAAACCCGCTCAGTGCCGAAATATGTATGTGTATTTTTCCGGTCCGATTAAACTCGTATTGGCTCTTTCAGTCAAAAACCAAAATGCTAGAATATGTCATACAGTAGATAACTGTGTCCCTATATCGAGTTATAGGTAAACGGGGGTAAGATAGTTTTAAATTTACAGATTGATTATTGTTCAAAATCATATTATGCTTAATACAACTATAAATTAATTACATTTATTGCATTTTCATCGGTGAAATATTGAAATTTCTCAGTGAAAAAATATTCATAATCGCTAAATATAAATAAACTCCGAGCACAATAATAAATAACTTCGACGTTGAGGTATGACGTCAATAAATTGTTGCTAACGTCGACGTCATCCGTCGAAGCGAATACTTTCTGTTAAAATCATTAATCATGTTCAACCGATTTCCAATATTTCCAAAACATACACACTTTTTTTCCACGGTAACGTTCAATAAAGCGAATACTTTCTGATAAAATCATGCATAAACTGATTTAATATGTAACAAATAAATTGAGTGCTGTGTTCGAATATAGGAAAATTCTTTACTCGATGGTAAGCGTGTTTTGTTTGTTCACTCACTCTCATGTGCTCGTTAGTGAAAAGAACCACACGTCTACCATTTCGTGAAGAATTCCCATTTAATCGCTCCCGGCAGTTAAATAGTCTCTATATATTTGTGCACCACTTCATAGATTGTAGGGATGCCATGGTTAAGGCCGGTCACATGGTAACACCATTTATGGATGTATATAGAATATCATTACTGTTTATAGAGGCTGAGTGTAAACAAAAGTGGATATATTCTTCAATTAAATACAAACTTTTTGCACATGTTTTGATTGAAATATCTTTAAACATTAGCTGTAATAAAAGCAACAGCCAATACATATTGCTTCCATATTGCATTCAAGGATCACAGTCATCTAAAAACATGCATAAAGAGAAAGATTAATTACAAGGATATGTACAAAAAAAATTATGTTTGACAAACTGACCGTGTATTCGTCTAATAAGGGCATGTTGAAGTCAATGACCTATGTTTTAGATCTCTTAACAGTTGCTTATCAATAATACACTCTGAACCCGGGCGTGAATCCTGCTGTGCCAATTAGTTCTTATCAGAAATACGCATTTTTTTTGTCGCGAAACTACATTACGTGGTCCGAGTATTAACGTTCATACCCTATCCAACCAAGCGAAAACGGGGTTGGCTGGGGTATTAAATAAAGCCTTTATTGCGGTTTAAAATGTTTGCAGATAGTAATAAATCATTTAATAGGTAATTTTAAACAGGTTATCGAGTTTGTTTTCAGTAAAAAAATGTTTTAAACATGTTTTGTTGGCGAAAAATCCATTATAAAATCCTGCGTATATAAGCTTTCCCATCGCTTAATGGAATTAAGGCGGGAACACGTAGAAGAGGCTGTTTTGCAGTATTTCATAGACTTCGTTAGATGGGCACCCTTAGAGGTGCAGTAATATTTTAGTGATTTTTTGTTGTTGAGGTTTCTTTTTTTTATTTTGTGTTTCGTTTTTCACAAATGTTTTGCTGTACGTTTATAAACGTACAGCAAACCACTATATCTCCTATATATTTGCTCTGATGAAGCCGTAAAGACGAACAAGGGTTAAGAGTATTGAGTTGTAAAGCACGGTTGAACAGTAATTGTCCGTACCATATATGTACACTGTCTTTTTTGCGTGATTTACAATATGTATCATCATGTTTATTTTAAATATACCGTAAATATATAGAGGATCTTACCTGAGTGCAAGTTTCATATTAAATCTACTGTCAACATAAGGAGGATCTTACCTGAGTGCAAGTTTCATATTAAATATACTGTCAACATATGGAGAATCCTACATGAATGCATGTTTCATATTAAATATGGAGGATCTTATCTGAGTGCATGATGTTTCATATTAAATATACTGTCAACTTATGGAGTATCTTACCTGAGTGCATGTTTCATATTAAATACAGTCTGAAGTTATTTAAAATTTCATAGTTTTTTTTGCTGTCACACCAACAAGAATTTACAAGGGAACTGCCTCATCAAAAATCATTGGGCTGTAAAATATTTATTTCTCAACCGATTTTCAAAATATAGTTCGAATGATATATAATTGATGTACGTATTATTTAAACTGCTCAAGCTCCTGCAGAAAACCATTTGGCTGAAACAAGCTCCCCGAACAAGATATGCTCTTCATGGCTCAATACAATGGTTATGGCCGAGAATGAAATGGCATAATAACAAATTCATTATGATAGAAATTCGCATGAATAAGTGTATATATGTCGCCTACAGAAAAGAATAAAGTGTGACAGATTGCGACAGTTTAATGAAAATTGAACATAAGCATTTTTGAGAAAAACAGTGGCGAGCTGTCACCATATACTCCTCAAACTAATTTAAGGACCACAACAAATAACAGTTATAAGGTACATAATCTTTAATATTCCGGATTTCATATTCGTATACAAAGATGATACATGCGTGTCACATAACAGTCTTAAAAAGTACAACTAAACTTAACGAAAAGACAGTATATCATTGCCTATAATAACAGCACTTTAACAGATGACACAAATTCAAACGCGGTCCTTACATTGTTTTGAGGAGAGGAGAATACATGGCAACACGCTTCTAAGTAGTGTTCACGTTTGATGAAGCCCCGTGTGGTTCCCAGGCAAAATATGGGACCACTTCCTATCCAGGCAGATGAGTAAAATTCCACCGAATTCATGTTCAAATTGTCATTTTTGTCATGTTCGTTAAATGTCTTCATTGTGAACCTTGTATTGTTGCAGGTGCTACTTTACATGTAACTGCAATAACTCTGCAGTTCTGCATGTGGGAATGTTCTATTGTTTTGGGCGCTTGTTTCAGCCAAAGTTTTTTCTGCAATTATTTCATTAATATAAGTTCAATTGATGAAAGCTATACCTCAGCATGTTGAACATTTTTGTGGTAATGGAAAATTGTAGCATGGTCGGTGACATTTCCTTTGATGAATGCAGAGCATTAAATCGTTTAATTTAGGGTAACTAAAGGGGCGTGGCTATGCCGTTCTACAACTACCGGATATTGGAATTTAGAGTACACTATGACGTCACAGTGTTACTAAGTACACCATGCTACAAAACAGATAGAGTCTGTCTCAGCTCGTTGGTTATTTAACCACCTCGATGGGCTACGCCCATCTCGGTGTTTAAATAAGCCAACTCGCCGAGACCAGACTCTATCTATTACTTAATGTCACCAACTTTAAAATGCCTTATCTGGATGTGTCTGTATTTCTAAAATAACTCCCATTGAAACGCATGTATCTGTTTTCTTATTTTTCTAATATGGCGCATCATGACGTTACGTCGTGGAACATTTTATTTTTGCACTAGGGTGGAATCAATTTTTTTTAAAGGGAAAAACTGTTTTTTTCAAGGCAAGTTTTCTCTCTACATGTCCAAATAAATTAGCGGCAATATGTGCGAAAGGGGTAAAGGTGAGAAGGGGGTGGGTGTGGCGGGGCGTTGGTAACAAAAACAAAACGGGGATAGGGTGGGGCTGTATTTCCATATTTCCATATAATTTCTTATATATTTATTAGTTTTGATTGTGTTTTACCTCATTTTCAACACATTTAAGGGTTTGCTTTTTATGGTGGAGGCATACCACCCGCTAACAGTACTGTACACCTCCCGCCATCCGTAAGAATCGACACTTCCTCACTTACAAGTCCAACGTTTTATTAGTAGTGGTAAGCCACGTACTTTCAGGGTAGGTTGTGGGTATTCTGTAAATGTTCTACAGGTGAACATTTTTCAGTCTGCTTGTTTTTAATCCGTTATTGGGAGGTAGGAGGGATTGTTTTATGGGAAGGAGGTACGAAATGTAAAACATATTCTCCGAGCAGGGGTAGGGGTGGTGAGTACGCATGTTATCTGGAAGACCTTTCAAGCCTAACAGAAGTTTGGTTCTGTTTGATCCTGGAGTTACGTACCCCGTCACCTAGAACTCTGTCCCCACCCAAACACATAGTGTGTGCTCAGGTAGCTAAGTATCCGAGAAATATACACTCGTCAACATCCACATGAAATATTAAAGTAATTGCAGTATCTGTATGCAGAGTATGCAACTTCGTACACACTGTCTGCAAAAATCAAAATCAACAACCAAAAAAAAGGAGTCGGGTTTGGGTGCTAAAAATGATTCAAGTCCATAAATGCAATAACACGAGGTTGGAATAGGGGGTATAAGGAAACGTCTTCCTATTTAGCTTTCCATTAAAATATTCAGGATAATTCATGAACATTTAAGCGTCAAAATAGATGTTTAGGAAAATCTCCTAAAATGCATCACTGAGCAGGTGCGTTTTAAGTTGTAGGCCCAATCAATTCTGACGAATTCTTGCGGAATCGTTCTGAAGAACGATAAACATATGGGACAGGAAAAGCAGCATTCAAGGACGACAGTCAACCACAAACCACAAAAACGAACGCGCAAACAGACAAACGAGAAGGCAAAAGTAATAAAACAACAAACGACATGACAAACTCAAAAGGGTTGAAAATAGGGCTACCGCGTTGGAACGGTCAGTGGCAACAAAGGCAACTGGGGGTTTAAACCAGTTCTAGGGTACACAAAACCTCGCACTTACCCTACTCTCATCCCATTAAAACAGGACAATGTAAATGAAGAAATGCCCGTCATAATCTAATCTCTAACCAACAAGGCAACATCAATAGGCAATATAAATAAAACACAAATATGCTCGAGTAAATATAAAACAAAAAACAATAGCCTAGAAAGCCACAATGAAGGTACTCAATAACTTAGAGGAAGCCAGAGCAACAAGAGAATACACCAATAAGGGCACGACAAGAAAGATCATAGACAAACACCAAACGCCACCGTCCCAATGGGCTTTAGGTAGGGGTCATCATAGGGTCCACAGCCTGTCCTGTCATCGTACAATTAAAGAGGAAAGCATAGTGGCGAACTGTAAAAGGGTCCACCACCAAGCATGCAGTACGTCGCAAATTGATAGGGTCATAACATCTTTTGATAAACTTTTTAACAATTTTAACAAAGAGAGTATGAAAGTGATCATGACCAGGAATCTTAGGCAGTTTATAAATCACATCATCATAGATGTCAGGTTGTGATAGTCCTTGTCGCAAAAGAGATCTTAAATTACTTTTATATTTGGAAAGAAGATCCGGTTTACGATAATTAATTTTACAAAGGTTTTACGAAGTTTATGGTAACGGTAACCCTGACTGAGTAGCTTTTTGGTTATACAAATATTACGAATACTGAAGTCCTCAACTCGAGTACAAGCTCTTGAAACACTAATACATTGAGACACATACAGCCCATAAGAAGTTGCTCGGAGGACATCCCCATCCAAGTGGAGATAATTAAAAATGTTAAAATTGAAAACATCTCTCGTCATAGATTTTGCTAATTAGTTCACCATTTTCAATCAAGAGATCTAAATCAAGAAAAGAAGCGTTATTATCAGATATATTAGCTTTGTTAAGCTAAAGTTCTTTAGGATGAATATTATTAACCGGAGTTGAAAAGAAAGGTTTTGAATGTTCAATATGTCATCCAGATACCGAGAGGTGTCATTAAAGGCTTCAATAACATTTGCCTGGATATCTGGTGAAAGACTAAACATGAAATCTCGTTCATAACAAAACAAAAACAAATCTGCGACAAGTGGTGCACAGTTCGTACCCATAGGGATACCAACAATTGGTCTATACACGGTGGTTCCATACCTGACGAAAATATTATCTAATAGGAAGATGAGTGCTTTACAAACTCCTTCTTCAGCGGTAGCTAGCATATTTCACTACCGTCTCAATCAAACCGAGACTGCAATATTGTGTATGTGTTGTTTATAGCCATTTCCAAAGGTCCATTATCATACTCTTTTTCATAGCAAGTCCACATAGTATAATTGTCTAAACCGCCGTTAGTAACATACGCTTTGATATTATTACGGGCCAAACATGTAGTATTTTCTCAAGAAAACGTTTTTTGAATAAGACCAAGTAGCTTGTCTTTGATAAGATGATGTCGTAAAGTTGTATATAGTGTAGAGAAATCATAAGTGCTTATAGATAAAACATGACGTTTATTGAACATTTTATCAAGAACGTCTCCTGATTTGGAATAGACCAAAACAAATTAATCCCAGAGTTTTATCACAATATGGTTTAACGTGATCTTTAACGGCAGTAAGACAAGAAATTCAAAGTTTGGAGATGCATTTCAAGATTGTTTTTGATTTTATTTGCGAAATGTTATTACAAATAGCCTACATACGAACCAGTATATAACATCACCCTCCACCACTCCCTATTTCATTATACCCCCCCCCCCCCCCTTTCCATTGTAATGAACTTTTGTGGATGCTCCTATCAGGGAAAAGGAGTAGTAATATTAGTAATTACCGAGACTATATACGCATCACCATTATGCATCTATCAATTATTTCCTCCACCGTGGGTAGTACAAAAACGAGCGCGCCCAAGTAAATTAGATTCATGGTTCAATTCCAACATTAAGGGTACAATTCAGGGTAGTCCCCAATGTTTGTAGTATACTGGGTTCTGTCTTGGGGTCGAATCAGGATATACCGCCGTATATACTCACTGCCTGGATTTGATAGTTTAATGTGTTGTTTACCTCCTCTCAAATTGTAAAATTGTCTTTCTCTTTTTCTTTCCAACGCAATAAAATAAAAAATGTTTTCCGTTTTTTTTATTTTATTTGTTTTTCTTCCTTCTACAGCAATTATTTATCTTGATGGTTTGTATAACGAACAATCTAAAAAGAATGGCCTTAAAACAAATGATAATCGACTACCATCCCACCAAGTATATGCTATGTACATTCAACAATTGCGTTTAGCTACCCTGTTATTTCGAATACTAAAGAAATTCAACTTAAACCTCATTCTCCACACCATTCCACGTTATATTTATAGTTATATTATAATTAGTAAATAGTAAATAAGAATAGTAAATAATTATAAATCCCAAAATCTCCACATAACTTTACTTAAACAACACGGATAGCTTAATTAATTTTAATTTAAGCACCACGTGGAACTACACAATACTTCACATTTAGATTACTGCAGCAATCAATCTACCCTTCACTGTTTAAATAGACTGACACAAATCAATACAAGCGTCTATACTCACTGCCTGGAGGATTTTAGTTGTGAATTGCGCGCCGTGTGCTACAACACCCCACTCATAAATATTTTAATTTTCGTGGAAAATACAAAAAGTTAAGATTGAGAAGAACATTTCTTTTCCAGAAGCTAGGAAACTTGTTGAGAGCCTTACTCCGCTTACTCCATCTGGCAAATCTTATGCCGATGCGAGTAGGGTTGAGAAACCATCCACCAGATCGATCGCGGCGCAGACCGTGTTGACCTGGCCAATAGACTCCGACAAGTTTAATACTATTCCACTCTCTGTTCAGAATTCCTCTAAAACATCTTCAGCCTCACAAACTGTGGTCCTTTTAAATAAGCCTCCTGTGGCTCCCAAACCTCTTGCGGCTTCGAAGTCTAAAACTCCTTCAACTCTATCCTCAACCACTCGTACATCTAAGGCATCTACTCCATCTATTTTGAAATCGATGGACTCTGGTGCAACCAAGAGTCCGCCAAACCCGACGAACACTTTCAAATGTTCGTCAAATCCGACGAACTCTCCCAAGAGTTCGTCACCAAGCAGAACTGCTGCCACGGACGTGACAGCAAGGAAAAGGAAAACTCCCGGGTTAAGGAAGCTGTCAAAAGAATATGATGATCCGATTGAACTGCACAACAGATTTGGAGACTGGAGGTTGATGATCCAGCACGTCTGGAACTCCCAAAGTCTCAAAAGTCTCCAAGGTCTGCCAACTCTAACGCCCATAAACCCGTCCTTCCGCCTTAGTGACATCAAACTCAAATAAGGTTATTCAATGGAACTGCCAAAGTTTAAAACCTAATTATGATGAAATCAGCTTACTTTTAAATAAACACAACCCTGTTGCATTTTGTCTGAAAGAAACTTGATTGGGATACGTTTCAATTTCTTTGTGAGGAACAATTAAAACCTTCCGTTTTCGAGGATGCCGAAGACGCAACTGCTCTCTTTACCAAAACCCTCCATGATATAGCTGATCAAACTATTTCAAAAACCTCGGCAAATCCAAAACGCCCATATAAACCATGGTACGATGATGACTGCAAAAAGTCAGGCTGTGATCGTAAAGCTGCATTGAATGCTGCCAACTCAAAATAATTTAAATACTTTTATAGAGTTTTTCGTGCGAAAGCCCGTCCTACTATTAAGGATAGCTTGAGGATATCCTGGAGATCTTATGTCTCTAGGCTGAAATCTCGTTCATCTCTGAAGAAGACGTGGGACAAGGTCCGAAAAAAAACGGTAAAGGTAATTCTAGATGCGTTAATCATCTTAAAACTGATAATGATGATATTACATCTGTCAAAGACATAACAAACAATTTGGCAGAATCTTTTTCTAAAATCTCTTCTTGTGAAAATTGCCAACCAAATTTTCTAAAAATTAAGAAACTAAACTAACAGAAGAAGCTGAATTTCAAGTCGTAAAATTTGGAAAAATACAATAAACTGTTCACTCTCAAAGAACTTCGAGAATCCCTTAAAAAGGCTCATGATACAGCAGCTGGTCCTGATGATATATATTATCAATTATTAAAACATTTACATGAAACCTGTCTCTCTACACTTCTTGATATATTTAATAAGGTTTGGGTGACCGGAAACTTCCCCGATTCGTGGCGGGAAGCAATCGTTATTCCAGTCCCCAAACCTGGAAATGATCATACGGACCCAATAAATTATCGCCCTATTGCTTTAACGATTTGTATATGTAAAACCATGGAACGAATGATTAATGAGAGACTCGTTTGGTACCTGACATCCAACAAGCTGATAACAAAGTATCAAAGTGGATTCCGGCGCCAATATGTTATCATACGCTTTCTCCAAGTCAAAAATACAGCGACTAGATGTTCTTTCTTTATGAAAGCTTCACAACAGACAATCTCATTCGATTTGAATCATTTATTAGGGAAGCTTTCATAAAGAAAGAACATCTAGTCGCTGTATTTTTGACTTGGAGAAAGCGTATGATACTGCATGGAAGTACTGTATCATGAATGATCTTTAAGACCTTGGTCTTAGAGACCGATTACCAATTTGTATAGAGCCTTTCTTGGAGGATAGACAGTTTCGTGTCCGAATGGGATCAACCATCTCTGACATTCAGGAACAGGAGATGGGTGTGCCACAGGGCAGCATACTCTCTGTCACCCTTTTTAACATAAAAGTTAGCGGTATAGGTAAATGCATCACTCCTGGTGTGGATTGATCTCTATATGTTGACGACTTTGTTATATGTAATCGTGCAAAAAACATGAACTCTATTGAGAGACAACTTGAACAATGTCTGAATAAACTTCAGACCTGGTCGGATGAAAATGGTTTTAGATTTTCTAAGTCTAAAACTAATTGTAAGCACTTTTGTCAACTACGTAAACATCATGAAGACCCTCATTGAACACTGGATGGGTCACCAATACCAGTAGTGGATGTAACAATACTGTTATTATTTTCTGCTGGCTTCCAAGCCATTTAGGAAAACATGGTAATGATAAAGCAGCATTAGGTTTACATATATCTAATGCTAAATTACCTTATACTGCTTTTAAAAGTTGTATTAACACATTTATTCGTAACTCTTGGCAATTTGTCAGTTAATAATAAACTCCATTCACTTAAGCCGTTACTTGGTGAATGGCGTTCTTCTAGTAGACCCATTCGGCGAGAAGAATTTATCCTATCCCGGTGCAGGATAGGGCATACACGTTATACTCATTCATATTTATTCAGGCTGAGCAATTTCCAAAATGTATACCCCGTTTTGCACCGTTAACGGTCGAACACATCTTATTGGAATGTGTAAAATTTGATCCTATGCGTCAAAGGTACTACAATGTTAATACTATGAAAGAGTTATTTGATACTATAGATTTTAGTCTTGTTTTAGATTCCTAAGAGAGATCAGACTATATAAATCATTATAATTTTTTCTATATATATTAACTTGTTTACAAGCCCGTTGGCGGGCATTTGTTGATTTACATATATACATAGTTTATATTGATACCATATTATCCCTTATTTGTATATAGTTTTATCTTTATACGTTTACATTATTTTTAATTACTACTTCATTCCTTCATGATTCATCGATTTTTGCGCACAATATGACCTATTTATGTGTCGACGTGCCGAAAAACACCATTCATTCATTCGTGGAATTTTAGCTGTACAAATAAAAAGAAAATATATACATATTTTTTTTAACAAGATACTAGTACATGACACAGATTTGATTTAATTTCGTCTTAGTGCATTCAAAAATGCCATGCCATTTGTTTTGATAATTCGTTTTACGAACCCTCCTTCGACACAAACGAACTTAGGAATTGTATTTTTCCATAGTTGATTCGATAGTTTATTGTGTTTATTGTGTTGTGTTGTTTACTTCCTCCCAGATTGTAAATTTGACTTTCTCTGTTCATGTCCAAGGAAATAATAAAAAGGTTTTTCCATTTTTTTATTTTATTTGTTTTTCTTCCTCCTAGAGCAATTATTTATCTGGATGGTTTGTATAACGAATAATCTAAAACGTAATGGTCTCAACATAAATGATAATCGAATACCATCCCACCAAGTATATTATATTTACATTCAACAATTTCATTTGGCTACCCTTTTATTTCGAATACTATAGACATTTAGCTAAAACCCCATTCTCCACTCCATTCCACTTTATATTTATTGTTATATTTGTAGTAAATAGTAAATAATAATAGTAGATAATTATAAATCCCAAAATCTCCACATAACTTTACTTAAACAACACGGATAGCTTAATTAATTCTAATGTAAGCACCACCGTGAAACTACACAATAATTCACCTTTAGATTACTGCAGCAATCAATCTACCCTTCACTGCCCAAATCAATACAAGCGTCTATCCAACTTCAGGCATTTATTTATAGAATTGGGACGTCAGAACTGAATGGGGGAATCAACACTTGACTAATCTGTACTTATACAGCAAGGGTAAGCTTGCTCTTGTGAATTTACCATTACCACCAAAAAAAATCTACAGATCGATGTAAAGCTTTTATTGATTTATCGTATATTAATGAAATAATCGCAGAATCAACTTTGTCTGAAACAAGCGCCCCAAACAATAGGCTCATTTTGATTATTTTATCTAGATGCAATTGAAGATTGAGCCTGGAATGTTCATTCCTGTTGGCGCCATTTAACCTTTTATGTTGGAGCGCCGTAGAACGTCAATTAACTGTCTGATTTCCGAATTAAAGTGCTTGGAGAGACATCATGCCAAATGTATTGGTGGAATCGTGCACCTTAACATAAATTAATATAATAAACAATCATATTTAACGTCAGCATGATTGCATTAAGGTGACTCCGTACTATTTCTAAAACAAGATTCATAGGAAAAGAAAACTGCAAAATCGAGTTTGATTTAAAAGTAACTTTTGAAAACGTTTAAGAAGCGAAAACAATTAACCAATATATTGCCTGCACGATGTAGGACTAATAGTGACAGGGTATTTTTGATTTTTCTTAAAATTAAAAACGGGACAAATAGATAATTAGTATTTACTATGTTCTATCTTTAAATGTTTCTTGTACAGTTTCGCATACAGAGTCTCAATAAATATTTAGTTTGTTTACAACTTGAACTAATTGACTTTCTACGAATTTAGAAAATAAAATAGCTTAGATAATACAGGCATTTTTTACAAATATGTTAAGAATAATTGTATACATATTTGTTGCCGTATTTGTTTTTCTCGCATTCAATAAGTTAACGATAGTTCAATTCTATAGACAAGTTGATACAAACGTGTTCGTGTTAGATAACTCTTAAATTACATAAACGATGGTAGTTTATTTAATAATTGTATGCTTTATTTGTTTAATAAAATATACGAATCCATTCAGTGTTAGAAGGATCACATTTTATTAGCCAAATGTCACGGATCGGCTTGTTGTTACCGTAAAATGGGCTACAGCAGATCATTGTATTGGTAACACAAACACAATATGACGTAATGACATTTGATGTTTTTTAAGCATGTGCGGTTTATTTAGAACAATGGTTAGCTGGAAGGGTTAATAATATTTTATGAAAAATGCGATATGGTAGTCTCGGATGTTAACGCTGGGATATGGATATCGCCAACACATCGTATTACCTACCATCATGATGCATTATGAATATATATTATTTTTATACAGATACGCGCTTTCCTGCATAATAAATGGATGAATAATATACTCAAATACAACATATTTAAAGTGTTTGTAAATGTGTATACGTGTCTTAACAAAGCAATTGGTCGAGCCTCGCTGTCCGACACCTCTTTTTTGTATCAGTTTGATGTTAAATAAGAACTACATTTTAAATAATTTACAACGTTTCCGAGCACGTATCAGCACGCAGAGTTGTCATTAACATTGTGATGAAACTGTTTACAGGTGTGCATGGAACGTCGATCGCAAATAAGAAATTGCCGATTTTCACGATACATGATATCATCTGGAGATTATATAGACATAAATACAACTGTACAATGACAGAGGTCGATGTTGATGCATAAACAAAACAAGAACTAACACAGATTAGAAGGATACCAAGATGATGGCGAATGTATCCGTGTATAACCACTGCAGCAATCTCTCGAACAGTTCAGGTCAGTAAACATATTCTTGTTTACATATGCTTTATGGATTTATTTCTATTATAAATAGTGTTATTTAATAGAAAATGTATTCGTTAATTATTTTCAATAACTATAGGAAGCATTTAAGGCAATATTTTGTTATAATCCGTATTCCGTTCTTTCTTGACCTAAATTGTATCGAGCTATTAAAATCAAATTGCCTTCAGCTTAACATTTAACCACGGAGTAAG
The DNA here is from genome assembly GCA_037043455.1 of Cyrtodaria siliqua. Taxonomy (NCBI): domain Eukaryota; kingdom Metazoa; phylum Mollusca; class Bivalvia; order Adapedonta; family Hiatellidae; genus Cyrtodaria; species Cyrtodaria siliqua. Next base: position 164,212 of record JAWPHD010004228.1, read on the forward strand.
ATTATAATTTGAGCATTCGTTTGACGTAACTAAATGTGGAATTAGGACATACATATGGTCACACACGATACATAATCAGAACGCACATATCTATTCAATTGTTATAACATAATGAGATATAATATGAAAACACGTCACACATCAACTCACAATTTTAAGTTTAGTATAATGAAATGAGGGAATGTATTGTGTTGTGTTTAAAGTACTTTTAGAGAAAAAAGACATTTGGAATGTATTATATTAGATACTGCCAGATATTAATCATGATAGATTAGATATTGCCAGTTATTAATCATGATAGATTAGATACTGCCAGCTATTAATCATGATAGATAAAATACTGCCAGATATTAATCAGAATAGATTAGATACTGCCTGATATTATTTATGATAGACTAGATACTGCCTGATATTAATCATTATAGATTAGATACTGCCAGATATTAATCATTATAGATTAGATAATGCCAGATATTAATCATGATAGTTTAGATACTGCTGCCAGATATTAATCATGATATATTAGATACTGCCAGATATTAATCATGATAAATGAGATACTGCCAGATGTTAATCATTATCGATTAGATACTGCCAGATATTAATCATTATATGTTAGATACTGCCAGATATTAATCATGATAGATTATATACTGCCAGAAATTATTCATTATAGATTAGATACTGCCAGGTATTAATCATTATATTATATACTGCCAGATATTAATCATTATAGATTATATACTGCCAGATATTAATCATGATAGATTATATACTGCCATATATTAATCATGAGAGATTAGATACTGCCAGATATTAATCATTATAGATTATATACTGCCAGGTATTAATCATGATATATTAGATACTGTCAGATATTAATCCCTATAGATTAGATACAGCCAGATATTAATCATGATAGATTAGATACTGCCATATATTAATCATTATAGATTAGATACAGCCAGATATTATTCATGATATATTAGATACTGTCAGATATTAATCATGATATATTAGATACTGCCAGATATTATTCATTGTAGATTAGATACTGCCAGATATTAATCATGATAGATTATATACTGCCAGAAATTATTCATTATAGATTAGATACTGCCAGGTATTAATCATTATATTATATACTGCCAGATATTAATCATTGTAGATTATATACTGCCAGATATTAATCATGATAGATTATATACTGCCATATATTAATCATGAGAGATTAGATACTGCCAGATATTAATCATTATAGATTATATACTGCCAGGTATTAATCATGATATATTAGATACTGTCAGATATTAATCCCTATAGATTAGATACAGCCAGATATTAATCATGATAGATTAGATACTGCCATATATTAATCATTATAGATTAGATACAGCCAGATATTATTCATGATATATTAGATACTGTCAGATATTAATCATGATATTTTAGATACTGCCAGATATTATTCATTGTAGATTAGATACTGCCAGATATTATTCATGATAGATTAGATACTGCCAGATATTAATCATTATCATGATTATAGATTAGACACTGCCAGATAGTAATCATGATAGATTAGATACAGCCATATAGTAATCATTATAGATTATATACTGCGATATATTAATCATGATAGATTAGATACTGCCAAGTTTTAATCATGATATATTCGATACTGCCAGATATTAATCATTATAGATTATATACTGCCAGATATTAATCAATACATATTAGATACTGCCAAATATTAATCATGATATATTAGATAATGCCAGATATTAATCATGATAAATTAGATACTGCTAGATATTAATCATGATATATTAGATACCGCCAGCTATTAATCATTATAGATTAGATACTGCTAGATATTAATCATGATACATTAGATACTGCCGGATATTAATCATGATAAATTATATACTGCAAGATATTAATCATGATATATTAGATACTGCCAGATAGTAATCATTATAGATTAGATACTGCCAGATATTAATCACGATAGATAAGATACTGCCAGATATTACTCATTACAGATAAGACACTGCCATATATTAATCACGATAGATTATATACTGTCAGATATTAATCATTATATATTAGATACTGCCAGATATTAATCATGATAGATTATATACTGCCAGATATTAATCATGATATATTAGATACTACCAGATATTGATCATTATAGATTAGAAACTGCCAGTTATTAATCATGATATATCAGATACTGCCAGATATTAGTAATTATAGATTAGATACTGCCATATATTAATCATGATAGATTAGATACTGCCAGATATTAATCATTATAGATTAGATACTGCCAGATAGTATTCATGATATATTAGATACTGCCATATATTAAACATTATAAATTAGATACTGCAAGATATTAATCATGATATATTAGATACTGCCAGATATTAATCATGATAGATTAAGATTAGATACTTCCGGGTATTAATCATGATTTATTAGATACTGCCAGATATTGATCATTATAGATTAGAAACTGCCAGTTATTAATCATGATATATTAGATACTGCCAGATATTAGTCATTATAGAGTAGATACTGCCATATATTAATCATGATAGATTAGATACTGCCAGATATTAATCATTATAGATTAGATACTGCCAGATAGTATTCATGATATATTAGATACTGCCAGATATTAAACATTATAGATTAGATACTGCAAGATATTAATCATGATATATTAGATACTGCCAGATATTAATCATGATAGATTAAGATTAGATACTTCCGGGTATTAATCATGATTTATCAGATACTGCTGCCAGATATTAATCATGATATATTAGATACTGCCAGATATTAATCATGATAGATTATATACTGCCAGATATTAATCATTATATATTACATACTGCCAAATGTTTATCATTATCGATTAGATACTGCCAGATATTCCTCATTATATATTAGATACTGCCAGATAATAATCATTATAGATTAGATACTGACAGATATTATTCATTATAGAGTAGATACTGCCAGATATTAAAAAAGATAGATAAAATACTGCCAGATATTAATCATGATAGATTAGATACTGCTGCCAGATAATACTCATGATATATTAGATACTACCAGATATTTATCATGATTTATCGTTGGCTGTATCGTTTATACTGCAATATATTAATCATGATAGATTAGATACTGCAAGATACTTAACATTATAGATTAGATACTGCCAGCTATTAATCATGATACATTAGATACTGCCAGATAATAATCATGATAAATTAGATAATGCCAAATATTACTCATGATAAATTAGATACTGACAGATATTAATCATGATAGATTAGATACTGCCAGATATTAATCATGATATTTTAGATACTGCCAGATATTAATCATTACATATTAGATACTGCCATATATTAATCATGATAGATTAGATATTGCCAGATATTAATCATTATATAAATATCACATCCCATGGAGGGTGATAGAACATATTGTCAACCCGAGATTGGTAATGTCCACCGAGGCTTTAGCCGAGGTGGACATTACCACATCGAGGGTTGACAATATGTTCTATCACCCTCCATGGGATGTGATATTTATTTTATTATACCAAACATCAAAATTCATTTAACAGCCGAGAAAGATCCTCTTCTGAAATTGTTGCAAATCGCGACATTTCTTGTTCAATGTTGTTGTTTTGATAAATCTGACAGCAAAATGTCGTTTGGTAAATAATTGCAAGCGCTTAATGACGTCATTCACGCTTTTTAATAAGCGCTCACTGACGTAGACTAGATTTTATACCATAGTTACCTCCCTTGAACTGGGAAACCACCGTTCTATTTTTAGCACTTGAGGAAACCACCGTTCTTTTTTTAGAAGCACGAGATAATGTTTCATGCCATGAAACATTACCATGAAACATTACCAATTGTTGACTGATCGGGAATGGGGAAATTACATAGAGAATTTTGAGTGAGGTATAATAATATATATTAGATACTGCCTGATATTAATCATGATAGATTAGATACTGCCAGATATTAATCATGATATTTTAGATACTGCCAGATATTAATCATTATAGATTAGATATTGCCATATATTAATCATGATATATTAGATACTGCCATATATTAATCACTATATATTAGATACTGCCATATTTTAATCATGATAGATTAGATACTGCCAGATATTAAACATTATAGATAAGATACTGCAAGATATTAATCATTATAGATTCGATACTGCAAGATATTAATCATGATATATGATATACTGCCAGATATTAATCATGATAGGTTAATATTAGATTCTGCCGGATATTATTCATGATAGATTATATACTGCCATATATTAATCATGATTGATTAGATACTGCTGCCAGATATTAATCATGCTATATTATATACTACCAGATATTTATCATGATATATTAGATACTGCCAGATATTATTAATGATATATTATATACTGGCAAGTATTAATCATTATCGATTAGATTCTGTCAGATATTAATCATTATACATTAGATACTGCCAGATATTAATTATGATAGATTAGATAGTGTCAGATATTAATCATTATAGATTAGATTCTGCAAGATATTAATCATGACAGATTAGATACTGCCAGATATTAATCATGATAGATTAGATACTGCCAGATATTAAAAATGATATATTAGATACTGCCAGATATTAATCATGATAGATTAGATACTGCCAGATATTAATCATGATAGATTAGATACTGCCAGATACTAATCATAATATATTAGATACTGCAAGATATAAATCATGATTTAACGTTAGCTGTATCGTTTGGTTTAAACATATTTTATTGTTCAATAGGCTACATAATTTATATTTTACAGATCAACATATTGCACAACACATATTAAAGGCTAAGAACGAAAGAAAATATGTAATAGATAGAGTATGGTTTCATTGAATTGGTTCATTTAAACATCGAGATGGGCGTAGCCCATCGAGGTGTTTAAATTAACCAACGAGATGAAACCATACTCTATTTGTTTTGTAGCATGTCCATTTCAGCTCTATTTCAGTTATTGTAATTGTTATTCTCACTGTTATTCTCACAGTTATTCTGACAGGTCTTATTTTCAATTAAACGATTTACACCTGTGTCCGGAGAAAGAGAATTTGGGGTTCCGCCTTAATTTCATTAAGCGATGGGAAAGCTGATATTAGCAAGAGTTTATAACGGATATTACGACAATAAAACACGTTTCAAAACAATGTTTACTAATAAAATGCGATAACCTGGTTAAAATGTCCTGTTGAATGTATTAATTTTACAATATGCAAACATTTTACTGCGATATTAATGTTTTATTTCATACCTCAGCCAACCCTGTTTTCTCTTCTTGGAGAAGGGGTTGGATGGGGTATCATTACCTGGTCCCACCTTAATTCCATTAAGAGATGGGAAAGCTTATATCAGCGAGTATTTCGACAATAAAACACGTTTAAAAACATTTTTTACTTAAAAAAATGAGATAACATGTTTTGATTTTACAATACGCAAATATTTAAGCCGAAATTAAGGTTTCATTTCATACCCAACCCAACCCTGTTTTCCCTTCTTAGAGAAGGTGTTGAATGGAGTATGAAAGTTAATACTAGGATCACGTAATGAACTACTTTTAATTGTGCTTTTTACAAAATGTTTTTACAGAAATAAAGACGCGATTTAATTTTACAATATGCAAACATTTTACGGCGAAATTAAAGTTTTATTTCATACTCTAGCTACATGTAACCCCGTTTTCTCTTATTTTGAGAAGGGGATGTTGGATGGGGTATCATTACCTGGTCCCGCCTTAATTCCTTTATGCGATGGAAAAGCTTATATTAGCATGAGTTTATACAGGTTATTTCGACATTAAAACATGTTTAAAGACATATGCACATTTTTAAGCCAAAATAAAGTGTTTATTTCATAACCCAGCCAACCCCTTTTTCCCTTCTTTAAGAAGGGGTTGAATGTGGTATGAAAGTTAATACTCGGACCACGTAATGTGAAACTTAATACTCGGACGCAATGTGACATAGAATTGCGTGTTTCTTGATCGCAACGCGTCTGGTTCTGTCACGCTAAATGATATTCCGGCTATACATGCACTACAGTACAATATAATCATATGTGAACGAATACATGAATATTCCCGTGCGTTTGCGCATTTGTTATAAAAATGTTAATTCTGTAAAAAAAACAAAAAAACAAAAACAACAACAAAAACGCATATTAGCAACTCTTTGCTATGGGGATAAATACATACACATATTATTACATAAATACCCAACTCTTAAATAAAGTGTTCGTAATTATGTTACATATACATCCTTATTTCTAATTTGCAGACATTCCTCGTGACGGTTCTGACGAATGGGGATTCTGGGTGAAATTCATCTCAACGCCAATAATCGTCTTCCTCGGATTGGTCGGGAACACCTTATCCTTGATGGTTATGAAGACAAAAACGCTGCGTCACAAATCATATTCTCACTATCTGTGTGCCCTCGCGGTGTTTGATACCATAACCCTAATTGTTAGACTCTTGCAAACGATTGACGAATATTATAGATCTCACCTTAATATCTTCGGACTTTTCCAAGCATTTACCGACTCCGGTTGTAAAATGTATATATATTTTGAACACGTGGTGTATCTCATGAGCTCCTGGTTGGTTGTTCTCATGGCGCTGGAGCGTTTGATTGCAGTGTGGTATCCTTTCAAGAAGGTCATAATCCGCAAGCAGTCCGGTGCTGCACTCACTATTTGTTGTTTGTTTGTGGTTATTTGTATTAGTCAATCTTTCCGTATAACTATGGTCGAGAGTATAATTCTCGATGATCAAACGGGTATCCGGATATGCGCCGCAGCAAATGAGCACGTGACCACATACTCGAGTGTCCATGTATATTTCTATCAGTGGACGCTTGCGTTCGTGCTTCCTGTAGGGATAGTATGTGTGGGTAATACGTTGGTGATGTATCAAATATTCAAAGTGCGGCGCGAAATCAAGCACAAAGAAAGGAATACAAGGTGCAATCGTGCCGTCAAGAAGAAACATCGAACCACGTGCATGCTATTAATAGTATCATTCACGTACATTATCACGCTTCTTCCGCTGTTTACATTGACTCTAATTCTAGACGTGTCAATCAAACACATGGACATGACCCTGGCCAGGTCATTGTATACACATTTAAAACCGTTTTTAGAAATCAGTATTGCGATTTCTCTTATAAATTATGCCGTGAATTTTTTCATATATATTTTGTCAGGGAAGAGATTCCGATTTGAGCTGAGAAAGATATTTTATAAAGAAAACAAACCGAGGAGGAGTTTTACAGCACGAAGTACACGGGAGGAGTTTATTCGATTATGACGGTTGTGCACTGTGTGTAGAATTGGACCCGAGGATGCACGAGATGTGTGCATTCCATTATGATTTTACATGAACATTAGGTTGTGAAATTAAAGAGATCGTTTAGTGCATATTATTATCGATCCCCACCATAACCATATGCGTTGTGTCCCTGAGCAAGACACTTTATATGCATTGCTTAGCACTAGTTCTACCCAGGAAGACAATCAAGAACTACCTTAGAAGCGAATTGCTTACAACAGATATATCATACAGTAAGTAAGTTTATGTAATCCCATGGAGATTGCATTTGAGAAAGATAAAAATCAGAATTTAATAATCTTGAATATTTTTTTACATGCAGCTTTCAGATAAATATGTTTACATATTTTACTACCCTTGAATTATAAATACATACTTGATAAATATGTGAATTAGTCAGTACAGACAATAACTTGAGTATGACACGCGTTGAGTATGGATGAATATATACTTTTATCAAGATTGCTTTTATTATTCAAGTATAGCACTTTCTAAATAAACTGCAAGTTACATGTAACATATTAAGGATTACTTGAGTTTTATATGTTTTCCAATTTCAATGAGATTCCACAAAATAGGACTTAATCCTTCAACTCGTACACACTTTGGCATACTTCACGGAAATTATTAGTTATGCATGCAGGATATAATGCGTATCCTTGTTCAACGTTAAAAACATCGAGTAAATGAAATGCATTGCCGTTTCGCAAACTGAAAATTACAACGAAAGTGTGCATGCTGTATATGATTTAGGGATTGAGCATGTATATGTCATTGTGTAACGCGATATATAAATATATATATATATGTGTATGATCTGAATATTACTTGTGTATTACATTGGGATTGTAAAACGTGGTACATGTACGCTTTTATTAATGTGATTAAGTATTGACACTACAATATACATTGGACGTTGTATGCATATTTCATATTGATAGATATGTACGCGCTGTTCCGTTTTCAATTAATTGTTAATGCAGGTTTGACTAGACGGCGAGCAAACCATGGTTTCAGAGCTGAATGTTCTTACCCATGTCTTAGTGTTTGGTAATGTATATTTTATTAACTATAATTCGGAACTACACTGTTTGTGCCGTGGTAACTTAAGCTAAAGGGACACACGTCACACGTGTGTCCCTTTAAATTAAGTTACCACGGCACACTTGATTGCTTCCTTAAACTAACGGCTTGTTTGCATATTACTAAATGCTGAATAACTTGCATCAGTGATTTTTTTAGAGGCACCAACCCGCCAAATAAATGCAGAATAACACTACACAACCGTTTATCAAAACTCGTCCCAGGTGCACAGGTCATATAATAATGTATATGTGCTGGTTACATTTCATGGGTTTTTAAAATACCCGTGGTCGAATATGCGTAAATCAAATTGGTAATTCTTAATTCAACGCGCTTGTTTTGGGGTTTTCCCTGGCTGGTTAAAGCCGATTGTAATGTGTCTATAGAGTTTTGGTTCTCAAATATGTAAGTTACATATAATATACCTCGTCGTCAGTAGGTTTAGAAACGGTACACATACGTCGTAAAATGTGACTGTTGCAGGTGAGCTAGCTACTTTATACCATATGGTAGAATAATAAAGACACATTGAACATCCAAATGGTATATCCTTTCAATGAAATATATACACGCAGTTTATCGATAATTAAGGAGATGCATTGCGTTTAACCTGACGTCAAAGGTCTTGTATAGACATGTTCAAACAGCTCCAATAACCAATCATCATTGTATTTTAATAAAACATGTTACCTTGCTTGATATATGCTTTATCCTTGAATTACGACAGTGACAATCAACATCAATGGTGATATGTAATAAATCAGTGATGTACTGTGTATATTGCATTCATGTTAAGGGCACTGGCTACATTTTGCAATGAAGTATGTTTATGTCCTTTAAGCATGTTAAGACTTTTACGATCTCCGTTGAATCTGAAATTTGAATGTGTTATTTACGAGTGTATGGTTAAAACGATACTGGTTCCCGGTAATAATAATAACAAATAAATTTAAGGTTAAATGTAGTGCAATTGTGAATTTTGGTATGGTATATCAGCCTTTTAATGGGTCGCAAATTGTGTTTAATGACAACACGTTAGCGGAGCCATTAAACACGATTTGCGACCGTTAAACAACAGATATACTGCCGCAAAAGCCAACATTTCAATACTGGTTAACTCGTTTCTAGCGAATTCTGTTGCTGACGGTTTAACGTCACATGACTGTATTTGCGACGGGTTATGGAGTATGTAATAGGCGCAATGTTGAACGTCAACATTGCAGGATTTTTGGCAAGTTCTTTATATTGTCTGTTTTATTTTTTGAGATCATTTTACTATAAAGTTTCGATTCCCTCTCTGAAAATGATTGTACATTATTCAAACACTGAAGGTATAGTTTGCCTACACCACTACAATAATTAGTATTACCCGGTTCTACGGCAATGTCTTTACATATTATTTCACAGTACAGGTTTGATCATCTTATGCTAAAAATTATAATCAAAATCTTGCATTTTCCCTTGTTCTATAGCTTAAAATATATGATTGTTGTTCACTTTGATGTCTTCTTTTCAGAAATAAAAACAGATTCAATTTGCATTTGTGTGATGTGTATATATCTTATATGTGTACATGTGCTTTAACAACAAAAGCAAAGAAAATAATGTTGAAAAGGCATAAATATATCTAAAAGTAGATATGAAAATAGAACAGAAAATGTGGCACTCAAGGACGACAGTCAATCACAAACACACACAGAAACAAAGAATAACGTTAAAGATGAATAAAAGGCAAGATAAGACATCATAAACACAACATACTTGACAATAGTTGTCATACTTGGGTTTAAACAAGGTTCTAAGGCACCAAACAACACTCATTTTTGTATTAGATAATATTTCTGTCAGGTATGGAACGAACGTTTATAGACAAATGGTTGGTATCCCTATGAATACGAACTGTGAACCACTTGTCGCATATTTGTTTTTATATTGCAATGAACGAAATTTCACAAGATACCCAGGCAGATATTATTGAAGCCTGTAATAACACCTCTCGGTATCCGGATGATATATCGAATATTGACAACCCTTTCATTTCTACTATGGTTAATAATATATACCCTAAATAACTTAACAAAGTCAATATTTCTGATATTAACGCCTCTTTTCTCGATTTACATCTCTCCATTGACAATGGTGAAATAATTAGCAAAAGTCATGACAAGAGAGATGATTTTAACTTTGATATTGTTAGATATCTCCATTTAGATGGGGATGTTCCCCGAGCAACCTCTTATGGGGTCTATGTGTCTCAGCTTATTCGTTTTTCTAGAGCTTGTACTCGAGTTGAGGACTATTCGTAATCTTTGCATTACTAAAAAGTTACTCCATCGGGGCTACCGTTATCATAAACTGCGTAAAATCAATGCACAATGTTATTATCGTAACCCTGATATTTTTTCCAAATATGAAAGTAATTTAAAAAATCTTCTTCGACAATGTCTATTACAGACCTGACTTCTATGGTGACGTGATTTATAAACTTCGTAAGATCCTTGATCATGATCATGTTCATACTATCTTTGTTAAGCTTGTTAAACGGTTTACCAAAAGAGGTTATGACCCTATCATTTTTCAACGCACTGCATGTTTGGTGGCGGACCAATTTACAGTTCGCCACTATGCTTTCCTCTTTAATTGTGCAATGACCGGACAGGCTGTGGACCCAATTATGACGTCTACCTAAATCCCTAAAAGACAGTGACGTTTGATGTTTGTCTAGAAACTTGTCTTGTCGTGCCCTCAATGGTTTGTTCTCTTTGTTGCTCTGGCTTATGCCAAGTCATTGAGTACCTTCTTTGTGGCTTTCTAAGATACTGTTTTTTTTTGTATTTATAGATACACGAGCATCTGTGTTTTACTTATATTGCCTAATAATGCTGCCTTTTTGGTTAGAGAGTAGTTCATGGCGGGGATTTCTTTTTGGGATGAATGTAGGGTTAGTGTGATATTTGGTGCATATTAGAACCTAGTTTAAACCCCAGCGGCCTTTTTTGCCAATGACCGTTCCAAGGAGGTAGCCATATTGTCAACCTTTGTATGTGTTTGTGATGTCTAATTTGGCATTTGGTTCATTTTTAAAGTTGTTCTGTGTTTCTGTGTGTGTTTGTGCTTGACTATCGTCCTTGAATGCTACTTTTCATGTTCGATTGTTATATCCATATTTACTCATACCCTATTTTTATCCCAGTAAACTGGACAGTGTAAATGAAGATATCAAGCCAGGTTAGTATATTTTACAAACAAATTAGCATTGATAGGCAGTATAAGGAAAACACATAAATGATCATGTATATATCAATACAAAAAAACATAGAAAGTCACAAAATAAGTAGTCAGCGCCTTGGCAGACGCCATAGCAACAAGAGAAAAAAACGTTAAGGGTACGACAAGACAAAAAAAAAGGCAAACTTCAAACGCTACCGTCCTATAAGGATCTAGGTAGACGTCACAATAGTGTCCACGATCTGTCCGGTCATCGCACAATCAAAGAGGAAAACATAGTGGCGAACTGATTATCCCTGCAACATTTTATTGAAATCCGGCCATATAAAGACACAATCGTCCTAATGATGCTAATACAGCATTTATAACTGAATCAAGGGTCATAACTCTGCTGTTACTAGACCGATCTAGCTTGTTTTCGAACTCGTCCGAGCTTTCATCAATATCAACAATTTGGCAAAGTTTGGTATGATAGGATGCCAAATGTAGGCGCTAGATTGTTGGCAAGATAAAATATAGATACTTTCGTTAATTCAAGGGAAATAAGTCCGGTGTTACTGGTCCGGTCTGCCTTGTTTTCGAACACGTCAGAGCTTTCATTGATATTAATAAGCTGGCAAAGTTTGTAAATATCAGATGAAAAATGAATGTGCTAGAGTGTTGACATCAAAAAGTTAACGGACGACGGACAAGATACCGGGAGCTAAACCAACACAGCCAGCACGATGCATACAGAAGCACGTGCGTTGGTTTCAAATGGAAGATGCATCAACAACACGTTGTCCTCTTGCACCTTCAAAGAACAAAAAAAAAACGACACCATTCAAATCCCCGGTTACTACATTTTATTGAAAAGTTCTCCATTACGAAACATTATAAAGGTAAAATCTTCTCGTATTTTATTTGGTCAGGAAACAAAGAGCAAAACTGAACAGGAAATCGAGACGAAGGGTAGTAGACGACTGGAAATGCAAGACATAAGGGAAGCCGATGAAGCATGATTGAGAACGTTTGAAATAGCAAGAAAGAATTGAAAAAAAATGGTCGAAGAAAATGCAACGGCGTCGCAGGTAATGGAAACAAAATAGCAGAAGTTGATAGAGGCGATGATATTATTAACATGTTCTTCAAAGAGGTAGTATCTAAAACATATTCCATTAAATATCGCCTTTTTCCTTTAGACTGATGGTGTACGCTGGTTAAATTTAAAGAATACAACACAAACGAGATTCATCAACACTCTTGGTGGTTATCAAAGCAATTTACATGTTTAAGCAGTAATGTAGAACGCCAGTAGAAAACAAATAAAATAAAGACTAACTGGAATTCTGGAGATATTGAGTTGCTAAGTTTTGAATATTGGGCCACATTGAAGGAACGAACGGAAATTTTTTAATAACAACATCAATGAAATAGACAGTTTTATAGACACCATTTTGACAATCAATTGGAACCAACTTAAAAAATGCCCCTAAAGCTACACAGTCCCTATGTTAACGGGTAATAACTCATGAATATGAATGAGTGACGTGTGAAGTAGTTTCAAATCGATGATAAGAAGAAATCTATGCGTAATACTTCACATTTTTATTTAGCTTCCGTACAGATAACATCGATACATATACGAGTTTGAACCACAGCCTTGCACTTGTTAATTTAGAAGGATATATGCTTAACCACTAGACCACGGCTATTTATTGGTATGTTGTAGCATTTGTTAAACAAAATAGGCATTACGTAATAACAAGCGCTCACACACAAACTCATCAAGCGCTAAATAACAAGACGAGATCTGGTTGTTTTCAGGCGAAGTATTAGTTTCATATTCATAGCATACAGTATTACACCAGACAATGGTAATCTACACGTCCGACAATATGGACTACATATTTATTGATCCATCTTGAGTTGCGTTCAAATATGTTAAGAAATATAAAAAAAAATATCGGACAGGGAAAGCAGCATTCAAGGACGACAGTCAACTACACAACACAAAAACAAACACGCAGACAAACAAACGAGATGGCAAAAGTAATAAAAAATGCAAACGACATCACAACACGAAAGGGTTGACAATAGGGCTACCGCCTTCTAACGGTTAGTGGCAACAAAGGCCACTGGGGGTTTAATCCGGTTCTTGGGTGCACCACACCTTACACTTAACCTACTGTCATCCCATTAAAACAGGACACTGTAAATAAAGAAATCCCCGCCATGATCTAATCTCTAACCAACAAGGCAGCATCAATAGGAAATATAAGTAAAACGTGTAAATATAATACAAACAAACAATAGCCTAGAAGGTCACAATGAAGGTTCTCATTGACTTGGCAGAAGCCAGAGTAACAAGAGAATAAACCATTAAGGGAACGACACAAAAGATCATAGACAAACATCAAACGACACCGTCCAAATTGGCTTTAGGTAGGCGTCATCATAGGGTCCACAGCCTGTCCGGTCATCGTACAATTGAAGAGGAAAGCATAGTGGCGAACTAAGTTGTTTTGCCTCATAATAAATGGTAGTTAGCGATATAGTTCAGTGGATACAGCACCTGGCTTGAAATCAGAAGGTCGTGTGTTGAGCTCCGACAGAGGCTAACGTTTTTTCTTAAACATTACTGTTACCTGTGTATAGGTACGATATGCACTGGTCGATGTATATACAGTAAATGATATCCTGCGCTATATTTGCTCGCCTAAATTCCCGATTTCGACCTGAGCTGGTGAACATGAAATTACAAATAAAGACACGTCTACAAAGAATAAATCGATTGATATAGAGACTATGTATACCTCTATGAACATGATGTAAACGTTAAAGTTTAATTCGTAATCACCCCTATTAGGTCAGACTGTAGTCAAATTTTCTTAAGCAATCTTTGACAATAATTGAAAGGGAATAACCGTGGATTCCTTTTTTTTGTTTACTTTTAGTATTCAGTTATTCGTTGTGTCTACTTTAAATTGTATTTCTTCCGATAATCCAAAAGCCCTGATGGGGACATAGAGATGGTATGTGGATCATACAATAAATGGTGACAATGGCTTAATATTGTGAGCGTTATAAATACAAATAAAAGTAAGTATACAAATCGAACAGGAATTGCAGCTTTCACAGAACACAGTAAACCCCAAAATACGCAAACAGACAAACAAGAAAGTCAATAGTAATAATAAAGGCATATGACGTCACAAACGCATTAATGATTGGCAGTAGGGCTACCGCCTTGGAACGGTCAGTGGCAAAAAGGCAGCTGTGGGTTTAAACCAGGTTCTAGGGTACACCGAACCTCACACTTAACCTACTGTCATCCAATTTAAACGGGACAGTGTACATAAAGAAATCCCCGCCATGAACTGTTCTCTAACCAACAAGGCAGCATTAATAGGCAATATAAGTAAAACACAAAGATGCTCGTAGATATATAAATACGAAACATAAAATAGCCTAGAAAGCCACAAATAAGGTACTCGATGACTTAGCAGAACCCATAGCAACAAGAGAATAAACCATTGAGGGACAAGACAAGACCGCAGACAAATATCAAACTTCAAGTTCATTCTCGGCTTCAGGTAGACGTCATCATTGGGTCCACAGCATGTCCGGTCATCGTAAAATTAAAGAGGAAAGCATAGTGGCGAAAATGGGTCCACACCCAAGCATGCAGTACGTTGCAAAATGATAGGGTCATAACCTCTTTTGATAAACCTTTAAAGAAGTTTAACAAAAATGGTATGAAAGTGATCATCACCAATAATCTTACGAAGTTTGTAAATCACATCACCATAGAAGTCAGGTTGTGAAGGTGCTTGTCGCAGATGAGTTCTTAAATTACTTTATATTTGGAAAGTGGATCAGAGTTACTATAATACACATTTACAAAAGGAATGACGAAATTTATGGTAACGGTAGCACTGATGGAGTAGCTTTTTAGTTAAACAAAGATTACGGACTCAACTCGAGTACAAGCTCTAGAAAAACGAATAAGTTGAGATACTTAAACCTCATAAGAAGTTGCTATGGGAACATCTCCATCTAAATAGGGATCATTAACAATATCAAAATTAAAATCATCTCTCTTGTCATTGATTTTGCTAATTATTTCACCATTTTCAATAGAGAGATGTAAATCGAGAAAATCGAGAAGCGTCAATATCAGAAATATTAGCTTTGTTATGTTGAAGTTCTTTAGGATATATGTTATTAACCATAGTAGAAAAGAAATGGATGTCAATGTTCAATATGTTCTCCAGATACCGAGAGGTGTCATTAAAGGCCTCAGAAACTTATGCATGGGTATCTGGTGAAAGACTCAACATTCACTCGAGATTTGATCCAAAACGCCCAAAATACATATATATGAAAAACGCTTACCACAAGGTGCTGAAATAAGCTGGTTCAGAGTTATATTCTGAGATTTTTTAATAGAAGTTGATTTCTTATCAAAATTACACCCAAATCAACGAATAAACACGAAATAAAAACTACAGCAGTATTACATGGCGAACAAAATGCAATCTTAAATTCTGAAAAAATAAATGAGTTTTACGATGAATCATATGCATATATACAAGACGGAATTGAAAGATTTACAAACACAGCATCAGGATTGGAGATTGATCACTGTGTTAAGTTTTACTTGAAATAGCAAAATATGAACCATTAAAAGGTTCTTCATATATTCCTCTGCCCAAAGCAATAGCTGAGAAGAAAGCAATAATAAACGTAACAAACAATGATGATAAATGTTTGTTTCATGCACTAAATTCCGCTCTAAATCCAGCTACAGATCACCCCGACTGATTATCAAAGTATCCTGATATATCGTTCTTGAAAAAAGATGGCATTGACTTTCCCACTCCAATTTCTCAAATTCTAAAAGTAGAGAAACAAAACAAGCTTGCTGTCAACGTTTATGGATATATCATAACAGGAAAAAATAAAAAGGTTACTATTTTCCAATATCACATCAGAAATACCAAAATATATCGAGCGAATTAATCTTTTTTTAATATCTGAAGACATTGAGGTTGAAGAAGATGATTCAGAGAATGAAGATGATTCAGAGAATGAAGAAGGAATTATAGATGACAACTATAACCCTGATGATTCAGAAAATGAAGAAGGAATTATAGATGACAACTATAACCCTGATGATTACCCTGATGAACCAAAGCCATTAACAACAAACTATCACTATTGCTGGATTAAACATCTGAATAGACTACTCTATGACCAAAACAAACACCATGGTCGAACTTACTTCTGCGATCGTTGCCTTCCCGGCTTTTCTGGGAAAGGACTACTCACCAAACACAAAGAAGACTGTGATGGTATCAACAAAAGTGCGTCCAAAAGACAAAAATCACATACAATTCAAAAACCATCAAAATTAGATGCCTGTTCCATATACAATATATGCTGATTTTGAGAGTATATTCAAACCACATTCAATCAAAGTTGGAAAGAAATCTGAAATCACAAACGTACATGAAGCGTGTGGATTTGGGTACCAAGTTGTTAGATATGATGGTAAAGCTAAATAACCTATTATTTACAGAGGTCAAGATGTTGTTGAAGTGTTTTTAAATCACCTAGAATGTGAGAAGAGCAACATCAACAACACTTGTGCTCACCCAAAACTATTAATCATGACACAACAAAATGAGACAGATTATGAAAGAACAACACACTGTTGGATATGCGAGAATAAAATAGAAAATGGTAAAAACTGTAAAGTAAGAGACCACTGTCATTTCACAGGTGAATACACGCACACAAGAACTGCAACCTAAAACTGAAAATAAAACCAAATAAAACAATCATCCCTGTTGTATTTCATAACCTCAAAGGATATAATAGTCATCTCATCATGCAAAAAATACATAAAATGTCAGGTAATATTACATGAATCCCAAACAACGCTGACACATATATATCATTTAGCATTGGACGACTTAGGTTCTTGGATAGCTTTCAGTTTATGGCTTCGTCTCTGAAAAAATTGGTTGATGCAACAGACAAATCTGATTTCAAAATTACCAAAAATCAGTTTGGAGAACAAACAAATTTACTTCCGCGGAAAGGTGTTTACCCGTATGAATATATGGACAGTGTAAACATATTTGAGGAAACACAATTGCCACCTAAAGACAAGTTTTACAGTAGTCTCACAGATGAAAGTATAAGTCCCGAAGATTACGAATATGCTCAAAAAATATGGAAAGAGTTTAATTGTAAAACTCTTGGGGACTATCATTATCTCTATCTAAAAACTGATGTAACTCTGTTAGCAGATGTATTTCAAACTTTTGGAAAAACATGTATGAATGCATACAAGCTTGATGCTTTACATTACTATACAGCACCTGGATTATCTCGGGATGCTTTACTTAAACATACAGGGATAGAACTAGAACTTTTTACAGACATCGACATGCACTTATTCATAGAAAAAGGTATGCGTGGTGGAATTAGTATGGTATCAACACGATATGCCAAAGCAAATAATTCATATGTAGCTGATTATAACCCTAACGAGGAAAACAACTACGTAATGGATTTTGATGAAATAACCTTTATGGATGGGCAATGAGTCAGCCACTTCCATATTCTGGATTTAAATGGTTAACAAAAGGTAAAACGGGATTGGGAACCCCCAAAACCTGGCAAAGGACAAATACTTGAAGTTGATTTGGAATATCCTAAAGAACTCCATGAAGCTCACAATGACTATCCACTTGCACCGGAAAGATTAGCAGTGACGAAAAATGGTTGTCTAAATACCAAACAGATCTGTTGGAAAATAATAGCATGATAAATATAGAACAACTAGTCCCCAATCTTATGGACAAAGAAAAATATGTGATACATCACAAAAACCTGCAACTATATTTATCTTTGCGTATGAAACTAAAAAAAATACACAGAGTATTTGAATTCAATGAAAAAACATGGATGGAATCATATATTCATTTAAACACAGATTTTAGAAAGCAGGCTAAATCAACTTTTGAAAAAGATTTTTACAAACTTATGAACAACTCTGTGTTTGGCAAAACAATGGAAAATATACGCAAGCGGACTGATATAAAACTAGTCAGAACTGACGACTCTGAAAACGAAAAGATAAGAAGAATAATAGCGAAACCCACATTTAACAGACGTATAAAGTTCTCAGATGAATTGTCAGCTATACATGTAAACAAAACAAAATTAACATTAAACAAACCAATCTATGTTGGGATGTCAGTATTGGAATTATCAAAGTACCTAATGTATGACTGGTACTATAATACCCTACAGAAAAGGTACGGAGATGACTGTACTTTATTATACACAGACACTGACAGCTTGCTGGTATACATCAAAACAAAAGATGTGTACAAAGACATGGCTGAAATGAAAGATGAGTATGACTTGAGTGATTATCCGCAAAACCATCCACTGCACGATGATACAAATAAAAAAGTAATAGATAAAATGAAAGATGAATGTGCTGGTGTTTCTATAGCTGAGTATGTTGGATTAAGACCCAAGCTATATTCTATTTTGAGAGCGGATGAACAACTCATTAAAAAAGCAAAGGGTGTAAGGAAATACGTAATCGAAAAAAATATAAACTTTGAGAACTACAAGGATGCATTGTTTAACAACATGAAATGAATATGATACGCTCAATAAAGCATAAGATTTATGGTAAAACAGTAAACAAAGTAACACTGTCACCAGTTTACTCTAAAAGACACATAGCACCAGATGGTATCACGACATACGCGTTTGGGTATCAGCAGGAACAATAAGTAGTTTTTCTTTGACAAATCATCTCTGTGGTGCTGGTGCTTTTAAATAATATACTCTTATACCTTGCGTCACTATATAACTATTAATCTTGTGAATATCTACACTCCACATTGGATCAGTTGCTCTGCGTCTGCCATCCTCTTGTTCCCCGGGTTGATATAAATATCTTACACTGGCATTCAGACAGATAGGATCTTCTTTTAATGTTTTTATTTCAACAGGAGGGGGCTTTTTGTCTCCACATGTATTGCTTTGACAACGTCTGGTAATCTCTTTACCCACTCTCTGTTGCGTTTTTGTGAATCTATTTCCTTAGCATACTGATAACCAAACAATATTTCAGCTAATGTTCTGTTCTGTTCTGCCTTGTCTGATATTTACTTTGTGTTTTGCCATCAACTGCGATACTGCACCCATGCATTCTCTACCTGGGTCAACTTGTAATAACTTTGGATATTTCAGATGCCGACTGTATATTTTCTCAAATGCTTTAGCGACTTCTTTGCTATCCTTGGAAGTCAGTGGCTCTGCTTCTTTGTATCTACTCGCAATCTCAACCACAGTCAACGCATATTTATATGTCTTACGTCCAACAGTGTCATGCGGCAGAAATAACAAATCAGCTTGATGCACTTCATTCTTAGTGGAAACATCAAACCTGGGTCTAACTATTTTCTTTGGTGCGGGTAAATAAATCTGCCACACAGCTTGTTTTTTTAAAAATTCTAATGCCTATAAAGAAACAAATGGAACAAATCACAACTGCACGATTTGATGAACTGCTTCAAGAGCAAAATCAACATAGCACAAAGAAATGGACAGACTTGGAAAATAATAAAATATACACTATTGAAGATACAAAAATACTGGATACTCAATATGGTCCATCCATGGTATTGACATTATCAGATAACGGTGAAGTATGGGCGCCTGGTCATCTCAAAGATAAAATAGAGGGGGCAAGTGCTGAACCACCATATTATGTGCGACCACTTGGATTGAAAGCATGTAAGAACAAAACAAAAAATAAGTATCATGCATATGACTTAGTCATTCCAAAGTAATTATAGTTTCTTAATTTTTTTTTATGAAATCAATTTATACGCCACAAATCGAGTTGCAGCCATGCCCACCACAATAAACATAATCTCTATATTCTGTTGATCCGGAGATGGTGTATAGAAATCACTCAACTTAGGCTCTGCTGCAAGAGTTGAAGGTAAAAGTTTACCAGTTATATAATAATACTGCTTCAGAGCTTGGCTGACATCATCAAATGCCTGCTCTGCATGATGCCCCTTTTGCAGTTGCTTGTTAATAAAATCTAATCTCTCTGTTCTTTTTTATTCCACGCCGCTTGTGCTGCTTCCAATTGTTCTACGGCTTTGTCATGCCTTTGTCTTTCCTCATCTGAATGCCTCCCCATTTTTGAAAACAGATTATTTGAACCGCTAAACGCCAATGCTTTTGTTAATGCGCCACCTATCATCAATGCTACTGCACTCGCCATTTTTTATATCGTATAATATGTTGTTTAATTACTTCATAATATCCGCAGGAATAAATCCTTGCTTAATCAACATATCCCTCGTAGCCATTGCTAACAGTATATCTATGGACAGCATCCCAAAATTTCCCATATTAAAATCCACTTTAGGTGCTGGTATTTTTAGTAGTTTTCTGCCAATCGCAGAATATCCAATAGTTAGAAGTGTTTCCACTCCAGCGTGATACATCATATCTGCAATTTGTTTTCCGTCAATACTTGTTGCCATTTGTTTTATATGATAATTTTTTTTTTTATATGATTATTTTTTAAAATAAATATTAAAAATCGAACGGGTCTTTTGGTAGAGTGGCAACAGGTGGCGCAGCAACAGGTTGTGAAGCAACAACCAATTTCTTGTTAATGATATACAAACCCAACACAGCTATGCCTAATAAAACCACACACGGTGGAATATAATGTTTGTATACGTTTATTTTGATTTTCTCTGGTTCCTTTTCACCTATTGTTATTTTTGTTATTTCATTTACATCTTGCTTTGCATCGTGTGCATCTTGCTCTACCTGAAGCAAACGCTTTGCCTTCCTTGCCGCTGCTCCCTTCTTCCCAGCCTCTATTCGTTTTGGATTTTTTACTTTTTGTTGTTTAACAGGTTGTGTATCAACAGGTTGCGTAGCAGCTTCACTCTCCTGGTTTTCCATCATTCATATTATCTGTATTTTTATTTTTATTAAAATCAATTTGTATAACAGTTGTCAATATTGCTGTAAATGGGGCTAAGCACATCCCATACCTGTAATACAACTCACAACAAGCACTTGTTAAAGATCAAATCAGTTTTGGTGGATTGATCACATTGAAATATTTTGATACTCCCATCACATACAAGTTAATAAAATAATTGCCTAAAGTCTTGGTCATGCTTGCCCCAAGCCTTGCTTCATATCTGCGGTAAAGTTGTTAATTTCATCCGGGGGCATGCTATCTATATTCGTGAGTTGTATGTCTCTACCCAAATATTGACGGCTACCGCCACCAGCCACTATGGCTGATAATCTTTGATTTTTTTGTTTCTAGTTCCTTTGATTCATCTGTGGAACTCTGTTCCGTCTGTTCCGATATGATATCTTGTAATAGTTCTTCCGCATGCATTTTTATATTAGTAATTTTACTTTTTATCTTGAAATAAATATAAAATACAAAACAACCAACTGCAATATTCACCACGCAACTAGTAATTGTTAGTATTGTAAATAGCATTGTTATTAACATTGCTTTTTTTTCTATTAACATTATTAATTTGCTGCAAGCATTGCTATTAACATTACTAATTTGCTATGAGCAATGCTATAAGCATTACTATATTCCTCGATATTTTCCATTATATTTTCATGTCGGAATTGCTATTAACATTGCTACTTTGCCGCTAATATTACTATTAGCAACAAAGCATTGCCTGCAGAAAAGAAAGCATTGTTATTCAACCCAATAATCAGTTGGTTGGTCAGTTCTCAAATTAACTTGGACTATTAGGTTTTGCTAAAGCTTTTCTTATTCTGGTTCTCTCCTCAAGTGTCGGAATAACATCATTCTCTCTCAAATAATGTTCATAACTATCTCTGTCCTTGGTGTAAAACAAACCCAACCATTTTGTTTGCTCTCTCAATTTTGTCAATGCAGAATTATATCTCTGTGAAATGACCTACACTGATTGTTCGGCATAACGACCAGAGAATGCCAACTCTGACAACATATCTTTTTTCTTTGTTAATTCTTTTGTGGCGGGGCGATCATCAATGATGTATAGTGTGGGCTTGCCAGCATATTTTTTGAAAAATAAACGCAACAGATCATTTACCGTTGCTAACAGGATTGCCATTTTTTTTTTATCTCTTGGAGTCTTACATCTCTTATCCAGGGTCTATTTTCATAAGCCTCGTTCCACTTTATAGTCGAACACAATATAATTATATGTTCAAAACCTCTAACATACTCTTGTTCAAGTATGTCAAGAACAAACTCTGTCTTACCACAGCCTGTCTGACAACAGATAATGGCACTGTGTGGATATTTAGGATATTTAGAATCGTACATCTTTGTTTCTTCCATCTTTGAAATCGATTTGCGCATCTTGTATTATATATACATGTAGATAAATATTTAAAGGTTGATCTGCTTCTGCTTTTTTATTTATTAGTATCGCTATGCCTTCACTGCCGTTTTCTATTCTTCTTCGACTGCCGTGTAATACATTTTCATCACATGTTCTAAGGCCAAGCCACAAAGCATATGCTTTTGTCAGATAGGTTCAAATAGAAAGATTAGTAAAGCATAAGTCCCTCGCCACTATGTCTGTCTCTTTGTTTCTTTTTGATGTTAAAGCAAAAAAAAAAATATTGATTTCATCCCATTGTTGATATGCCTTCATGCCTTGACTATACAACTGATTTGGTACGCCCTCTATTGTCATGTCAACATGTTCAATCTTTGGGTTGTAAAATAATTCCGTGTCTGTTCTGTCTGGGTCTTCAAACAGCATTAGAATACCGTTCATGCTCAGTGATGGTACATTAATGTTGATATTCCAAATGCTATTCCATTACAAGATTTTTCCCATGCTAACGCAGCATAGTCAATGGAAAGTGCTCTTTATGACTGGGATGTTGATGAGCGTCCTGATGTTGAAACACAAACAAATATAGACAAGCGTGAAATGGATGGAATAGTAAAAGCGATGACAACTGTCAAGGAAGAACTCACCAAAAACTTGGCGAAACCCACACAACTTGATAAAGACATAACAAGAGAAAAACAAAAGTTAGAACAAGCTAAGACTGACGATGATGAATTCCAGATAAAACGAATAAGCGGTCGTACCAAAGACCTTGAAGTTGAGAGTGGAGCAAGAATGGATGCTATCAATGAAAACAAAATGCTAAAAGAAGACACCACACTCGGCGAGAGGCTGCGAACATTATTCAGGGAGCAAGGTATTACTATTGTTAGTATTTTGACTGCTGTTGGTATGATTATTGGTGTTATTGTTCAGACTATTATTCCTACAACGGGTGGAGGGACAACACCTGCACCACCAAAAGGCGGAAGTGGCGTCAAATACTGGATAAAAAAAAATGTAATCTTGGTAAACTTCTCGCTAATTTAGCTGGGAAAGCTGCTGCAGCACTTCCAGGGATTATTGGTTCGATAGTGTCATTTCTTCTGTCTGCTACAGGTAAAGTTGTTAATTGGCTTGGTAACAATCTATGGACACTGCTTGTGTTTGTTTCTGGATTATTATATATAGCAGCCAAAGAGTGGTTCAGTAAATCTGGTAAATGAGTAATGCAGCAAGAGCTATTACTATAATACCAACAAGTATAGATGTTTTGTTATCTTCGTGTTCAATCGCTATTTTGTTCATCTCTTGTTCCACAGGTGGATGTCCAACACTTTTATGTATCAATGATTTATCAACGTCAGGATGTTCCGGCAGAAATGTCTTTGTTGTGGTGCCTTAAACAGGTTGAACAATTGTTGGTGGTACTGCTTTTGCGTTCACACCATTATTCAATAATAATGCTTGCGCATCAGTTGCTATTACAATTTCTTTACTGTAGTCTTGTATTGTTCCGATTCTCAAATCCATGTTTCTCGGAGACATGTACAATCCACTTCCATAGGAAAAATCTACTTTACTTCTCGCATATTTTAGAGTATTTTCATATCTTGAAATTTGACTGGGCAAGTCAATGGGGCTGTTTATTGCGTCCTCTACATTTGCCAAAAATTGTTTTTGAGCATCAAATGCCGTTCCAGTTCCAAGTATATCTGTTCTTGTTTGTGATTGTGAGCCAATGATTGCCCAGCAGTATGTTCTGATGCTGTCATTGATGCGTTCTACTCCAGCTCTTGTGAAACCAGATGAACTAGCTAGTATAAAAGTAGATCAACTGTTGTCAGTCTCAGAGCATTGTGCTATGTAGTCAATGTGGTATGTTGTATCGCTCTCATAGACTGTGAAACTCATTGTTTTGTTGTCGTATATATAATTTATCAAAGGATGATAACCAATATTTGTCCAGTAATTATAAATTGTTCCTAGACCATAATTATAGCTTTGTTTCTGCCTCCAGTCAGCATAAATATCAACGTTAAACTCCTTGCATATTCTCTCGTATGCGTTCCGGTTAAATGTGTTATTAAACGCATTCCAGTTTGAGTCTTGCGGCATTGCTACACTCATCTCAAATAATATTCTTCTAACTTGGTAATAGACATGAAATCGAAATAACGAACCAACCAGGGCATCAGCTTTCAGATGATTGTTGATAAATAAATAATACTAGTTCTGATCTGAGTATTAAAGAATGCATGTAAAATGGATACTGGGTTAAAGGGAATTGAGCTGTGTGAAGAAAACGTGGTATTTTGCCATGGCGTTCCGTCAAATTAGTTCTAGTTTTTAGCTCTACTCCCGAAGGCCAGCAGAGCTTATGGAATGGGGAGTTGTCCGTCGTCCGTCGTCGTCGTCCGTCGTCATCCGTTAACTTTTCTAGTTAAGACGATATGGCCTCATTTTTCAACCGATCTTTACCAGACTTTAACAGATTAATATCAATGAACGCTCGGACAAGTTCGAAAATCAGCAAGATCGGACCAGTAACAGCGGAGTTATGGCCCTTGATTTAGTTAAAAATCTTATATTTTTGCCTCCTTAAGACGATAGGGCCTTTATTTTCACTCGATCTTTACCAAATTTTAACAGATTGTTAATGTCAATGAAAGCTCAAACAAGTTCGAACACCATCCAAATCAAACCAGTAACAGCGGAGTTATGGCCCTTGATTTCGTTAAATATGCTATATTTTGCCTTGTTAAGGCAATAGGGCCTTCATTTTTCATCTGATCTTTGCCAAACTTTACCAGATTTTTCGACTTTTTTATCTGATATTATTTTTAATTTTAATTTTTTTTTATTTTTTTTTTTATTTTTTTTTATATATTTTTTTATTTTATGTTTATTATCTCTACTGCCAAGTTCGAAAACCAGCTAGATCAGACCAATAACGGATGAGTTATGGCTCTTGATTTAGTTAAAAATGCTATATTTTGCCTCTTTAAGATGATAGTCACTCACTTCATTGATGTTATAAGAGCCATATTAGCCAGTAGAGCGTCCACAGGCCCTCTTTGGGCCTCTTGTTTATGTACTTTATCTACTATATCTAAAAATTTAGAAATCAGAATATAAATCCTTATCATTACTAAATCAATATATCTGTTTCAAAAGTATCTCAAGTATCAACCTACAGGCCTATATATTAGTATGTATTGGTGAAGTTATTAATTATTTTTTAGCTCTATTTGAGTGCTTATGTGTTTTGTCCGTCTATTATCTTTTGCCTTGTTAAGATGAAAAGTGGTTTCATTTTTTATCTGTTAATAAAAGTTTGGATACAGTTTAAAACAGATAGACTGGATTAGTAACACTAGTTATTTTGAAGGTATATAAAATGTCCATCTCATTTTGGCTGTAATTAGCTGGAGTGACACTATATATAATTCATTCAATACTTTGCCTTGAATTAATTCTGTGAGGTGGGATAGCACATGTTTCACAGCTGCAGTGAAGTGTACTTTTTGTTTAGTATAGTTAGAAGGAATTTGATTGCTAATTCAATGTATACTGTAAGGAAAAAGAAAAGCATAGGTGGGATTTTCGGTATATGTGTGTGCTTTATGATTTAGCTTAGTCGATTGGTTACAGGGAGACATTAGGCCTGTAATTAGGAATGAGTTTAGTATCGCCGAAGATCAATTGTTGTAACTTAAGGGTATGATTGATAGAAAATTTGAGATGGTGGATTGAGGTGGAGGAATTCTTATGCTTTGGGTAGTTGTTATAGTTTTGAAATGGATAGATATGGTTGTTATTTGGTGGAGGGGGGTGGGTGTTAGGGAGGTTTTGTTTATGTAGTGTGGAGGATCAGTGTTATAGTTGGAGGTTTAAATGGTCGTATACGGATAGGGGGTGATTGTGTGTAGTGATTGTGGGTTTAGACTTAGTTTGTAGGGGGTTGATTTAAAGTTGGAGGATTGGCGTGATTGGTTAGTTGAAAGGGGGTGGTGGTGAGTTGTGTAGGTTTTTGGAGGTGTTGGTAGGTTTGAGGTGGTGTGTAGTAGGTAGTTTAGTTATGAGTGTGGAGGTTGTTTGAGGGAGGTGAGGTGGGAGAGAGAGAGAGAATATGTTTGTGGGTAGGTGTGATGGGTATGGTGGATGTGTGAGAGGGTATTGTAGTGTTGATGTGATTTAATTTGGGGGGGGAATGGGGGGGAGTAAGTGTTGTGATGGTGTAGGTTGTTGAGAGGTTTATGTGGGGGGTAAGTGTTGAGAGTAATGGGGAGAAATGTGGTTAAATTTGTGTGTGTATAGGTTTTGGGGAAATGGGGATATGATTGTGGGGGATGGGGTGGGGGTTGGATTGATAGTGATGGTGAGGTAGAGTTATATTTTGGTGGGTGTTTTGGGAGGTAGTGTGGTGTATGGTGTGTTTGAGTGTGGTTTGTGTGGGGGGTGGAGGGTGTAGGGGGAGGAAATTGTTATATTTGTGGGGGGTTGGTGATATGGTGTTGGGGTGAGGGGGTTATATGGATTGGGGGAGGTGGGGTTGATGGGGGGTGTTGGGTTGTGAGGAGTGTTGTAGGGTTGTGGGTTGGTATTGGGTGGGGTTGGGGTGTTGGGGGGGGGGGAGATGGTGGGTGGTGGGTTGGGGGGTGTGTGGGGGGAGTGGGAGTTTGGTGTGGGTTGAGTTGGTATTTGGGGGTGTGAGGGTATGGTGTTTGTGGGTTGGTTGTGATTGATGTTGGAGTTTTTGTTATGTGTTGGTGAGTGTTTGGTGGGGGGGGGGGGTGGAGGTGAGTGGGGATGAGGTGGATGTAGGAGTATTGTGGGGGGATTGGAGAAAAAGAGTAATATTAGAATATTAAAAGGATAGTATAAAGGGTGGGGGTGGGTGGGGGGGTGTAGTGAGGGGGGGGGGTTTGTGGGTGGGTGGGGGGGGGGGGGATTGGTGGGTTATATGGTGAGGTATATGTGTGTGTTGTGAGATTGAAGTAAATGTAAATTAGTATTAATTAGGAATAATATATATATAGATAGTTTAGGTGGGGGGATGAGGGGGGTGGTATTGTGTGGGTTGGGGGGGGTGTGTGTTGTTTGGTATTATTGTAGGAGGTTTAGTGTGGGGGTATGAAAGAAGTAAAATAGAGGAAGGGAGAGAGAAAAAAATATAGAAAAAAAAGAAAAATATATAGAGTGTGTGGGGGTTAGGAGTGTTGGAGGGGGGGTGGGGGGGGTGGATTGGGGGTATTTGTAGTGGGGGATAAGAGTGAAATAAAAAGTATATAATGAAAAGTAGAAAGTTTAGGTTGGAGGGGGTGGGGGGTTGGGTGGTGGGGGGGGTGGTATGTTGTGTAAGGGGTGGTGTGTGGATGATGTTGGGAGTAGATGTGTTGGGGAAAAGTAAGTAAAAGTGAATAAGAAGTAAGAGAATAAAAAAGGGAAAAAATAGGTGTTATGTGGGGTGTTATGTGGGAGGGGGGGGAGTGGTGGAGATTGGAGGGTATATGTGTTGGTTGGAAAAGAGAAATAATAATAAAAAAAAGATAGAAAAGTGAAAAAAAATAGGGTTTATGGGTTATGTTGGAGGTGGGGGGAGTGGGGATTGGATGGTATATGGGGAAAGAGTTAAAATAAGTAAAAGAAAAAAATAAGGAAAAGTATATGATAGTTTAGAGTTTGTTTGTTGTGTGGTGTTGTTGGGTGGGGGTTGGGGGTGGGGGGGTTTGGAGGTATATGTAGGTGGGTATATATTTGGGGATAAATAAAATAAGAAGGAAGAGAGAAAATAATAATTATTATATATATAGATAGAGTGTGTGGTGGTTATGTTGTGGGTGGGGGGTTGTTGGATTGGAGGTATATGTAGTGGGGATATAAAGAAATAAAAAATAATATATTAGAAAATAATAAGGTTAGTTTAGGGGTTTTGTGGGTGGGTTGTGGTTTGGGGTGGTATGTGGGTTTGGTAGGTTTGGTCAGGGGGTGGGTGATTGAGGTATAATTTGTTCGGGCGCAAGTAAAATAATGGAAATAAGTAGGAAAGAAGATGATAAAAGGAAAAAATAGGTGGTTTATGGGAGGGGGTTATAGTTTGGTAGGGGGGAGGTGGGGGGTTGGGAGGTATGATTTGGTGGTTGAATACGAGAAGTATAATAAAGAGAAATATGATAAAAAAGGAAA